>JBBKCR010000122.1:1088191-1110878 GCA_037577295.1 Ladigesia roloffi
GGAGGTATAGACTTCCAGGATTTTAGTTACTTTATTCCCTTTCTTTTCTTTTTGGATCACACTGCTGGTTGCCTGAGTGGTGTGTTGTCCTCCAGCCTGAAATAAACTTGTATTTTTTTCACCCTCACTTGGACCCTGAAATTTATGGCCAGACCCACAGGGGTGATGTCCTGAACGGGGACCATCACAAAGAGTTTGATGAGAGGACTCTAAGTGTCTGTTTTTCTATTCCAAAGATCTGACTGGTGGGTTTTGTTTGTTCACAAAATTCAAACCCAAGTTATTCTAGCGGGTTAAATGAGAAAGAGAGAAAGTGTAATACATATTAATCAAACAGAATTATTTTTGTGTGGGAGAGTTTGTGTTTACATCTGTTTACCCTGTCAATAATGAATCCAGCTACTTGAGTGACTTCTGACCCTCTAGCTTCTCATGTGACTCATAGCAGCAGTAAAATGAGGAGGACTGGTTTTACTCTCGGTGTCTGGCAGTGACCTGCATCCGTGTGCTTAAAAAGAAAACCACTTTAACAGGACATAATAAAGTTCAGATAAATACTTAAATAGTAATACATAGTTTGTAGTGGGTTTTGTTTTGCTTCAGGTCTTTACATTAGAATACATTTAAGAGATGGCTGTATAATATAAACTTCAATATAAAAAGAAAAATTAACAAGAGCTGGTCCCATGTGATTAAGTAATTAACCAATTTACCAATTTTAGTTCATATCTGGGATCAACATACAAGCTTGACTGTCACCAGCACTGAGCCTAAACCATCAAACTTTTTAAGGAACCTGTTACATCCAGTTTAAATGTAACAAGGCATTCCACAATAACAGTAGCTGTTGGACTGGCAATTAGGGATCTGCCCCTCCAACCTAAAAGTTGTAGGTTTCAATCCCAGGACTGCCAATAGCACCTTGGAGGTACACTTGAAGATTCTGTCCATACACTCTGCTCCCAGAGCGCTATGTTTGGGGATGCTTTGCAGCTTCAGGACTTATGTGCTTTGCCAAAACTCATAAAGATTACATATTTTTATTATATAATTATATATATATGATATTTGAATAAAAATAATAAATAAAATGAATTAAATAATGACTGTATTCAGTTCTGGGAAAATACATTATTCAGAGAAGTGCTGGAAGCTGGGGTGGGGTGTGTTATGATGTTAACACGATAAACATTTGCATAATTTTATACATGTTTATTATTATTATTACTCCTTTATGCATATTGACACAATAGTTATTTATAGATGGATATTTGAGTGCATTTTCTTCTCTCCTAATATATATATATATATATATATATTAGTCATGCAACACGTCGTTTGGTTCGAAAGAAAAGAAAAACATACAGGAAAGTATATAGGGGTTGTCACCAGACCAGCCTTTCAAATAATAAAGAGGGGTCAGTCATTAGTGTAAGACAAGCTGCAAGTGAGAAAGAGAGAGAGAGAGAGAGAGAGAGAGAGAGAGAGAGAGAGAACGATATATAGAGAGAGAGACAGAGCGAGAACGAGAGAGAGAGAGAGAGAGAGAGAGAGAGAGAGAGAGAGAGAGAGAGAGAGAGAGAAGAACATGTCGTCATCTATCCAGCCTGTGGTTTGGTTGCAGCTGGATGAAAGCTGAGGCGCGGAGTCCATTCAGTCGTGCAGGAGAGGCGGGTCCGTGCGTGATGTGGCCGATCGGGACCCCTTCGGGAGACCACGCAGCGGCAGGCAAGCAGAAGTGAGGAGAAACTGCCAGAGAGACGATGACACTCGGTGGAGGAGAAAACAGGAGTTAAGAAAAAAACAACAATGAGTCATCAGCCCCCTCCACATGGGGTGAAGTTGAAGTTGGGTCGGATCCTCTGCACTTTTTCATCCAGCATGGTCTTCATCTGAGGCGCGCGCACGGATGGACGGAGTGTGGGAAAAAGAGCTGGAAGTGTGCAAACGACGGACGGAAACAAATGAAGCCAGCCCTCCTCTGCCCCGGTGAGTGGACACCAGGACCTGAGCAGTCGCGTCTGGAATGCTTTTATTTTCCTCAAGAGTCTAACACATTGAGGGAATCTTAGCATTGCATGGAATTTATTCATTTATTTAATGATGTGCATGCATGTTCAGGGTCTGTGCACTATAAACCAAATAAGCAGTCGTGTTCTGTTATGCAAGTGCTGATGGATCCTCACCTACTGACGCGAAGCGTTTCAGAAATAAAACAACTCACTGGAGGAGAGCCGGAATGACAGTGCCAGGAAACTTGCAAAATAATACTAACAATAACAGCAGTGTTGGTCAAAAAAGGGGTTCTAGATAGCTGCAAAATAGGCTCTTTGACGCCAAACAACTTGGAAGCCTTATTTGTGTCACACAGAACTCCCCCCACCCCTTTTTATTAAAAAAAAGGTACTTCAAAAAAACATACAGGACGTCATAAAGAGGAACCATTTAACCAGGCAAAAAACTATATAAGCAGACACATGTGTGTTGATAGTCTTAAGAAGACACACTGCCTCTACATAAAAGAAAACCTTACAGAACAATCTTAAGGTGTAAAAACGTTCCCTGACTTGTAACAACAGTAGATCTCTTGGTGGGTCCATATAGAACAATGTCAAATGGTTATTTGCAGAAGAAATATTTTATACCTTCAAATGGTTCTTTTGAGTTGTTATTCTGTATGTAACCACTGCTTTTACTATAGAACGTGTTATGGGTGTAGTAGTAAGAGTAATAAATAATAAATAATAATAATAATAATAATAATAATAATTAAAACAATAATAGTAGTAAAAGTAATGATGATGGGGTAGACATGTCTCAATAATCAGTCAAATATAATTCGAATTCCATCACAAAACTTCTTGGATTGTAAAATTGGACCATTCCCAGTCAGCAATGTGTGAAATAAAGCTAGAAGATTTTGCCTATATCAATAATAAATTAAGCACTCAAAAGGAGCAGACACCTCATTTCAGTGAGCTCAACATCTCCCTGGCTTTGCTCTCTTTCTTTCAGTGGACCCCTGCCTCTTAAGATGCTGTGACTTCTGGAAGGGGAAAAACACTGGCAGTGATGGATTTGAACTTAACCGTGATTGACAGCGGTTTGTTGGAGAGCGACCATTCAACAAGAGTCCTCACTGGCTGCTTTCTGTCCCTCCTTATTCTGTCCACTCTGCTGGGTAACATGCTGGTCTGTGCAGCGGTCACCAAATTTCGCCACCTTCGCTCCAAAGTTACCAACTTCTTTGTCATCTCGCTGGCCGTGTCAGATCTGCTGGTGGCCATCCTGGTCATGCCTTGGAAGGCTGTGACGGAAATTGCTGGTTTCTGGCCATTTGGATCATTCTGCGACATCTGGGTGGCCTTTGATATCATGTGCTCCACAGCATCCATCCTCAACCTTTGTGTTATCAGTGTGGACCGGTACTGGGCCATTTCCAGCCCATTCCGTTACGAGAGGAAAATGACTCCCAGGGTGGCCTTTGTGATGATAAGTGCAGCTTGGACGCTTTCCGTGCTCATCTCCTTCATACCAGTGCAGCTGAACTGGCACAAAGCTCAGCCAACAAGTTTCACGTTGACTAATGCTTCTGGCGGGGCAACCCTTACGGACAACTGCGACTCTAGCCTCAACCGGACCTACGCCATCTCCTCCTCCCTCATCAGCTTCTACATTCCTGTAGCCATCATGATCGTGACCTACACTCAGATTTACAGAATCGCCCAGAAGCAGATCAGGAGGATCTCTGCGCTGGAGAGGGCGGCCGAAAGCGCCAAGATACGCCACAACAGCATGGGCAGCAACTCCAACATGGATACCGAGAGCTCCTTCAAGCTGTCTTTCAAAAGGGAAACCAAGGTGTTAAAGACCTTGTCAGTTATAATGGGGGTGTTTGTGTGCTGCTGGCTGCCCTTCTTCATCCTCAACTGCATGGTGCCATTTTGTGAGCACAGCCTTCCTTGCATCAGCCCGACCACCTTTGACATCTTTGTGTGGTTTGGATGGGCGAACTCCTCCCTCAACCCCATAATTTATGCCTTCAATGCAGACTTCCGGAGGGCTTTTGCCATCCTTCTTGGCTGCCCAAGACTCTGTCCGGGTAACAACATCATAGAGACCCCAAGCCTAAACAAGAACTGAAACCCACCACTGACAGATCAGTGAGGAACCTTACTGCAAGGCTAGCCGTCACTAACATGCAACCCATGTCACAGTCTTCAGTGCCAGAACAAGCATCTGGACAAGAGGGGGAAGGGATTTGGGATTAGATCTCTGGAAGAAAGCCCTCCTGCCGTGCCGGGCAACAGACAGAGTGGTTGCAATGTTTCTTTTTAGGGGGATAATCCTTTTGACAGGCCATGCCATCTTCCAAAGACTGATGCATGGATGGCCTCTGAATCCAACACTCCGTGGCTATTTTAAGCATGAGCAACTTATACTTCTAAAACAACAACATGAGTATATTTGCAAGTGACTTTTGGGATACTGGGAAACACGTTTCACGGGACCTTAATTAGGAGAGTGGTAATGAATTAAAGAGAATGTTTGTTTTTACTTTTGGAGAGGAAGATCCAAATGTGACAGAAATAGCTGCAACATGATTCTATCTATGTATGTGAAGCGGAATTGAAACTGATGACTTCTGCTGGGCAAAAATGCAATACAACAGAGCACATTGTCTGTATGGTTATCCTTCCTGCAGCTCATTTCCCGTTTTAACTTGAGGTCTTGGGTCTAAAATCTAGAGACTGCACCAAAATATGGAAAATGCATTGTTGATTTTTGGAAATAGGAAAGAAAATGTACAGTGTACAGAAAGTCTGTACACTCCAGGAAAAATATATATATCTTGGTAAGTGAAAACATCTAAAGCTAGTAAATATATTGAATTGTTGTATAATAGTGAATAATATAAGATATATAAGTTATATTTATATAAGTTATTTTTCCATTTCTGGTCTCCTTCTTTTATTTTATATAGAGAAATTATTTTATTCTGCTGTTACTTTTGCTAGTTTTTAGAAATAATACACAAACTGAACTGCCAGAAGAATAAGAAAATATCTCTAAATAAAACGACTTATTAGGGTAATTTCACTTGCCAAGATTTCGTTTTTGGAAGCGTGGAGTTAGGCTCTGTGAAGCTGTTGAAGGACTAGGAAATCGATTTCATCTAATTTACTCTTGCACCTCATCGCACGTCCCATAAGCTATACTTTATTCATGTGGTGTTGCATTATGTCCTGGGTTGTTCCAAAACAAGTGGGCAGATGGTCAATTATGAGATGGATGTTCCGTGATTGTCATAATGAGTATGTATTCTGTTCGTTGGTGCCTGAGCTCCTCAATACTTGCTTTTCTATAACGAAACACTGACAGCTAAATACCAAGACAAACAGAACAGATGGCCATTAAACGTGGATACAGAGGTGGGAATTAGCAGTGAAGTAGGAGTCCTGGTGAATGTGTAATTGATCCATTACTTTGACCATATCTGTGATCAGACCAGTACAGACTTACCTAGAACAAGGTGGCCTGGTTGACTGCATTGTTCACAGTGTGTGACGCCTTCATCTCAGTAGTAAATGCTACATTAGTTGATGTGAGTCATGTGCAATACTGTAATGTAGCTATTTGGTAAAATGGTAAACACAAGCGCTTGTAGATGAGAAATTTAGTGTTGTTTAAAGAAATGGGCGGTTCCGTTTTCAAGGTGTTACCTGTCCCAAGAGTACCTTGTAGTTCAAGAGATTATGGTATCCAAATATTGTGGTAACCATGTGTCCAAAATGTTTACATATTGGAATTCTGTTTGATCAAGATTCTCCAATGTGAGAGACCCATCATGAACTTTATGTCCATCCGTCAAGTACACTTGGGGCATGTACTCATTAGTGAATGTTGGAAACATGAAAAAAAAACAAAAAAATTCATTGAACTTAATATCTGCTGCAGTAAGCCTGCAGGAATGTGTTTACAAGTTATGCACCTCATTATGTTTCATCATCTTACTGTATCCCTTTCGAAAATGGCAGAAATGGTGAATAATCACCTCCACTGTAGGTGATGAACTGTGCTCTTTGAGTAGGTTGCACGATATAAATGTACCGTTATGCTGTGGGGGCAGATTGGAAGTAAAAACAACAATAAAACAAAAATCATTCGTTGTGGTGTATGATCGGCTTTATCTGACAATGTGATGTGACTAATATGCGTCAGTGCTGACCAATCACATGCCTTATTGATAGATGTTCAATTTGAAGTGTAACTGACAAATGCTGATGCATCTGGTGAAACTATAAAGTGAGCTGTCTAGTGACTACTGGTCATGCTTACATTTTTTTTATCATTGGTCTGTAATATTAGCTAATGATTCAGCTAACATTACCATGGCACTGTATTTGCAGGGAACCCGTCACTGTTAAAATGTAATATGAGCAAAAATTTAAGCTCAAACCTTTACTCAGAGGTGACAATATACTCACCATTAGCTTAGTCCTAACATAATACCATGAATCCCATATATATATAAACATATACATATAAGCATCAAAAATAGTGATATTGCAGTGATGGTAACTGGATACAGGAATCTTATAAGCCAAATTAAAATGCTTGTGCCATGTAATGACACTGTCAGATTGACTGCATCTAACTCTCATTGTGAACAAAATTAACTGCTCATTTTAATGTGTGTATTAGCAGCATTTTACAATGGCTTGGAGCATCTCAGCCAATCACCTTTCAGAGACAGGTTTTCCGCAGTAATATTGACTGCCTGGCTGTCCACAGGAAGGCAGAGCTGCACTTTACACGCCTAAATAAGAAATGATGATGATTACCAGGGACGTTTTACTACATGGATTACAGAACAGTATATGGGTCATAGAATCACAAATGGGCTAAGTGTAAATCAGCTCCATTATAGGCAAATTATACTCACACCGCTTGACAGTGGACTGTTGTTGCATGAACAAAACTAATAATTGTCTATCAAATTTGAACCTCGATGCCTTATTCTTTGAAATACATAGTGGGTGCAATGCAACTGAGCCCGGGGTCAAAAGTGGATTTACAGTATGTATTCAGACACCTTTGGGAGAATTTTTACATTATATGTTCTTAAATATATTCTTCACACTTGCACATCTCCTTTAGGACACTCACCTAGAGGGCCATTAAGGAAACAAAAGTGGTTCCACTATGACATCACTCCAGGGAACCCTTTATGACAGGTAGTGAGGAAGCAGCAGTTCTTTTACTGGATAAAAGTCTGTGCTTATTTTCTTTCATTCGTTTCATTTCCTGTTTCATTCCTTCTCGCATAAGTGCAGTTGGAGATACCCCTGTCAGCACCGCCGTGTCTTTTCCACAGAGAGGCCCTGAAACGAGCGTTGGCTGGATGTCACACACACTCTCGTCGCTGGCGCAATGAGACCTGAACGGGAAACAATAGAAGACAAGGGGAATTGGGCCTCGGCACCCCTTACGGTTTCATTAGTTTGTACAGCACCGCGTGATGCAGAGCACAGCTGACATAAATACACATAATAAGGTCAAGCCGAACCGGAGGAACTCCAGAGTCAAGTGGGTGTTTTTTTGTTTATTTGCTTTTTGTTTTTTTTCTGTGAAGCCAGTCTTTGTGACTCTCCAATTAATTTGAGCATTCACAGCAGTGCTCTGAAAGTTGTCATTACTGCTGAGGCTCAAATTCAAAGCTCTCATGTTAGGCACAATGGGCAGCATATTGAGTGACTCATTAAAGGCTAGATCCAGAGTAAAGGACCAGTATCACAGCAAGTGAGTCACAGTGGTAATCCAATGCTGTGGTTGGTGTCTAGGCCACACTCGCCGCGCAGGTAGCAATGGAAACACTTGGTGTAATTACCTTGCTGAAGTCCATTAGTATTTTATGAAGAGCCTGGCAGGGAAGCGTTTAAAAAAAAAAATGCAAAAAACCCCCATCTGGGCGTAAATCTAATTTTTGCTCTTTGCAAGTTGACACCTTAATACCTCATGTCACCGCTTTCCTTGCAGCGATATTTGATTAACCCTTATAACACAATAAAACAGCATGATATAATGACATCAGCGCCTGTCTCCTTGTAGTACAGCATAGAAAACAGCCAAATTACCATAATGGAAAGGATATAAAAACCTGTCCACATTTCTCTTCTCTAGTCATGACACATAGAAACAAGAGAATAAGAAAGTGCTGTTTTTTTATATGTGGCCAAGGTCAGTGACTAGCTTTGGGGATTTTTTATTCACTCAGAGAGCAAGGGAAATGGGGAGAGAGAGAGAAAGAGAGAGGGAGAGAGAGAGAAACAGCCAGACAGAGATCTACAGGGTCACTTGCATAACCAGTCTATTAGAGCATTTTTTCAACCTTTTTTGTGAAGCCATCGTGACATTAAATCTACTGCGATCACGCTTTAAGTCTTTTAATTATATTAGGACATCTCTTCACTACCCTGTGTATTTTAATGCAAAACGGTGAAAAATGACACAAATTTCTCTCCTACTGTCCCTCAGTCACCAGTAAGCGCTGATACTAGCAGCATTACGCTGTGCGAATTCAAACAAACAGGGAAGTGAAGCGTTGTCCTAGCATGAAAAAAAGGCCTAAAGCGTGATCGCAGCACATTTTTGAAGAGTTTGTATAGCGTGGTGGATTCACGAAAAATCTTGACGATAGGTGACAGCTTTGTTGAAAATATATTGATATATATTTATATATTAATATGAAAGTTTGAACACATTTTCTGGTAAAATGGGGTTGATTGATTTCCTAAATGAAAATAAGTACAATTCCTAGATAAGGAACCCACTTTCTCAGCAAATCTTTTACAGAAATATGTTCCTTACAAATAATATGTATTTATTTTTTCTTAATCCAATTGATACAATATGTCACTTAATATGCCATTGGAAAAAAGTGTATATTCACTTGTCTTTTTTAGCCATGAATTAGAGGCATTAACAAAAATCAGCAGTTTCTTTATAAATTGTATTAAAGTCAGTAGAGATGCTTCAAAATGATGTGTAATAAAATATGTTTTCTAACTAACACTGAATGTTATTTACATACTCTTTCGGCTCCTGTATGGTTACTAGTTTTGAGGTTTTGGCCCAACAGTGACCGTATATTCATCACTCAGTCACAACACTACTGACTGGTGAAGAGAATAACATTGATTTTCTTCTTACCATGGCACTTGTCCTTGAAGCAGGATAAATGGGTGAGTGTAAGTATCTGACTGACTTTAACATGGGCCACATTGTGCTGGCTACACAACTGGGTCACACCATCCGCAAGAATCAAGTCTTGTGGGGTGTTTCCCATTTGCAGTGGTTGGAAACCAGCAAAAGTGATTCATAAGGGTGACTGGTAAACTAGAGACAGGGTCATTGGAGCTTACGTCTTATGCTGATGGTTGGCAAAGCCTAGCCCATCTGATCTGCCCCCGCAGAAGAGCTGCATCATTGCAAATTCCTGTCTATGCTGGAACACAAAGTGCATTTCAGTCTGTTGAAAACGGAGCTGTGCTGACACAGGCAAACCCGAGTGCCAGTGGAGAGCCCTGTTCGCTGCCCAAAATTGCCTCCAACCGGCACGTGAGCATCAGAAGTGGGCCATGGAGCAATAGGAGAAGGAGGCTTGATCTGAAGAATCACGTTTTATTTTACATCATGTGGACAACTGGGTGTGTGTGTGTGAGAGTCACTTACCTGGGAAGGGATGGTACCAGGATGCACTGAATGAAGAAGGAAAGCCAGCGGAGCCAGTGTGATGCTTTACTGGGAAACCTTGGGTCCTGGCATTCATGCAGAAGCTATTTTGACCAAGTTCCCCAGATCAAGTGTTTGTGGGATGTGTTGGATAAATCTTACTTAATCATAGAAGCCCCACCTCACAATTTACAACAGCATGAGGTCTTGTGGAGTCTATTGGTCAGAGCTGGTTGCATGAGGACGACACAATATAACACGCTATGGGTCAATATAGGTATCGATTAAGTCGTGTTATTGCGGATTGGCACCTTTATGTGTGTGCATGTTTGGTTATGGTTAAGATTTCCCTATATTCATATATACTATTAACATCTGTCCTTTATTTTGTTGTTGGTCACATTTTTTCTGTCCTTTTATAAAGCGAAGATTTCAGAGTTACCATGTTTTACACTGACAGTGACAGTATGTATTAAACGCTGTAAACACTGGTGCAGAAAAATAAGAGCTTTCAGGCAGGACTTGTCAGTTTCTTTCCAGTCCTGCTTCTTCAGGGTTAATGCAAAGTCACAGTGTGAAATCAGGGCCAAGGAACGCAATCAAGTGTTTAGATTCAACCCATTCGCTCTCACTTAAAAATTAATATATCACAATTGATAGTGTGATGGTCCCGGAGCTAATGCATTTGTAATAGGTCATTTGAAATTGCTCTGACAGAATCGTGAGGGGAGCGAAATGGGGGGATGCACCGGGCACGGGAAATGTGTCAGCTTATGCACACGTTGACTGACACTGATGTATGTTTGCCGTCTTGGGTTTGCGGTGGACGCTGTGTGGCTGCGTGGCTCAGCCATGCTGCCTGGAATGATCTTGGGCTTTGTTTTTCCACAGCGGACTCATTCAAAGCCTCAGCAGGATTGATAGGGCTATTAAACCTCAGCTCACTGCTGCTGTCAGCCCACCCACCCAGAGCTGTCTGTATTTAGTGTCCCCTGCTCTTTGAGTACCATTCCATTTTACAGTGGGGTTTGTGTCCTATATTAATTGGTAAATGGAGTTATTATTTTGGTATTCATGTTGCACATTGGTTATAATTATTGGTTGGTTATTAACACTGGTTACGCATTTGTTAGCACTTCCTGGAGCTACAAAGCAGCGATTACGCATTAACACTATTTTGTATCAACCCAATCTCAACGCAGTCAGCGCAACATAAAATCTATTCAAAAACATGCTGTATGTATTTTAATACGCAGTGTGTAATGCCACCAGGTTCAGCACTAACTGGTGACAGTTAGGGTTAGAGTTCGGCACTTTCCCTGTCTCAAAACCTTTCAACCTGTATCTAGCTCAGTGGGTAAGACACTTGCCTCTGGACCATAAGGTCGTGGGTCCGAATCCTACCCCCAGCACCACCACTGGGTCCCTGAGCAAGACCCTTAACCCCAAGGGAGCTCCAGGGAAACTGCCCCTTATAGTTAGGGAATAAAAGGCGTCTGCTAAATGTCGTAAATATAAATGTAAATGTAGTGAAGCGTTGTCCTATCACGAAAAAAACGACATGTTGTCCTACCATGGAAAAAAGCCCTAATGTGCGATCGCAGCACACTTTTGAATACATTGTATATCCTGATGGCTTCACTAAAACTCGTATGAACATGCTCTTTGTACACACATATTTAAAATGCATGCAATATATATTTTTTCCTTTTTTACTAACTACATTTACAGCTGCAATTGATAAATATAAACCTATTAAACGCTAGAAGTAATCCATGAAAACTTGCGCATGCCTGTGTTTGGCATTACCCAAACTTTTCATGGCATGGAAATGAGGGCATAATAACACAACTCCCTGCTAAGATGAATCTAAGAAGCCATCAGGCATACTTCCCCATTAATCCACTCAGATCCTCGCGGCCCCTTCACGTCAGGTCCAAAGGCTTCGAGTGCCTTGCATCTCTCAGCCCACCAAGGAGGCCCCTTGGTGGGTCTTAACAGTGACGAACAAGTTCATCTCTAATAATGAAAACATGCTTCAGTTGATTTAGTGCGATGATACAAAAATCAATTGACCGCCGAGGCGGCTCCTGTATAAACAACTGCAACAGCCGTTAAAAGAGAGCCATCAAGTCCGACAAACAACTGGCGCTTAGGGTTAGTTTCAGGGTGAGTGCAATATTGCAAATCTTATTTTTATTACTTTATACAGGACTTGTCAGTCATACTTAGCATCAGGATCAACCAAAGGAAAAAAAGCCCATTCAAGCATCTGATATTAGCATTTAGATGGCCCAAATCATTTCACAATAGTCCTTGTTAAAAACATCCAGCTGAACCTGCTGATGCTCTTCGAAGCTGCTTCTGTACGCAGAGTGATACATGTAGAATTTGCCCAGTGAATGCTGGGCGTAATGTAAATTAGATGCGGATGGATTGGCCTTTCAGAAATAGGCCTCCTCTGCCCACTGAAGGACGGCACGAAAGGGAAGCTGTGTCATGTTTGAATGGATGAAATGCTAATGCTCTGCCCTTTGGGCCTGTTTCTGAAGTGCTGCCTGTCCAATCTGACTCATCTCATCACATCAGTGCCAGTTGCAGACAGATGTCCTCTATCATTATAACAAGCAAGTAGCGTCAAGGGAGAGGGCCAGAGACCAGAGAAACAAGCACAGGAGGGAGGCAGGGATGGAGCTGGGGGACTTGGAAACTTTAAATGAAGGCTGGTAGCATTACCAAATTAAACCTGATGGCTTGATTTAGAAAAGACCTTAAATACACCTTCTCAATTAATAAGCAGCGATTAGGGAATTTGTGCAAGGTTTAAATTCTCCTACTAAAAATAGATGCACTGGTTAAGCCTAGTCCAAGGCTGCATACTGGCCTGCAGCTTATTTTGTATAAATTCTTAGTAAGATTATGTACGTTTTTTTTTATTGTTCAGTTAAAGGGGAATTTCACCAAATTTACTCAAATTCAGTTATTGACATAACATAAAATCTTTGCTGGATGTGAAGTGAAACCTTCTTATGTTGTTGGAATCATAAGTAGCATTGTCTACATCTACACAAATGTTTTATTTGCTGTTCTAAACATCTTCTGATTTGTTATTGTAACACTGATGATGTTAAAATTGTGGTTAAATCTAAATAAAAGGTTTCACTTTTACTATTTTGTCTTCCAACACCCTGCATATACCCCTGCCCTGTCTTAGGCTTCAGGCAATATATTAATAACCATTTTATGTAATGAGTGTTAAGTGGCTTTTAGTGTCAGTTCCATTCACCACCACTGTCAACAAATCTCTATTCGTTTGTCTGGAACAGAGAATTTCACATTAAACCATTCTGATAATGCTCTTTAATTATGTGTACAACCTGCAAAATGTTTCCCCAATTTAGTTTGTCCTAAACTACTTATTGCTTAATTAATCATCAAGGAAATGAATCTGTCACTGCTATAGTTGCTGACAGCCCTCCTTAGGACACAGAATCTACAACTATTCACACATTGTATCAGGATGCAGGTAAGAACACACGCTAATGTCTCCATGGTGAATTGGGCCAGTTCTCTTAACCTGAAAGACAACTGTTACCTCACGTGCCAGCTGGATGCTTTTCAAAGACCGCAAAGTGCAGCCAAGTGTGACTGGGACTCCTGCCCGCTCGTGACATTCAGAGATACAAGAAGGACGTGCGGCTCTCAAATGATGAAGGAGCTGCTCTCAGGCTTCAGGCATACCTCAGGGGATACCTGAGTGCAAATATCTTGCAGTGAGAATCATCCACAGTGCAAAGTTAGGATGGAACAAAGGTAGCCTCAAAGGAAAAGGCACGAAAAAGGTCCTATGTCTGCATCGAAAGATTAATGAGCAGCTGCAACATGTAGAGCTTTAGAGATATGGGTCCGCTGACTGTCCTCCGAAGATGAACACCCTGTCGTGGGCGGGCCTAGAGGAAAGGTTCTCAGACCTACTTTTCATCTCTAACAATATTCCAACAGAAATGGTGAATTCACTTTCAACTTACACTATAGCATACACATGTTTGTTTCTACCAAGATCACATCACTCCATTTCTCAGCTCATTGTGCTGATTTCTGTTCAGTGCAGAACTGATTTCTGATCAATATCTGCACACGTCACTCAATGGTTTGGGCCTTGACATGTTGAATTTATATAGTCCTGGTAGAACTATTAAATCTTCAGGACTAGTCACTAGTTGGGGAGTTTTCACCCCTTTATAGCAGATACAGCCGCTTCTTTTCTAGGGAGGCTTTACATCAGCTATTGGAACGTTGCTGTAGGGATTTAATTGCATTCAGCCACAAGAGCATTAGTGAGGTCAGGTACAGATGTTGGACGATTAGTTCTGGATCACAAACACCACTCCAGCTGATCCCAAAGGAATTGAATGGAGCTCCATCACTCCAGAAAATGCAGTTCCACTCCTTTTCAGCTCAGAGCCGGGGGCCTAATAACCCTCTAGCCGAAGCTTCTCATTGGGGGTAGGGACCTTAGCCTGTCATTCTGTTGGCATGGCTTTTCCATGAAGGTTATTTACTTCTGTTGGCCCAATGATCATGAAATATTCACGCAATGTAAAGGTCAGCTGTTTTTTTTTAATGGTATACAATAAGGTTTGGAAGGTGAACTGCAGAGTATGTTTTGGATTAGACAAGTGAAAATGAGACGAGAAACAGTATTAATCCAATCAATAAATTTCTTCTCTTAAGTGCAAGTGAAAAGAGGATTATCGTCTCAGCAGCTGATGACACTGGCGACGTGGTGAGCCCGTCTCTACAACAGAATCAAGCTGTGCAAACATTGTTTCACCGAAGCCCCTGCGAAGGGAGGTCTCTAAAAATTTCATAACTACAAAAGAGGCGGTAAACAATGGGCTAAATCTGGCATTGGAAAAATGCTTATGTCAGATGAGTCTCTGGGAGCTAGCCGACCCCCTCGTTCAAGAGACAGGTCAAAAAAACACTCAGCCAAAGGCACAGCTGCAAATGTTCTGAGAAGCGGTTAGCATCCTACAGAGAACAGGCCCAGCTCTTTACAACCCAGCTAGCTCCAAAAATACTGCTACATTAGCCAAGGATGTCTAGCCCATTTAGTCCCCCTCATGCATGAACCCCTCTTTAAAAGGAGATATTAGAAAACAAGGCGATTTGCTTTAAATAACGTTTGAATGACTCATCAATTATATTTGGATAAAAAGTGGAAAAAGTGCTGGATAGGAATATAGAATCTGTGAATCTGTGATAGCTATAGTACCGTATATTAATTTTTCTAATAATGATCCATTCATGTGTAGCAAATGAAAGTAGCACAATAGTTAAAATGCCACAGAATGTGCTTTGATTGGATAAAAGTAAAGGAAATTCTTTACCTCAGGTGGTAAAAAGTGATCATTTGAATTTTTGCATGCTATTTTCGTTATTTGAAAGTCAGTTTCATGCCTGAATGACTGAAACTTTCATTTAGAGTCATAATGACAGAAATAATAAAAAGTCATTAGTTTTGTTTCAAGGGTAATTAGTCTAACTTATATTATATACCTCTACTGCATTGAGGTTCTGTGCTCTCTAGTGTAAATAATGACTCATGGAACTCGCTGGAAAAATATTTTCATTTTTGTTATGAGCAGGCAGCCATCTGTCCATCTGTCTTATAGCTGCTATTTATGTAACTTCATTTAAAGCTGTTAAAGTGTGTGCTCACAGTCTGCACCAAAAACAAACATGATGAAAAGGGGCCTCTGCATGAGCTGGACTGGAATAATGCATTACTAATACACTGAAAAAACAGCGCGGAGACGGATTAAGCGAGCTAAAGGGACTGGCTCCAAGAAGAAGTATTTACTAATTGCAACCTTATCATACTAATTCTTTCTACAAGACATGCTTATCAGTGTGAGACGTGCCTGTAAACACAGGTTTCAGAGCTAAGCCGCATTCAGGAAGGCCCGAAAAGGGCTGTCATGTGCACCACAGAGTCCAATAGAGATTGATGACTCAGTTAAGATAAAAAAAAAAGCCACTACCACAAAATTCAGGAGAGGACATGCAGAGCAAATTTGAGGCACAGCGGCGAGTATTCCCAGAAGGTCAATCATGAAAGAGCAAATATTTCTGTTTGTACCCGTTCCAACTTGCCAGATTCCATTCATTCATTATCTTAACCAGGGTCTTGGAGGTCCTGAGCCTATTCCGGCACTCATAGTCAGAGAAACGCCCGGGACAGTTCGCCAGTCCCTCGCAAGGAAGACACACAAATTCCAACACCTTCAACCACTCTACTTCAACCAGCCATAACCTGCCAAATTGCACAATTTCCAACCAGTTTAATCTAAACACTTCTAACTAGCCTAATTCAACCATTTCCAAACTAGCATTCTTAATTCCACCACTTCCAACCAGTCTAATTCAATCCCTTCCAAACAGTCTAATTCCATCCCTCCCAACCAGTCTAATTCCACCACTGCTAATAAGTCTAATTCCACCACTTCTAATCAGTCTAATTCCACCACTGCTAATAAGTCTAATTCCACCACTTCTAATCAGTCTAATTCCACCAGTGTCAACCAGTCTAATTCCATCCCCTCCAACCAGTCTAATTCCACCACTTCCAACCAGTCTAATTCCATCCCCTCCAACCAGTCTAATTCCAACACTTACAACTAGTCTAATTCCATCCCTTTCAACTAGTCTAATTCCAACACATCTAATCATTCTAATTTCACCACTTCTAATCAGTTTAATTCCACCACTGTCAACCAGTCAAATTCCAACACTTCCAACCAGTCAAATTCCAACTTCCAACCAGTCAAATTCCAACACTTCAAACCAGTCTAATTCCATCCCTTTCAACTAGTCTAATTCCACCACTTCTAATCAGTCTAATTCCACCACTTCTAATCAGTCTAATTTCACCACTTCTAATCAGTTTAATTCCATTACTTCCAAAGAGTCTAATCTCACCTCTTCCAACCAGTTTAATTTCAACCCTTACACGTAGTTTAAATCCACCACCTCCAACTAGTCAAATTCTACCACTTCCTATCAGTCTAATTCCACCAGTTGTAACCAGTTCATTTCCAACCCCATTATCTTTCTAATTACTCTTCCGCCAACGTTACTAATACCACTACTTCCAAACACCTAATTTGATTCTCTGCAATACATTTTAGCTTGGTATTTTATCATTTTTTAATTAATGTTGTAACACTCGACTTTATTATATAATAACATGTAATAAAATTGTAGTAACATTTGCTTGGAAAATTCGTGGACAGGACAATTATCAGCACATTTATATGATAACTACAGTGATCAATCCTGCTTTTGCAATCAGAGGCAGCTGAGCATTTAGGAAACATAATGGAAGCCCTTGAGACACATTCCAGCCGAGATGAGTAGACGCTGTTTTCGACTGTTCCAAAGATGATTCCAGAGAGTTCCCACAGACGTCACATTTATCACATACGAAGTCATACTGCCGAACGGAGAGAGGACACAGCCAAGCACAGCTTTGTTAGCGTGACCTTAAAGCATCCGAAAAGGACACATCCTAGGGGGGCATGTGGTGTATACATTGTGCCTTCCTAAAAATAGGCCCACAGGAAAGATTGCATCGTCTTTCAGCTCAGCAACACCATGACCCATTTGCATAGATGGCTTGCTCTCAGCTGGCTGAGTTGATTCATGCATGAATTTATTTGCTGTGGTTAAATTTTTTTTTGCGGGCTGGTGATTTCTCTTTTCCTTCTTCCCAATGAGTAACTTCTAATGGTGACGTCCCTGAAAACCATCACCTCTTGCCCTTTCCCTCATAAAGCATAAAAGGAGCTACATATGAGAACATTTGCAGCCTGGGGACCACAGTTGCTTAAGTGCAAACCCTCATTCAGCAAAACAACGTCCACTTCGGCAGCATCAGGGCTACATAACTGGACTCTACAGTCTGTGATGGAGCGGTGCAGGGACGGCGATATAATATTCTCAGACAGTAATAGCCTGAGGAGCTCCAAGCTGTGATCTACAAAGAGTTCAAAACAGGAGGCCTGTTTTGTTTTTAGTTCAAACTCTAAGCATACTTAAGCCTGGGGGATATAATAGCAGCAGTCTGTTTATTATAGAGACTTAAAATGCATATTTGTACTATTTAATAAGTGAAGCACTTGCATCAACAGAGAGACAAGAAAACTGCCAGTCACATTCACTGACAGGGATTAGTTTTCCTATTCTCGGACAGCTAAAAAGACACTGGATAGTTCAATACACCAACCAGTACAAGCTGATGCACACAATAAACACTGTCAAAATACATTTTCGATGGACTGTTAACACATTTTGTGACAACAGTGAGACGAGAAAGTGGACAGTCACATCTGTTGATGGGCCACTAAAGTCCTTAAACATTTAGAAGGGCAATGAATAGTTTACAGTGTGGGTAAAAGAGAACCACTCTGTCTTTGTGCTAGTACTACCAAGGCTAGGTTTTCAGTACCTTATTTAGGGTACATATTTGTATTGCATTGACTTCACACACTTAATTCTAGTCCTGTTTTTTCTTTAAAATGTTAGGTTACATAAGAGTCCGCACATGCATTTTACCCTAAATTAAGAGAATGCAGTGTAAATATAAAACCTATATACGGTATGTAATTGGATCTTAGGATCAAGTGTTATACCTTTGAGGGTAAATTCATATTGTTTGTGTAATGGTGAACAAAAATGTACCTGTATTCCTCTTTTAAGAGAAAACAGTGCATACAGTGTTTCTCTCTCTCTGTTTCCCTCTGTATATGTGTTGTATGTGTGTGCGTGTGTATATATATATACACACACAAGTGGTTATTAACTGAAAACTCCTCACCTCACCCTGGTGTCCAATTACTTTTGTCCGAGGTGAACAGATTTCAGCTAATCTCTCCGCATCGCCGGGGGAAATTATGTTACACAAGGGGTCATTGGAAAGATGTCACTGAGCCCTATCGAACTGTGATTTTCACATTTAGAGTGCGATTACATTTATAACATTTAGATTTAAGATGATTAAAGACAAATGCGCCATGTTGGTGAGGGAATTTTACAGCAAGCAGTCCAGCCCTCTGCTAGGTAACAGCCAATTGTAACAGCAATAAAAACAGCTTCTAAACATTTAGAGCTCAAAATTCCCACATTTACAGTCGTAAAAGTGCAAAAATTACACCTCTGAATTTGTTAGGCTGTTTCTACAAATGGCCGTCCATGGACTGTGAAAATACCAAGGTGAGAGGGGAGAAAATGCATCAATAATCATTTTGTAATCACATCGCAGCTCTCTGAATCGTAATCAAATCGAATCATGAGGTTCCTAAAGATCCCCACCCCAAATATTTATATACATATATATTGGTGAGCGTGTGCTAAGTCTGGGTCATTCTTTGGGGGAAAAGCGGGCGTTGCATTCACGCAGAATCTTGGGTTCGTTTTATACAAAACCAACACAAACCAAATGTATTTTTCTGCAGAAATGTATATAATTTATGCAATTTTCCACTTCAAGTAAAATATAAATTTAGCTAATATAGCTAACAAACACTAAAAGCAAACAGCCACGCATGCAACCTCCCCTTTTTCCCTGGACAATGACAGAGACTTGCACGCATGCACAAATCCCTGCATCCACCCAAAAGCATCCCCCACCCCAGTGCAAGACATAGATTCATACGTTCCCCCACATGCTGAGCTATTTAAATTATTAAAACCTCACTGTGTAGCCCAATACTCTGGGCCGTTTTTGGAATTAACAAAGTTATCTGATAGAAATATGTCCTAAGACTTTCTGATATATATACTAAAATCTGACTGACCATAATATAGATCTCGGTACGGTTAAGGTAGGGTGAGAGATTAGGGATGTGTTTTCTTCCCAAACAGACCTGTAAGGATGTATTTTAATTGAAAGGATTTTGGTAAATATTGACTAGCGCCCATTCGTAACATTAACGTCACAGCACCTGTTCTAAAGTAAAGAAGAAACATCAGAGCCCAAACATTGAAGGCTGATTGACTACACCTGGGGAAAGTGGTAAAGTGTTTGAATTCACCTTCTTTGATGAAAAACACCCAATAAATACATATTAGGACCGTTTAATACCCATGCTATTTGTATGAAGAGATGAATGAGTCATCCTTGCGGATGAGAATTAGCCAGTGCAATCTCTAGGCTGAAATAAGCTGTGAATAGTTCAGTACAGATATAAATATGAGCTTATTTACACCTCAAAAACACTCTTACGTATCATATTGTGCTCTTGAATATCTACCCAGGCAGTTTCCCGTCACTTTCGCTGAGAGCTTGACTGTAGTGTTCTCTATGCATCGCAAAAGGGTGGCAAATAGTTCAGGCGTACTGACAATGAATACAATGTACATGTGAAGCACCTTACGTGAGAAATATCTTACGAGGAGGAGTGTGACTTGTCAACCTCGTTTCCCGGGTCTTGGGAGAGTGTATAAAGCAGGAGCTGTGTCATAAAACACACACCTGCTCAGGGGCTTTGAAGACAAGATAAAGGGATTTTCCATAATGATACCCTCAGGAACAAAAGACTTTCTGTTGTATACCGTGCTCTGGACGGCACTGTTGCCTCTGCTCTCATTCCAAGCCTTTTGTGAATGTGCCTCATAGTGCATACGAACTTCCATGGTGGAAAATTGATCTTCGCTACCTCAGCCCTTTGTTGGCACCTTGCTGGGTCAAATTTGATCTCCGCTGGCACGAAAAGAGAACAAAAGCAAAACACCACAAATAGAACAAAATGTGTGTTTTTGCTCCATATAGGCAGGGTTGCTGGGTTTTGTCCCACACCAAGCATCCTCCTGTGTGTCCAGCATAGCTCTGCTCAAGCGCTAAATAAACAAGGTGTAAACGGACACCAAGGTGTGTTATAGTAGAGTCACGACTATAGACTACAAAGGTGACCACTATCCAACTGCATAGCTGGAAATCTGCCTCAGAACTTAAAGAAACGTTAGAGCTACACTGTTAAAAGGAAAATGCCAAAAGGGGTTCTTTGGAATGAGGCCATAGAAGAAACAATTTTACCACCATAAAAAAACCCTTAGATGGATGGCTCTTTAAAGAAGCATTTTAGTAAACATGCAAAGGTGAAGCACCTGTTTAAAATGTAAAACTCCACATGGTATAAAGGTTCTACATCAATTAAGGGGTTGTCCTAGAATTGTGTGCCAAAGCATGAAGGTATCTTTATTTTTTGGTGAGTGTACACACTTTAAAAAACGAGCCACAAGATTCCTCTGTTCACTACCCCAGAAGCATCATTTTTTGTAAATAAAATCTGTGTGAGAATCCTTTACATTTTATCTTAGTTTTAAGTATAGGACATTAAGAGATATATGTACACATATATAGAAGACCCCCCATATTTGTGGGAGTTACATTCCAGGAGCACCTGAGAATTTTTGATGTGGTAAAAATTAAAAAAGCCTAAAATTTCTATATTCAGTGCTAGAATGTAAATACAGTAATAAATTAATTTCATTTACAGCATAAAAATACAGGGCTTCAAAAAGAACAAGAACACTCGAGCTCCACAAGGGAAAGCCGGACTCCATCTGCCAGAGACACGTCACAGGGCAGGAGCCAGTACATGGATGCTTTGTGTTCTTTTTATGTTCAGTGAACAATTTGTTCGTATCTAAGAAAAAAAATCTGCAAATGACTGAACTCTGAATCGCGATTTTGAGGGGAAACACTGTATTGGTTTAATTATAATTCATCCCTGGTGTTTTATATTCCCACCTGTGGTCCAGGAACACGATATTTCCCTACTTTGTATTTAATATATATGGCTGGAATGACAATAAAGCTCCATATGACTACTTGACTTGATTTTAAAGCTATCATGTTTTTACTTGTATATACTTGTTTAAGGGTTCCTTCCAACAGTTTAAAGGGTCTTCCAACATTATGTGAAGATTCTTTCAACTTAAAAAAATGTTATTTGCACTCTCACTACTCATTTAAAGGGTTCTTTTAACAATTATCAGTTTTTTAAGGAATTAAAAAGGGTCCTTTTCTGGCATCTCACAAATGAAAAACATATTTTAACACGGTAGGGTGGATGGGAGGAAAGATGTAATGGATGTAGCTTACGGTTAGGTATGGCCCTCGGTTTCATTTGTTGAATTGTGACTAAAATTCAGCATTATGTATTTTCATCCAGCCTAGTTGGGCAACCTTTTTTAGGTGTGCAAAGGGAGTAGAGAAAGATAATATCAGCATGAGTCACCATACACCAGCTTGCTTTATTACCAAGCGTGACAAATTCTTGTCTCTGGCTGTGGTGAATTCAATCAGCACTTCTGGATTTCGGGTAAACGCATTTTCTCCAAAGCCAAGTGAAGAGGAAAAAAAGTGTGTGAGTGTATGTGTGTCTGCGTCTGTGTGCACACACACACTAGTGCTACTTTCTTTCTCCCTCGCAAAGATTTAACTGCATGCTTGGCTGAGCCCAGAGACGACTGAGCCACTGGTGATGTTGACAGGTGTGCGGAGAACGCCACAGCAGCATCGCTCAGCTTCTTCTCCAACCCATCAGAGCCATTGTGCTCTTTGTCAATCAGTTGTGCAGTCCTCTGAACAATTACCGAGTCTTATTGGGTCTTGTCCTTCCCTTGCTCAGCGTCTGAGTAGAAACCACACTAACCACACTGCACAGGCTGCCTTCCATGCTCTGACGCTCTGGGGTGGTTTAATGCCTTATAAAACAGGCCCACCTCATAGACCTCATAAAACTTCAATACATAGAGTTAAATATGTGTAAAGGATGTTAGCAGTATTTACACGAAGTATGTTATAATTATACTATGACTATTAATGTACATATACACTTAAATGAAATGAATGTCTATTCTAATATGTTGTACCATATGTAGT
>JBBKCR010000122.1:1130518-1141902 GCA_037577295.1 Ladigesia roloffi
TGAAGGGCAAGAAGGGTCACGGAACTAAAGGAAATGAAACATGATCCAAAAAGTGTACTGCAGCGAGAGCCTGAAAAGTAAAGGAGGGCGCCTCAGTGATGTTTACCACAACATCTAATCAGCACAGGCGCCCAGGAGAGAGGCCTCAACAGCCAGAAGGACCGCTGAGCATAATCAAGCACTGGAAATATTGCTCAGTTATGAAGCACTGGCTTGACAACATGATTAATACCTTTCCACCTTAACTACTTTGAGGTTGCAATAATGTCTGTTTCATTTGATGCCTCTTTTCGCAAGACCCACAAACAATCAACTTTTATGTGGAACATGATGGGCAAAGTTCTGAGGCTCACGGAGACATCCGCTCATGCTCAGCTCGATGCACCCTGTTCACATGACTTTCAATAAACATAGTCATGATTATTCTACACAAACGTCCTCAAAGAAACAACTAAATATACTCAATCAGTCTTCTGTCATTAAGTTTCAGCATGCAAGCGTACTGGACTGAATGCGCAAGAACATTTTTTTTTAGCAGCTACAGAGAAAAAAAAGCTCAGTGGCAAATAACTTCCGCACTGATTCTCTCACAAGTGATCTCAGCATGAAGGATTTTTCATGTCAAGCCTCCAAAGAGTCCAAAACCACGCTTTACATCAACAAAAGACACACGGAAATATGCTGCGGTGGGAGAAACACCCCAGTCATTAAGGAGACCCTGAAATGTCCATTTCAGGCCCCAACTCAGATGAAAAGGGGCCTGTGTAGATGAAAACTATTTTAAATAGACTATTTGAACTTGTAAAGTGTAAAGAACAGTTTAGAGAATGGTTTGTGAGGCCACTATTATAGTAAAACTATAAAAATTAAAGCATACAACATTGCAGTCTCATAATCCAAAACTGATACAGACAAATCAAGAGCGTCTGTTGCGTGAGTAATGAAATAATAGAGGAAGACTGGAAGAACAGGACTGGAGAACTGGCTATGTCAAGCCAACCAATGAGGATACAAAGACACTGGAGTCATGTTAATAGCCAGAAGTAGGCGAAGAGCAGACATGATTCTTTTGACATTTTTAGTAAATGCAGTGTTTGTCGAGTTGTCTTGTGAAACCTTCCATGTTTATGATCAAATCTCTGAGAACGCTTCCATACTTATGATCAAATTTACAACAATGCAGGCCATCTGAGAATATAATTTTTTATTTATTCAGTTATTTATCTGGGCAGTAAGTTTATAGATAAACAGGTAAACAATCAACATCCTTAGAATTGATGCATATGTGTGTGTTCGCCTAACCATTTCTAAACAACTTACATCCCCACTGCTACTGCAAATATCCCTCAATATATTATATACTCCACATTCTCTGACCAGCTGCTGCTATATGCACACAGCAAGTCAATACTCTGTTGACTAAACAAACTGTTGTTTTGTCGCTATCTCTTTGCTTCCTTTCTCTTTGCACTCTGTGTACTTTGTCCTGTCTGCACTTATCTGGTCTTGTTTTGTTTCTGCTTTGCTCCGTGGTCTTGGAGGAACATTGTTTCGTTTCACTGTTTACTGTGTATGTGGCTGAAATGACAATAAACCTACATGACTTGACTTCATCTCAAGTAACCTCAGTATCTGCAATTAAAAAAACCTGCTTATCAGCCCTCACTGTCGACAGACTGGCTCCCGAGAGGTCTGGAACCGAACCTGTGTTCTTCCAACTGTATCCACTGGACCAAAATCTTCTAATAACTACTGTGTTATGTTTTACTGGTTTTCTTTCATTGTATTCTAATGTTATTCACCAGGGACTCCCATTCCCAGTCCTCATGGCCACACACTACACACATTTTTTGTGCTTTATCTCATTTTGCATGCCTGACTCATGGACAAATTAACAAGCTCCTACTTGGGTCAGGTGTGTAAAGCAGGGAAAACACACAAGCATGTAAAGTGTAAGGTCACCAGGACTGGGATTAGAGACCCCAGCTGTAATTTTTACAGCTAAAAACACACTCACTGCTAAGATAGTCGTAAACATTATTTTATCGGAGTTGTAGTGTAATGTAAACAGTGAATATGGCTGGGCTGTGCATGTTGCAGGCACAGAGGTCCCTTTAATGACTGAAAAACAGGGATAAACTGGTTAACAGATCCAGATTTTCAAGGAATTGCTGCAATGTGAAAAACCAGTAGTATAAAGACAGCCTCGTAAATATTCTTTTGCCGATAACTACATTTCTTAGGATATTGGATTTGAAATACAATGTGCTGGTCTCTAATCATGGCAAAATCATGGCAAAATCCTTGTAACGCACAACCATGCCATATTTACTTATTAGCCAAAACCTCTAAGGTGATGATGCACCAACATTTAACAGTAAAAAGGCAGCATTCACAAGACTACATGTCCCCAAACCAAATCTGAGCTGCATTTACAAAGGCTTATTATGAGAAGTGTAACTTCTCATAAAGAATGATTTTTGATGGGCACTCATTGGAATAAGCCCTTAAAAATGTCTATAAGGCTTTTGTAATTGACATGTTCCAGCTAACAATTAGCTAATGCAGTATGTCATTCAGCTAATGAGCACCGAACTTACAATGGATTCAATGGCTGTCACATTTAAGCTGTTAAAAACTTACAGGTGTTTAGATGTTTCTTTGCACAATACCCTGTACATAACACTTAACTCAGAATTCTACCAAATGTTTACATGTCATTGCATAATTTACCAATCAAGATTATTACGAGGGATCAATGTAGAGAAACTTACAAACTCAGAGTTCTCTAAGGTGAAGGAGAATCTGGTTGGACGATGTCCTCCCACTAAGTAAAGTCCAAAAGATTTACTATGAGCTTTTCATTGAGCTTGTCGAAAACACGTCCTGTGAAATTTGTTGTAGAAAAACATACTGACTCAGAGTTCTACTGTTGCAGCATATCGTGCACAAGAGAAACTCTGTGGTGCCACTGCAAGGCCTGAGATTCGAATCATGACCTTTATCAGCAGAAGCAGATCCCTAACAATCAGGCCACTGGTTGCCCCAAAAGCAATTTGTGAACTGAACTGAATATTGAAGTCCTAGAATGGTCAAAATTTACATTTACAATAACGTCATTTAAGCAAACGCCTTTACCAAAGAGACTTTCGTTCCAGTCTCCCTGGAGCAACTTGGGGTTGAGGGTCTTGCTCAGGGACCCCAGTGGTGGTGCTGGAGGTAGGATTCGAACCCAAGACCTCATGGTCCAGAGGCAAGTATCCTACCCACTGAGCTACCAATATTTACATCTACATTCAACATTTATTAAATTTAGCAGATGCTCTTTTCCAGTGTGACGTACCTCAGTGCTAAGATAGTCCACATCTGTTCTTCAAACCTGAAACGCTATACTTAAATCAACATCCAATATTCAACCAAATAACGGCCAGCTAAGCTACACATATTAACTGATACTGTCAAAGAAAAGTCAGAGGTTAAATTATAAGCAAGGAAAATATGGAGACATAAACATAATCATGTTTGCTGGGTACATCTCAAAATGACCGGTGAACCTACATGTGTCTTCTGATGTTTTCAGATGTTGGTAACTTAGGCTATACGAAAGCTGATGTTTGAACAGGACTGTTCGATTAAGATCCCCTCTAATTATTTAACTTTCTTCTTTACCTCCAAAATCATGAGACAGCAAAGGAGATAATGAAGCCCATTTGTCAAAGCCAAAATGAAAGGAGAAAAAGAAACACGTTTCTTAATCAACATCTGTAATCAACCAGAACACATAAACAAATGCTCGGACAAAAGCTTGTCCAAATGAGCAACAATTATCATCATGAAAATGAATGAAAAGAATGTTAGTGGCAAACTGTGCAGAATGAGTTATGACACAGAAAACGGAAATGTGTCTTCCCTTTTTTTCAAATATCAAACCTCCTGACTGAACTGAGGAGAAACAGAGAGTGTACGAATGCTAAATAAATGCTTACATTGTACAAACTGCATAAATAAAGCCCTTAAGGTTCATTTAAAACTCTGAATCACTCTGAATCCACCCAAAAGAGCCCACTCCCATAGAAGAACACTAGAATATTATTTACTTTTTGCCAACCCACATTATGAATTTTCGTCTGTTCTTTGAAGGCAGCACCACCTAGTGCTTTTTCTAAAAACTAACCTGTTTGTAAACTCCAAGTCTACATGAAAATTAGCAATACAAAGGAAAACTGCATGGAAACAGAACAAATACACAAATCAGTATGAGAAGCAGAAAAACATCCCATATCTCGATTAAATCAAACATACTGTATTTCTGCCCAAACTGAAGTGATAAGGGATGCTCCTTTAAGGCTTCTGAGTCATGGTAAGCAAACGCTGTCTGATGGCCCTGTTCTCCTCCAGCATCCTGGAGATCATCTTCAGTACACTTCTCTTCACTTGAGAGTCCTGGCGAAACCAGCACAAACTCATAGGACAAGCTCGTTAACTGCTAACTGTGGTTCTTCTAAACTATTACACACATTTTAGATGCCTGAGACACAAAGTGGCAAAATTTACCATGTTTTCCTTCCTTCCACTTTCTGAAGGAAAGTTGAAGACATCTTGGACATCTTGGACACTAGAAGATGGCCCTGCAATCACAGCATACATCCTTATAAAGGACCCACATTCTACACATTTGTGTGGTTTTATGCAACAAAAACATCCTTGTTAAAAATTTTACACGATCATACAATAGTTAGCTTCTAACAAAGATATGTATTCTAAGCAAACTATGAGGACAAAGTATTGAGACATGACCATTACACCAACAGGGACGTTTAATGACACTGTATTCAAATACAAATGTGGATTTGGTCCCCCTTTGCAGTTGTAACAGCTTCCGCTCCTCTTGGAAGGCTTTAATAGTAAAGTTTATTCCCAAACTTTGTCCACAAAATTGAAAGAATAGCGTTGTAAAAAGAATGTTTTAATGCTGATGCATGAAGAAATCTTTACTGGAGGTAAGGGGCCTGGCCCAAACCCTGAAAAAGAGGTGTGTCCCAACACTTTTGTCCTTATGGAGAGTAGCCCTCTGACGTTCACACCTGAGTTTAGAGGAACTATGTTGAATTAAAAGTAAGTTCTATTGTTAAACAGGACAAAGGGATGCCTGAAAGCAGTTCTGGCCAACCACAATTTACAGTTAATGTGGTGCAGTTCTTCTAAAGTAAGTTTTCCAATACTTTTGTCCATGTACTGTACCTGAGGGAAAGTATATTAAGCATTGACACCAATTTATGGTTATTTAAAAATGGAAGCATGGCATCAAATGAATATTTGATGAAAGCATAAAACGAAAATACATTCATAGGGCAAATCTGAAAAACATAATCATATCCCTGTGAAGAATACCCCATTCAACCAATAATGTTCACACCTATATTTTTTAAATCATTAGTCTTAAGCGAAGTGTCCCAATACTTTTGTCAAAATACTGTATGTAAACAAATCAGACATTACCAGCTTTTCTTTAAACACGCCTGAAAAGAAATGTTAGTACTTGTTATGGAAACTAGTTGCTCAAATATATTAAGGGAATGTGAAGAAAATTATTTGTTTATACAATTGTTACTTCTATTTTAAAAATAGATAAGATCGCTAACCCTGCTAACCTGGCTCAGTGACAAGGGCCTCTTCACTCTGTTGCGAGTTCAGAACGGATGTGTTTGTGGAAATTCCATTTCTTCTCAATTTCTCCACACGATTTCTTCTTCTCTTTCCTAATATCTTCGGAGTTATTTCTGGGCTCTTTCTGTTTGACACTCCGAAGAGAGACCTGCTAATCTTAATCTTTCTTACTTCGCTCCTTGTACGTTTTTTAAGCTTCTTGTTCATTATTTCAGAAATGTGGGGCAGAGATGGGTCACAACGAGGAACAAGAAAAGACTTCTTTGTAGCAGACATGTTTAAAACCTTAAACTGATCCAGGGGTGAAATGAAACGACTACTTTGGTGTCCTTGGATCTAATGAATCACTGAAGTGACCATGTATAATGTACTACTGATCTCTTGTATTAAAGGTACCACTTCCAATATTTATTGCACATATGTTGATGGTGGTACATTATAAAAGGATTCTGCATCATTTTCTGGTCAAATTGGGAATAATTTATTGATAAAACGTTGTATTTTTCTATTTTGCAACAATGGTAAGGAATCATAGAAATCAAGACATAATGTTCATAGAACAATATATTGTGAACAAATCAATAAAATAAGGAATATTAAAGACTTGAAACAATATGCCATCCAGCTCCTGATCACTCGCTTTGATTATTGCAAATCAGATTAAGTCAAGTTGCCTTTTATTGTCATGCATTCACATACACAATATTTGACACAACAAAATTACATTTCTTACAGTAACAGGAGCACAGACATCACAAAAAACAAACACAAAACAGACAAGACAAAAAGTAAAACAAGACAGTGTAACAGGTAACAGTGCAACATACATTTGTTCAGGACATATATTTTGAGGTAGAGAGCAGCAGATATATACTAAGGTAGTATAGTGCATTATAGTGCGTCGGTCAGGTTGTACAATAAGACACTCCCAGGTGGTTCAGAACACAACAGCTCATTTGGTCTTTAATCAACCCAAAAACCTTTCACCCTATTCCTATTACTTGCACTGGCCACCCACAGTTGCCTGAAAGTTTGTCACTAACCCTTGCCTACAGATTCACATGGTTCTGCACGTAGCTACCTTAATCCCATTATTCAGCCTTCCTACTCGCTCCCTTCACTCCTCTGGGGTACATTGTCTGGCTCTACAATCCATACACACAAGGCAAACCCAGACCAGACTGGTCTCATTCTGGTTTCCTGTTGGTGGAATGAGATGCCAAATCTGGCAAGAGCATCAGACATCCACTCTCGCTTCAAAAACCTCCTGAAGACTCCTAAAGTGCATCTTATCTCCTGATGATCTGTCTTCTTACACTACACCTAAATAAAGGTTTTAGAACTAAGAACTCTCCTCTGTTTCTTCACTATTTAATTGGTTTTGGATAAAAGTGTCTGTCAATTGTAATATAATTTACATGTTATATTTTGTCTCAGGTGCATGTTTGCATTGTATAGTGTGTAGTGCTGTGTCATGTGTGTGTACTTTGTGTCAAATGTTAATTTTATGTTGCAGTTTTTGCACATAACATAACCTCTACACCCAGGAACCCCACATCTTCATATTTATCATCTTCATCCTCACTGGTGTCAAACAGTAAATTTCCAGTGCCAACAAAAACACAAAACTACAGCTTGACATTTATATCCTATTTTTTGTATGCTCCAAGCTGTATGAATCTGAAATCTACTTTCATTTCAAACCTATTCCTTCATTCCATTCCTCCTCACTGTGGTGCTTTGTATCTCGCTGTCCTTTCGTATGTTCACTTTCGACCAAAAGTAGAAAAAACTAAATGGAAAAATAAATACTAAATATATTTACAGATTATATTGTGAACAAATACATGTGATAACATAGTATACATCCAAGCAAATGGTCAGTTAAATTGAATGCAACCATGAAAACTGATTGTTTTATCAATCCGTGGGATAGAGATTAGCTGCACCGTGTTTTTATATATTTAAAAAGGACTGCTCCACCCCTAGATGAATGGTCAACTCAAATTTTATTGGCCTCAGACTTATCATCAGATAGGCAGTGTATAAAAATATGTGTGCATTTAGTCATTCCCATCATATTCCATATTACTAATACCCTTTCTGTTAAATTCTATTTTGTTTTGTTGGTTGAGCACACAGACAAATTTGAGATGAAAACCATACCAGGAACAGACAGGCCCGGTGTTACTGACTGCCACCACTAGGAGTCACTGTTGTTCGGCTTGCATGTGGGTAAGCGGGCTGCTCAGCCTTACTCCTGGAAGACAATACACTATTTAGACAAAAGTATTGGGACACTGTTTTCCAGGTTTTGTATTAGGCCCCTTACTTCCAAGACATTCTGGACAACACAATGTTTCCAACTTGGACCCAGTTTGGGGAAGAACCTTCTCTATTCCAATGGAGAACTGTGTTCCAGTGCACAAAGCAAGCTCCATAAAGACATGGCTGGATGATTTGGACTAATAATGGTTTAACTTACCTTATTTTATCCAACACCCTGGGATAAGATAAGGAAAGGAGATTTCGAGCCAGGCCTTCTCATCCAGCGTCAGTGTCTGACCTTATAAATTCTCTACAGAATAAACAGACACAAATTTCCACAGAAACTTCAAAGATTTGTGGATAGCTATAATAGCTGGAAAAAGGGGCCCAACTCCAAAAAAACCTCTATGTATTTGAATGCAAGTCCCTGTTGTTGTAATGGTCAGGTGTCCCAATACTTTTGTACATGTAGTGTGAATAAATATACTTAATTTAAATATATTTGAAGCAGTTAGATAAAATCATCCATCTTTAATAGTTTGAAGTTAAAAGTAGACGTAAGTATAGCACCCCAGTGGAGAATAGCCCTCTTAACCTCCCTCTGATGTTCACTCCAGTGTTTAGATTAACTGTGTTTGATTAGTCTTCAGTTGAAGCATTAAACAGACTGATATATCAGAGAGCAGGGCTGGACAGTCCTGATTTTGTCTGGTCTACCCTGGAAATGTTCAAATTTCCTATTTTTTTTGCCTCCCTGTGTGTTAAACCATGACCTGCTGCAGTCAGAGAAGTGATCGAACGGTCACTTAAATCAATGCCTGTCAGTGAGACGCGGCAACGAGGGGCCTTTGAATGATCTTTGACTTTTGTGATCACATGACTTGCACAGAAGGCCTTCTCTCTTTGAAGGGTTTCAAAGAAATTGTGATTAAAAAAAGAAAAAAGCTCATTTGCTAATGACACATGCCTTAGGCCTGTAGTGCTTTTGTGTCAATATGCAATCCCACTCCATTTAGGCAGCACACACCATAAGACAATCTAAAAATACCTCTGACCTTATGTAAACCACTGTGCCAGAAACTACTAGCTACCTATGCCTGCATCCATGGGATCTGGGTCACGTTTACACACACACACACACACACACACACACACACACACACACACACACACACACACACACACGCCATTTTCATAGTAGTCTTGGTTTGTTTTCCTATTAGAAAAGACAACGGAGTTAATACTTGCTATTAAGTTTATTCATTCAACAATTCACAATACAAATACTTAAAAATTAAGCCTACTGTTATAAATAGCTGGCTGCAAATAATTAAGACATTGCACTCAACAACAGCACATTTATGACTAACCAACTATAAAATGATGCTTCTCTTTTACATAACTCCATACGGTGGTAAAATATAAAAAGAAAAATTCTAAACTTATAAATGGCATAGCAAAAAATTAGACTTCTTATAAAAAAAAATCTATTGATAAATACAACTTCTGATACCGTTATAAACTATGTAAATTTAAATTATCAGTTACACCGAGAATATTCTGATATTTTTTTTTTCTTATCTTTCTGTAGACATGAAGCACAATAGTGTGATTATTCAACCTCGGAACTAATAAAGTGTACCAATTGACCAACCGATGACCATGTTCAAATCGACAGGATTTCAACATTCCAATTGAAAATAACATTTTTTTTTTCCACTTCGTATTTACAACAATTTTAATCACAGTAGCATGAAATTAAGTAGGAAAATATGTGAATACACAAAAAAGTAAAAATAACCTTTTTTTTCTTCTTTTACACATATATTAGTGGTATTTTTAGTATACAATTCTGAGAACAAAAAATAAAAGGTAGAATGGCTGAGGAATGAGAAGAGAGGGAGGTTCAAATAAGAGATTTGTGAGGCATTGAAGAATTACATTGCAGAGATTGTTTCTGGAGAGGAACAAAAATAAAAGACAAAACAAAAAACAAAACATATTGCACATAACTCGAGGTTATTTTGCAAGATTTTCTCACATTCAAGTCTCGAAGCCCCTCTGAATCGCTGTAGGGGGTCATATCGATCAAGTCTTTCTGCCGGAGGTCGGGGATTCTGAATGTCGAAGTTAAACTCAGTGAATATTTTGTCTATAATTAACAAAAGCATAGAATTGGAAGGAGTTACATATAACACAAGCCAAGACCATGTCGACTTTTATCTTAATTTTAGGTCATGCATACTTAGGAAAAAAGAGCATTTTTTTTCTGCCATTTAGGATTATACTTACTGATAAATATTGATATTTCACTATGGAACATTCCTAATTGAGATACAAGGTGCATCCCTATTGTGAACCTTATATACATTGCTTTTCATTTAATTCCTACAATCAGCAACAGGGGGAGTAATATCGGTTCCGTTATTGAGAATAGGTTCGGCGTTCTAGGTTTCTACAAGTGCCACACACACACACATTTCGAGGTTTTACTCATCATGCTCGATTCGATATTTACTCCTCAGATTTCTGCAGTTTATACATATAAAAAGCGTCATCAAAAAATTATATGAACTTCTCTTAATGTTTGCCTTATATCCAGGTTTCTTTGTAACAAAGGTACAAAATCTATACCCAACAAGTGGAAAAAGGAAATGAGGTATCGCAAAAAACGACTTTCCATTTGTGAAAAAAAAAGAAAAAGAGGAAAAAAAGAAAAGAAAATGTGCCTAAATGACTTGAAAAACAATATATAGAAAAGTAGTGCATATGTTTATGTTAATGACAAAATAACCATCTAGAAAACACAGTACAAAAATCAGCAGACCATGTAGAAAATAATATTTGTTTCTCTCTTACAGAAAATTCTTTGAAATGTGCTCAGCTACCACAATGCTCAAACGCCAAAAAACTCTTGGAAAAAAGTCATGCAATAAAACACTATCGGTACAACACATGGTAATTCTCATTAGTAACTACAATATTAAGTTTGCTTTTTTTTTTTCAATTTTTTTTTAGCACAAATTCCCTGACAAGTGAGCAATGTTACTGCCATAACCATCACAAGAATTATTTCTGAATTAATCTGATCAGTTGTGTGTTTTTTTGATTTTGTGTTTAGTTTTATTTGTAATTTATTTTTTTTATTCAAACCACGCAAATTCTTCCCTCTCCCCATTGGCTTTCCACTACAATAATATCCATGATTTCACAGAGGTCAAGACATTTGATATCTCTAAGGCTTATCTTTGGTTTGCCCGTCTAAAAATCCTTTGGAGCAGGCAATACGAGAGTTAAGTCACAGACAACCTTACTGCTGACTGCACCACAACCGTCCTTGAGTTTGGGTCGTTAGGCATGTACAGAGTGGATCACGTGGCCGTAACCTCCGTCCGAGTGGCCTTTACTGCAACTGACAGCAGTGAGGACAAATAAAAATGCATATTTCT
>JBBKCR010000122.1:1191573-1201573 GCA_037577295.1 Ladigesia roloffi
CCATCCACTTCCATTAAATGACTACCAGACTGCTACGGCTAAAGCTAATAATCTGCGTTTGTGTTCTGCTCAGGAAAAAAAGTCACCTTCAACTTGGATGCCCTGGGGGTAAGCAAATAAACGTCAAATTTTCATTTTAGGGTGAACTGTCCTTTTATGGACCTGAAAAAAAAATCTCTGACTCTAAATGATCACTTTGCTAAAACAAACCATCCCTAATCCATTCCTGTCTTTACATTTACAGCATTAAGCCGATGCTTTTATCTACAGAGATTTCTACAGGGGGCGGTCTCCTTGGAGCAACTTGGGGTTCAGGGTCTCGCTCAGGAAACTAGTGGTGGTCTGCTGAAAGATCAGGAATCATGAGCACTTCGTCCAGAGGCGCGTATCCTACCCATTAGGCCACCACCCGTAGCCCGTCAAAGCAGGGTGTTGCCAAGACCAGGGTTCAAAAACACTGTCCTAGCATACCTCTTAAAAAATAAAGGCTAGGGTTAGTGGCTTAGCTACACTTGGATGTCTGGTTTTAAGGAAAAAAAACTTACATTTATATAAGAGAACCCTTCCATTATTTAATAATATTAAAAAAAATCTTATTATATGTATATATAATTTACCAAAAAGGATTCTTTTACAAGGGAACCAAATGTGGCATTTCTATGGCATTGCTTCAAAAAGCACAGGATCAGGGTTGGGAACCACGGACTGAACCATAACTATTCAGGACTTTTATGCGAGTTTGTTTGTGTGTGAATTCCTGTGAATTCGCAATGTGAGATTCTTGCTGGTGACGCACCTGTGACTTTGCTCAGAGTGCCCACAGCTCGTGGCTCCTACATACCCAGCCAGGGCTGCTCTTGCTGCCGCTGCATGCCAGCGCTCCAAACGGGCCTGGCGCCGTGCCCGTGTTGGGCTTGGCCAGATGCATCGAATGCTCTCGGCCCTGGCAGTACACTCCCGCTTTTTTGGAGTGTACTGGCTAACGGTCGGCAATCCTGTCACACAGAAGGGTGATGATTTAGGAGCCCAAATTAGCTTTTACACTGTGCTCCATTTGTTCCACTGTGTTTATGGATCATTAGCAACTGCCATTCCCACTTCTGCAGGGGCCGCAGGCCTGACTAATAGACCAACTCCCTGAAGAATTAGCAGTGATATAGGAGTAGCGTCCACCTACCTGCATTCCAAAGGGAAATTATTTAAAGAGAATACCACAACCTGACCTCAGATCAGCTAAAAGGACCCAGTAAATCAATCAACACATTACAACAATAATTATCTTTTCAATTGCTTAATCTTCTCGACTGGATTGCGGTCTGGAGAAGGCCAGACCAACACCTTGAACTTTTTGTCATGTTCCTCACACCATTCCTGAACATTGTGTGCACCATGGATACACAAACCTACCTAAAAAGGCCACAGACGTTGGGGAATGCCTTTGTCGTAACAGGGTGTTCCAGGTCCACAACAATTTTTAGGCACATAGTATGTGACAAACTGACATCCACATGAATACCTGGACCAGGCCTTCACCCAGAACATTGCAATATCTGTGCTGGTTTGTATTTTTTCTACAGTGTATTCTAGTGTCATCGCATCTGCAGGTACCCAATGCACATATAAGCATGAGAAGCAAAAGAATTTAGGAATCATAGTCCCATTGTTTCGGGGTCCAGTTCCAACATGCACATGTCGATTGTAGTCCCTGTAGAATGGTTAGCATCCGCACTTTGCACTGCACCCTGCTGAACAGGGGCTCCACTGCAACAGATGGATCACACGTGTTGTGACACATTTCTCCTCTTAACCAAAATAGAATATTCAATGTCTCCTTTCACAGCAGCTCTTCTGGTCAGGACCGACAGGATAGCCTTCACTGAGCTTGTTAGGGTGTACTCACACTAGGCAGTTTGAACCGTGCCCAAGTACGTTTGACCACCAAAGCACGGTTCGTTTGTCTAGTGTGAGTGCTCCGAACCATGACCAGGCGCGGTTCATTTAGCCGGCCCTAGCCTGGTGGCAAGAGATGTGCCAGGGCGCGGTTCAGTTGGACTCTGGCACTATTCACTCTTAGTGTGAGCGCTAACCGCGCTGGAGCACGGAACACGATGCGTGACGTCATGTTTTTGCGACGTTCGCAAAAAGAATTTCGATAAACATGTTTAGCAACAGGCTATGAGGGGGCTGTGGACCACCGCAGACCAAACTACACAAAATTACTATCAACAAAATAACCAGAGCGACGGACTCCACTGCGTTCAGCGAGAGCGCAGCTCCTTCTATATACCCTGATACCGCAGCATCGTAATGACGTAAGAGCGCTCCAGCGCGGATGCTAAAACCGTATGTGAGTGCGGGCCAGAGGGGGAGTGGGGAGGGGGGGACAATCGTACCCGGGCCAGATCTAAGGCAACCGTGTCTAGTGTGAGTACACCCTTACTCGATGACACTGGTGTGCCCAACACCCTGTCACTGGTTCATGGTTTGTTGCTCCTCACAGCACTGTCGGTAGGTACTCACCAAATTTGTTGCTTCAGAAATGTTCCACCTCATTTATCTGGCCATACTGATTTGGCGCTTGTCCAAGTTTCACCCGTTTCTCCAGCATTCAAAATATTCAACTGAACTAGATAAAATGTAAATTGGTTTCATTTTTGATTTGTTTTTATTTTTTTTGGTTTTATTTTTGATCTGGTTAAATTCATGTTTAAGTTAAGATTTAAAAACAATTATTTGAACAGATGTATAACTGTATTTACGACAACATTGCTGGTTGAAACACCTTAATGGTTTAAAGTGATGTTACTGCATTTTTGTTCATATAGCAGTAGGCCTAGGCCTACTTTAAAATTATAGGTTTGCAATCCACAACCTTTGAATTAATTCATTAATTTTGCATATAACAATGTTAATAGTAATCATATTGTAAGTTAAGTTTACAACATTCAGACAAATTCACTTCACTGCCTGTGTATTTAATGACAATGGACAAAATTCTCAGCCTTATGTTTGGACCACTCCGGCGGCGCTTCTATATTCAGGTTAGCACATGCTACTTCACTAAGCTAAAAGTATGCCCAGCAGCCATTAAAATGTTATAAAGCTATATTTCATACCCTGACACATTTGTTCCGAACTGGGCAAATTTTATTCTCATATTATTTAATGAGAACACAGCACTGATCTGCATAAGCCAGAGAGGTCCAGCTCACCACAGACTGCCTGCCTTCCAGGCCCTGTTTTCCCATCTTTATTTCAGGCCAGTTATGAGCCATGCCCTTTGCTACTTTGCATTTCTAATGAAATGAAACGATGCCTCAGTACTTAGCTGAACTGCTGAGTGTGGTATAATGAACCAGCATATTTAGAACGCTATTAGAGAAGGAGCTTTTGTGGTAGATCAAAAGGAAAAAACAGGCAGCACAGACACTTTGTATACATTATTAGTGTTGATGGTCGTAATGCTCCAGTGGGTGTAGAGTGCTGGACAGAAGCATGATAATGTGAGACACCGATGTAGGCCAGTAAACAAAAAGCTTTCGAGTATTTTTTCAGTTTTTATTGGCAACTACTTCACGAGCACTTTTATGCTCTTGATAAATTAGTGTTTTTTTCGAGACCCAAGTTTCCAAACATCAATTTAACAAACTGCACCAGCCCAACGGTGCTGAATTACATCATATAAAACAGAGTTAGGGCATTCATTTTAGACTTGGAAGAATAGTCCTTTTCTGGTTACAAACATGTTTACTTTAACCGTAAAGGCTCCTAAATCCAATCTCCCTCTCCCTCTCCTTCTCCCTCTCTTGCCCTCATCCTTTTTGCATCAACACAGGGCAGTCAAGCCTGGTTTCGGTCCAAAAAAAGCTCTCGTCTCCCCCGCCATCATCTACTCAGTCAAATCCACACTTTTTGGCTTCTTCTGTGCCCAACGCACAGGCTCTTTCTATCTCGACTGCTATCTTCGGACGCACAATGCACTCGACTCCATACGCGGAGCTCGCGGCCAATATTTCACCGTGCATAAGCTGATTTCTGGAGCCAGGGGCCAGTCCTGCGGTTGGCAAAAGAAAGCCATTAATATCAACTTTGGTTTGAATGTAAAGTAAAGAATGCAGCCCGTCTATGTATGCAAAAAACCTGATGGAACGCAAGAAGCAGCCGCAGGAGGATTACGCTTGGACTGACATACTTACATGCCATTCATGCAAAAACATTTTGACAGGAAAAACCAAATTCCACAAGGATTTGGTTTCGACTCCTCTCCATTGTCACTCTTGGGTTTTTAAACAGTCTTTCATTACCCAGCAGGCCACTCTGCAGAGCTTTGGAAGGTTCTGGGAGACTTTCATATAGGGGGAAGGCAGAACGAACAGGGAGCTAAGAAAGGTCGTTATGGTGTAATTATCACTTAAACCTACCATCATGGGCACTAGTACTAAAAAAAGTGTTCTCTTGGTTTAGTACTCATGTGTTCTTGACTGATTTCAGCCAAAACTAAACCTCTGATCTCTGTTGGTGCTGGTATGGGTAGTTAGACACTAAACTAATTATATTTGTTTTAGAGTAAAAACAACATTTAGATGTTTAATGGTGAATCAGACGTTTTACTTTTTAATGTTGGAATGAGATCTCCACACTTTTACTGTTTATGGTTAACATTAGACCTGCACAGTTTTACTGTATAAAGTTGAATCAGATTTGCAGTTTTATTGTTTAAGGTTTAATTAGACCTACACCGTTTTACTGTTTAAGGTGTGATCAGACCTGAACCATTTTAGTGTTTATGGGTCAATCAGATCTGCACAGTTTTATTGTGACTTAGACCTGCACAGTTTTACTGTTTAAAGTTAAATTAGACCTGCACTGTTTTACTGGTCAATGTTGGATCAGACCCATATATCTTTGCTCTTTAAGGGTGAATCAGACCTGCATAGTTTTATTGTTTAAGGTTGGATCAGACCTGTATAGTTTTACAGGGTGAATTAGACCTACACAGTATTACCGGTTAAAGATTAATTACACCAACACAGTTTTACTGCTTATGGTTGACTCAGACCTGCAACTTGTTTAAGGTTGGATCAGAACTGCAATTTTTATTCTTTAGGCTGAATTAGACCTACATGTTACCCCTTTGTTCCTTTTTCTTTCCTTTCTGTTGTCTTTATCTCTTAATGTTCCTTCCTTATAATTCTGTAGAGTTTTACATCTTGGTTTTATTACCATGTACTCTTTTATATTTAGTTTTTATTTCCCTATAAAACTGTTAGTGGATTTGCTATTTTTATTTGAATAATTATGTTTACATACAATGGGAGCTGTCTGATTTGCCACGCCCTCTAGATCATTTTCATATCCAGTAATCATTTTCAGGTATTTTGCTGTTTAAAGCTATTTTTAATGTCTTCTTAAGTAGCTGTTGCATCATCCTTGCTTAGCTGTAGGTGTCTTACCAGAACTGAACAGTAAGTCGGGTTTTAGTCTTGTTTATGTTTCCATGACAGTAAAACGTAAGTGGCTTCATCTCCTCTGGCTGTGCAGAGCTGGGGGGTTGGGGCATCCACTCAGTCCAAGAGACAGAAACATAAGTATGACTCTAATGCTCAAACTCTTTACTTGTTACAGCATCGTTTTGAACAGACACTCATGTAGTGTTACCATCATGGAGAACAAAAAGTGTTATTTTGCTAAAGGGTCACAAATATTTGCTTTATTTTCACTTGTCTACACTTGCTCTAATTGTAGTGAGGTGTATAAAGTCTGGAGGCTTCCAGCTGTAGTTTAAAAGTTGGGCTTCCCATGTCAAATTACGTTTTGTGGATTTTCAAAGTGAAAATGCTTATATGTCATGTGCAAAGGACAAAAGCATAAAATAATGGAAAAAAGTCATTAAATAGCATACATTGTGGCCATTAACATACTTTGTTTGCCTATTCCTACAATTCTAACCCAATAAACATAAATTATGTGCAAGATCTGAAGCATATTCAAGCATCTTTCTTACACAGGAAACTTTATTTTCACTGAGAAAGTCAACAAAATGTGTATTGAATCAGGTTGTTACAGTATTCGCAGCTGTCCATCCCACCAATTAGCAGCGTACAGGACTTCCCTCATGCTCCGTCCAGTTTTTTCTATAATCAGTGCTTACTGATGCTGTGTGACATAAAGTGATCTATAAAAACAGAACGCAGAAACAAATTTCAGGCATTATGAAGACTCCTGCTGCTAAATGATGTAGATAAGCATCGATAATTAAATCAGACTTGTAATATGATGACAGGTGGAGGGCCAAGTGTGTGCGGTTGATTTTTATGAGACGAATACCACAGCTGGAACTTCAACCAATATCAGGACATTGTAAGGCTTGCGCATTGCTTATCAAAGTGAGACATTTGGCTGATGCCCTTATCCAAAACAACTTACAGTCATTAGTTACAGGAACAAAACCCCTGGTGTCAAGTGTCTTGCTCAAGGACACAATGGAAGAAAGTGGGTTGGTTTGAACAAATTTGTGTTCAGCGGGTTCACAGGCACGTGTTTTACACTAAGCTACTACTACTTTAATCAGGGCTTTTGCAAGGTGCACTGGAGAGATTTGTGCATGTTTTCATATAAACCAGTGTAACAGCCTGCAGTCTTCAGAGGCATGAGCATGTTTAGGTATGTAATGCTGAACATTACAGTCCTCTTGCAGGTAGACGTCCAGCTCTAATCCATGGGGGTTAACCTTAATGTGCCAGAGCCTGGAGGTGCTCGTGAATGCGTGCGGGGAATGCAAAGCACTCTTCTTTGTACCACAAGACAGTTAAGTGAAGAATTATTGGCCTCTCCGAGTTTATTTATGCTCGTATTTTCCTTTTGCCAATCTTTCTATGAGCCGGATTAGCCTTCTGCGAATGTTTCAAAAGCTGAGCGCCACACATAGACCAATTGTTGCCAAAAAAAGACTGGGGAGCATTCCTCTCCAGTTTGATTATGGCTTGCGGTGATGGCTCAGTCTCCGAAGAAGAGCAGGATTTTAAACAAATAATAAAAAGAAGAGAGACATGCAAAACGATGGACAACTGGGTGTCATGACTTGGCTGATGGTTAGCATATGTGACACACACACACCCACACACACACACAGACGCCCACACACACGACTCCAACGACCCAGAGACGCGAGTGTGACTAAAAATATAGGGAGAAGAAATGAGCTAATAATAACCAAACCGTGAGAGGAAGGAAGGGAATTGCTGCAGAGATAAGCCACCAAACACACACACATGCGCCTGGACCGCGATGCGGCTGGGGTACAAAAATTGGTACCAGCTGTCCGGCCTGCAAAAAAATGCTGCTGTGGAGAGGATGAAGTGTCCAAATATGAGGAATTAATCCTTTGCTCATAAACTCTGGCCACTTAAGAAACCTCAGGCCTTCCATGTATTTATTTCCATTTATGTGCAGCACTTCTGGCTTGGCCCACTTGCTTTATCTGTCTTGCGTGGGGGCACTGAAGTCCAGCTGTGCAGCGGCATGTTGAGTGGAGGGGGCGATGGACGTGTGAGATCAGAACCAGACAAATTCCAGATGCTTTCATAGCAAGTGGCGTGGGGACCCAGCTGCAGGATGGAGAATTTATCACGCTAAATATAATTTTTTTTTTGATAGAGCAACACCTTCCCTAAAGCACTTCCCTCAGGCCAGTGCTGTTTCATGAAGAGTTGGATTTGAGCAACCAAATTAAATCCAGATAACATGACATGATGAGATGTTTTCCAAGAACAACTGCAGAACTGGCAATGTAGTCAGCTATCTAAAGAAGAATGTGACCAAAAAAATAACTATATTAGTGTTTTACATTGATAAAATTATATTTACAATTAATGACTGAAGCTGGCACTATAAACACACGAACTTATAATTCTACTGTTATACTTTTAACTTTAGCGGACAGTTAGTTTGACACACAGGTACAAAACAGCCCACTGTTTATATATATATATATATTTTTTTTAATGTTATATACATATATTGTTCACATACATGACAGATTAGCAAAATTAGTGAAAACTGCACTGACTAATCATCACACAGTCTTAAATTTATATATATATATATATATATATATATATATACAAACTGAACTAAAAACTAAACAAGTATGTTCATACACACTGAATGTCTTAAAGTTATATATATATATATATATATATATTATATATATAACTTTAAGACTTTAAGTGTGTATGAACATACTTGTTTAGTTTTTAGTTCAGTTTGTCAGTATCTGAACGTTTGGACTCCAATGGTCAAATTACATAGATGACAAAAATCCAATACAAATTGTATTACTTTATTATAATTTATATAATTATCATTTATATCTTGAATTTGCTATTCGCAAAAAAAATTCAATGTGGCATGTGCAGAGGTCTGAGCCCCCAATTGTGCACTTACCTACTGTAAGGTCTCAGAGCTGATTTGATTCCTTAAATTCCAGAGTTTAGACTCAACATATGTGGACCCATCTAGGCACCAGATTTAAGCAGAGCAGCCGCATCAGGAGAATCTAAAACTAACGATGACTCACTCTTACAAAGTGAAAGAATACTATAAAAGACACTTCCTGCTTGTAATGTTCCCTATTTTAAATAGCATGAAGAAGTGGCAGATTTGGAGAGACAGAATATTTGAAAAATATTGTTTGCAGTGTGGTCTGATATGAAAATTAATCCAACACATCCCTGTCAGCGATGATCACTGGATGATCACACTTTACAGAAACTGTACATGGCAAATCCACTGACAAATGCACACCATCATTTCCACATATATAAAATATGTTACATGGTGTATTGTACTCAGATAGAACACATGGATATATTGTATTCAGTCAGAAACTATGCAAATGTTTTCAGTCCCATATAAGTGGAAATCTATGAAGTATCCATGGGCATGTGTCAATGTATCTTGCCGTCATGCAGAAATAGGTTTTGGAAAATAATGAAGATTGCAGAGCTCCAAACAAAAACAAGCTGCACATAACACAAAACACAGCGAGGTTCCCGAAGGACGTTCACACTGAAGGGATCACGAGCATGACTGGAGAACGGGGGAGCTCGGCTGCCTCGCAGACTCACATGCAGCTTTGCTGATTCACTCATAGCAGAGACCAGTACCAATACTTTATAGACAAGGAGCAGAACACAGAGGTGGAATCCACCCCCATTTAAGCCTGTGGAGAGAAGGGAGGAGAGACACAGAGAAAAGTCACTATCACTATCCCAGTCATGAGTGAGATGAAGCACTCAGCCATGTGCTGCAGGGCTTGCTGGAGGAAACTCTCCAACTGCCACTTGGAGAGCCGAATGGCGTTTGACTAGAAGTCCTCCACACACACACAAAACTTCCAACCTTCTAAACACACAGGTATTCAGTTAGACTTTTCAAACAAAGCACATATACCCCCTGTCAATGCAGAATGCATCTCCTCGTTGACCGTGCACAAGATTCTCCGGATTGGCTGGACTTGAAAATAAAACACATACCCAAACAGCCAGTCACACGAGGAGGAGGAAAATAATCTCTGTAAACTAGCAATGTGCCTAGCAATGAGCTAATGAAGCCCCTAAAATTCAGGTGAAGGGTGCCGTTGGGAGTGTGACTGAAGTGGACCAGATGTGACAGTACCCTCCCCCTCTCCTAGAACCGGCTTCCAGGGACCGACTTCAAGGGACCGGCTTCCAGGGACGCTAGCAGCCTTTCTAGGTATAGCCAGTTTTCAGACTTTCTAATGTTAATTTCGCAGCAGGCAACTGATGGGGGGGCTTAGATGGAGACGGTACAAGAGTTTACTGTCCTTTCCATGTCAGTTGTGGGGTGACAGCACATGACTACTGCATTCAGTCTGGCTGAGCTTTAAAATAAAACACACCCAAACAGCCAATCACACTAGGAGGAGGACAATAATATCTGTAAACACAAAACACAATCAAAATTCAGGACAGGGGGA
>JBBKCR010000122.1:1213165-1239861 GCA_037577295.1 Ladigesia roloffi
ATGATGAAAAACGGCATTATGAAATAATGCTGACATTAAAAAATAAAAATTATGAAATCATATTTCACAATAATAAGCAAATATATATAACAGAATGAAATATATTTCACAATAATGAGTTGTATTTCACAATAAAATCCTAACATATTTCATAATACATTTGAACACTTTGGAGTTCCATAGTGCTTAGCTTCATTCCGAGGCGAAATAAAAAAGTAATATGGACAACTTTACAAATAAGTAATAAATGTTTTTTCTCACCCTTTCTGTTTCGAGTTCTTCATTAGTAGTTCGTTGCTTTTTCGTCCGTCGTTCATTCATGTTTTCTGTTTACAAGCTATTGCCCCGCGATTAGCATGTCATTTTACAGATTAAACTTAATTAAGACTAAAGTTCTGACGTTTAATTTAAATTGAGAAAAAGGTGTTACAGATGTAGATACAGTCGTTCTTTATGGAAATTCACAATGGGTTTACTATAGTGGACGAGGAGTACCCTTGTGTTTTTGGCATATATTATATATATTTAAAGTTCGATCTGGATTAAAAAAAACTATGTAAAGTTGTAGACTTTTGACATGAGAATTGAATGTGTTTTTGCTATAGTAACAATATAGTAATCATGTTTTGTATACTACTATTTGTATAAACACAGATACATGTGCTACAAATAATAATTTGAATGAAAAAGAAATGTTATAGATCTAGACATCCTTCCTTCACCCAGCCTACTGCCTCCTCCACCCAGCTCGGTGCCCCCATCTGCCCAGCCTGCTGACTCCTGCAGCCAGGCTGATGCCCCATCTGTCCAGCCTGCTGACTCCTGCACCCAGCCTGATGCCCCATCCACTCAGCCTGCTGACTCCTGCACCCAGCCTGCTGACTCCTGCACCCAGCCTGATGCCCCATCCGACCAGCCTGCTGCCTTGTCCACTCAGCCTGCTGCCTCCTCCACCTCGACTGCTCCTTCCTCCACCCAGCCTGCTGCCCCTCTGCCCAGCGTGCGGCCTCCTCCACCTTGGCTGCTGCTTCCTCCATGCCAGGAGCCTCAGCATATCCTGATGAGTCTGTGGTATGTAAAAACTTTGTTATATGTGCACCGATTTATATAAATGACTGATTGCTCATTACATCATAAAAAAACGAAGCCAATCCAGCAACATATTGGTATTCCCTAATATATTCACTCACCTTCTATCAAACTAACAGGAAATCATCTGGTTGTACTGAGAAAACATTATCTAACAACTCAGTGTGTTCATATCTTGATGGAATGTAGCCTGTATGTTTCAGAAATGCAAACATCCTAAACATTTAAATGGTTATTTATTTAAAGTTTTAATATAGATTTTTATTTGTTAAATCTTTATTACAGTAGTGATTATTAGTTGAAGGACAACACACTTTAATATTTGTATTATGATTATCAAAATAACTTCTGAAATCTCAAAACAGATTTATGTTTTGTAAGACATACACTTAAAAGTTTTATGTTTCATGTTCAGTTATTCACTGTGGGTATTTAATTATGTTTTATATAATATTGTTGAAATTCATGCGATAACTTTTAAATGCAAACTCTTATTCTAGGAAAAAAACATATATATGCATTTGTTTTTTGTGCCACTTCACCTTCCTCATAATGCTGCTCATTTCTGTTTTTTTGTTTTGTTTTGTTTTGTTTCTTCTAGGGCTGCCCCCGACTAACGATATTCTTAGTCGACTAACACACGATTATCGATTAGTCTAATAATCGTTCAGTTATGATATTAATATAAAAACTTGCATGTATGCAAGGAAAGGTACAGTCCACTGGGCTCGGCTCGGCGCTACCCTACCACTACAACTAGTTGCGCAACAACCAAGACGCAGCTTGAGCGGAACTGAGGTAAAAAATAGGTAAAACATTTGATATACCGTATTTTTTGCCCTATAAGACGCATTATCTTTGTGTGGTGCTGCTCGCAGTCCTCTTTTAATGTTGCTGTGGAGACGTCTCTGACCCTCGTGAAAAAAACGAGAAGAGACGCGAAGTTAATGCTGGTCATGTGACAATAACGAAACGAAATCTATAATGTGTTTTTGTTGACGAATAAGAACGAGACTAAATGTGGTTTACAATATAAAAACTGTGCTAAAGTGTCTCTTCATTTTCGTTGACTAAAACAAGACGCGGCGTTATGTATCTAGCGTGGACAAAAGTTTTTGGACAGATTTTCCTCCTTGAAAATTGGCTGCGTCTTATATTCCGGACCGTCTTATAGGTCGAAAAATACAGTTATTACAGTCGTCAGAATGGATTAAAATGAGAGGGATTTTGTTTATTATTCTTGGTTTGTGTTTACTTGCCACAAAACGAAACAGTTTGCTCCAGACGAGGCTTGGCAACGGACTGCCGAGAAAAAAAAGAAGTAACCGACTAATGAAAATTTATTCGACCAAACCTTCTTCATATCGACTAACGTTTAGTCGACTATTTGGGGGCAGCCCTAGTTTTTTCAGGCTTTGGATAGTGCTGGTGTGCCAGGCATGGACAGAGTCGACAGCCTGGCAGAGTATCTTCTAGAGCTGAGGAATCAGCCATCTCTTGCCCTCACCAACCAGGAGGTCAGGAAGATTAAAATTCCTCTACTTTCTCTCCTTCACCTGTTAACTCTTACAATTGTTTTGTTTTTTCATTTTTTTCTCATTATATTCTCTCTCTGCTTAGGTGAGGCTGGACTATGATAGGCATAGGGTGGTGCTTGCTGCCAGACACCAGAGCATTATAAATAATTATAATTATAAATAAACAAACCGCTAAACACAGCTTTTCTTTTTCTGACTCAAAAGCCACATAGCCCGTTTTGAATTTGTTGTGGTGCGCGCTCCCCAAAGGGGGATGGATAAGACGGATAATTTTATTTTGGCCAGAAAATAAAGAGAACACATCTTACTGAGCACCATTTATTTATTTATTAGTTTCAAGACGGAAGATACTTTATTGGTTACCTACACAATTCTACAAAAATAAGGTGTAATTAAATCTACCTACATATACAACATTTCATATTTGTTAAAACTCTGACGTCCCTGAGTGGGCTCGAACCACCAACCTTTCGGTTAACAGCCGAACGCGCTAACCGGATTGCGCCACAGAGACTTGCGGTGTCTGTGCAGGTGCTTTAACCACAGAACACGCAGATTTCACTCAGAAAGGACGGATACTCGCCCTGGTTGAGAATCAACCTCCATACCTTCTCATTGTGAAGCGATACCCACTGCTGCAGTGCTCCATACGCTCCCCGTCCCTTTTATTAAACATCCTTTCATGGACCTAAATGGTTCCTCTGTGGCATCACTCAAACAACCCCCTGGGCTTTTTAAAGATCTTTATCAGTTCTACGACCGAACAGACAAACAGAGACAGGGAAAAAACAATATAAATAATAAATAGTTTAAAAAAAACCCATAGGAAATTCTCTTATATGAAACACACTACGCTATATACAAGTGCTGTGGTATTGATGCTATAGATAAGCAAATTACATCAAATTAAATCATTTTCAGGTGTAATGTTAATGTTTTCAAATGTTCAGATAGTAACTCATGCCACCTCTCTTCTTAGAATCCCCAGTAAGTGTCCTGAGCCACCTGAACAATACAGCAATAAGGAGATCATGAATTTTATTTTGGCCAGAAAATAAAGAGTACACATCTTACTGAGCGCCATTTATTGCTTACAATCAATTCTGACTTCCCAAAATCAAAATAGTCTCCTGGAGAACATTTGCACACTTCTAATCACATCCACACATGCTTTTACTACTATGATAGAATTGGTAATGTATTAGCAAAGTACATGAATTATAGTTACCATAGTAAATGAATGAGAGGCACTGAGAAACAGAGACGGTTTACACTACGTGCATTTTTCTGAGCACTGTCAATTAATATTCAATCCACAGACTACATCATCACTGGATGTGGGTCACAGGGCATGCAATCACCTATTAATTAACAAAAAGTAAACAAGCCAGGAAAGAGGGGATTTAATGATCTGCTGAGGGCTCTGGCCCACCACAATACGCTATTCAGCTCTAATGAGAAGTAAGTGTGTCACACTGTGTTGGCTGATCGTTTTTTGGCCCTTCACCCTGACAAATATAGTATCACGGGGTCCAGAATGACGGGATCAGGTGAAATTCGGGGAAGCCCAGAAATGGCTTCAGCTGCTGTGCCACTATCCCTTACGTAATAAACACTTTCCACCACAATTCATTAACGCTCTACCCTCAAGGCCATCTCCGTCCATCCAGCTTTTGGGCTTCCACACTATGTGCCACCCACCACGGAGCCCACGCTGCCACCTAGTTTCAGGCTCATTATGTGGCTGTACCATGCCAAGACAAGCCATTGTCCCATCTCTGTGCCCAGAGTGTGTCCAGCCTCAAACTACGCACAACAGAATGACATCAACTCTGTCCTCATCCACAGTGCAATCAAGGTGAGGGGCCACAGGGCCGTGCTAGTAGAGCCCTGCTTCAGTTTCTAACCAAGTGTGTTTATATGCAAGCCAAAAATACCGTCATTATCTGGCATAATGCACCAGATTTCTTCTAATACAATAAGTACACTGGGACTGTAGCTCAACAAATCCAGGTATATGGCAGATTTATGCAGAATCGTTTAGATACATATACAATATTTAGCTTTCATTTATATACATATACAATATATATACTATATGGATAAAAGTATTAGGATGCCTGACTATCACACCAACAAGGCGCTGAATGGCAAATACATCGACTTTAAAATGGAGTTGGTTTCCCCTTGCAGCTATAACAGCTTCCAGTCATCTTGGAAGACTTTCCACAAGATGACGAAGTTTCTGTGGGCATTTGTGAGGTCAGACACTGATGTTGGGCGAGAAGGCTCTGTTCCAGTTCATCCCAAACATGCATGATGGGGTTAAGATCAGGACTCTGTGTGGACCAGTCAAGTTCTTCCACACCAAACTCCTCCAGTCACGTCTTTATGGAGCTGCTTTGTGCACTGGGACTCAGTCGTGCTGGAATAGAAAGATTCCTCCCCAAACTGGGTCCACACAGTTCATCTGCTTGATTTTTTATATACATGTGCCAGTGAGTATGACTGAAGCACCTGAATTAAAAAAAAATTAAGTGGTGTGTCTCAATATTGGCTCCAACTATATTTGCATATATGCATACATAAAAGCATTATTCTTATCAGCTTTATTCTTCATTTTTACAGAACCTGGTGATATATTAATGAGTAAGAAATATTCATGAGAAGAAATATTTTGCTGACAACTTAATTTGCGCTGACAAATTCTGTATTCAATTAGAAAAACATGCAAACGCTTGAAAAACGTTCATGAACGACAGCTTTATGTGCAATCTGCACCAAACTCCAAAACAAACATTTTCCAAAAAAGCACCAAAAAAAATGGGACTGATTTAAAATTTCACATCACATGCTTCTTCATGGGGGTGTACATTGGCAGTCTGCAACTGTAGAGCTGCATGCGTTATGTATTTAGAAAGAAATCTGAGTAGCAATGTACTGAAGGGTCGCATTCACGGGGCTACATGATACCTACATAAGCCTTTCATGACAACTGATATAAATAAACATTTATGAACGCTTATTCCAAGTGTCAGCAGTCATCAAAACCAGCTTTAGTCACTTTTCATGTCATTTCTCCTCAAGTGATTTTGACAATAATTGTTGGAATAAGCGCTTATAAAAGTTTAGATAGGTTTGTGTCAGTTACAAAAAGTTTATGTTTAGATGTTAGGCTAAGAAAGATCTCCAAAAATGTTCAGATTTCTAAAAATGCACGAACCAGAACCTGATTTTTTGCGGTTATCAGAGGACTTCATGCACATGTAAGCATACACACTGAAAGCATTCTGCTGCCGGAGGAAGGTACAACTCCCTTCTACCCTACCAAGGACTGCTTTTGTACAATTCATAGCAAAAAGACGCTCTATAATAGCACATTGTTCGTGGTCAATAAAAAGGTGGTGTTATTTTCACACTGCTTGGAATGAGAGCACTGCGTTTGGCGCTGGTCAGCTCTGCTCATAAAAAAGGGGCTCTTTTCACGAGTCAGGTGAGTTTACACACCAGAGTGGGCTTTCATGTCTCAAACAGACTAGTTTGCTTGCCAGCATAGTAGACACTGCTTTACAACAGTACTCATTCACCCACCCACCCACATTCCTGTGGACACACACACAAATACATGCACACATACACTATGTACACTATGTACACATGTACAAACAAAATTAAGCACATGTAAACAACAACATCAACAACCATAAATCAGGGGCTCTGTACCGCATGGCTATTTTCTCCTCTGTCACTGATCCTGAGAAAAACCCTGACAAATATGATCCCCTCCTCTACCTCTACATCTCTCTCTCTCTCTCTCTCTCTCTCTCTCTCTCTCTCTCTCTCTCTCCCCATCCCTCCTTTGCCCCCCTCTGGAATGGTGGCTAATGGTGCTTCTACATGTCTGAAATGACAGAAACTTCTTCCACTTCTAAACTTGCTTATCGATATCACCGTGTCCTCAGCGTAGCAGGTTTAACCTAATTACCCCGCGTGCCAGGTTTATCGTCCTAAATATAATAAATGTATTTCTAACCTTCCAATAAGAACTAGCCATTAGATGGAAGTGTAATAAAAGAGGAAGAGGACAATAATGTCAATTTTATTTGGTGCTCAGTTTCAGTACTTTCTGTTATTAGTACTTTTTGTGATAGCTATGCAGCACTCAAGTTCCACAGATGTTTCATCAAAGTATTTACAAGACACAGTTTATGATGGGACACTGTGTCCTAGCAGATAGGACCATTATTGAGGACAGATCCTCAAGACTTCAGAGCACGGAACCTTTTTCCTTTGAAAATTGTTGTCACGTTGTTAATGGTGAATCCCACAGTTCACTTTCAGTGTATTTCAGTCACCGAGATTTACAAATGTCATTTAGATTAGCCATGGTTCACTGTAATAAAAACTATAGCCCCAGATTTCAGTATAAATGAATGCAATGGTAATGATAGGAACCAGGAGTCACAGAGTCTACCATTTCATTTACTGCCCAAATAATAATAATAATATTCCAACTTTCTTAGGAACTATTTTTCCTTTCAATAACTTACATGCTTCTTTTCACATTAAGTAATAAAAAATCAGTTTTTTGGACGGGATAATATCTCACAAAACAATGGGAGCATTTCCAAAAGCAGAATTTCTAAGTAAACCAGATAACTTAATCATAAAATTGTAAGTTGCTTTGGACAAAAGCATCTGCCAAAAGAATCTAATGTAACTGAAAAATCCTGTTTTGTGAAATACCTCTCAATGTCTAGGGCATCATTGGGCATCAGGCACTGTATTCATAACCAGTTAAAACATTAAGCGCTTCAGACATCTGGTTCCTATCACTACCCCGTGAGCAACCCCAGAATTCAGTAAATTTCTCTAGAATGGGACATTTTGCAACAAACGTTCTCAATAACGCAGTTCACATATTAATAATTCATTTATATAGAGCACTGGACAAATGCTGAAATGCCCCAAATGCGAGTCGGGTTCATCTCTCCACGGTGGGGTTTAGTTCTCCCAGGCTGTTTTTTAAATGCATATTTTGCTTCCTTTGGTTTTCTGTCTCGCTTAATGAGTTATTTTACCCTGAATGTGTGGTAACAGTCCTGTCTAGTCTGTCCTGCACAGGCAGCGCGCGCTCGCCAAGTCAAATTTCTCGTGCGTGTTTTAAACTCGGAGGGGTGTGGCAGATTGTGGGCGCGCGGACGCACTGACGCACAGCACGCGCGAGGCAGAAAAACCCCAATCTGGCCCAGCACAAATCGCACTAGCGCTAAAGAGCGGTGCTGCACATGGATGTCCGAGCTCCTCTAAATACACGTCCGGACAATCACCCGCACCCCTCCAGTCCTGCAGTCCGCCTCTGATTGGCCGAGTCTGTGGGTGTGTCCGCATTGTGGGCGGGGCATCTCACAGGCACCCATTCAGCCGTGGCATTGTGCGTGAGGTTCCCAGGACTGGGGGTGGAAACTCTGGATAAGAAAATAAGAAAGTGTGAGATACTGCATAGAATTAAATTAAAGAAAACAGAGGAGAAAAGTTAAAACAACATAGCCGATTTCAGAGCAGACACTGCCGTTAGCAGGGTCTCAGATCAGATGCAGTAGAAACTATGTGGTAATGAAAAGTGAACAGTTCAAATTGAGATTAGCAGTGTCTCAGTACAAAGGCAGTGGACACTGAGAATTGTTAGTGAAGTATAAACTGTTCACTTACAGGAGGGTTTGTGAAACTAAGCAGAATGAAATACATGTTTTAAAAAATGGGGAAAAAGTAAAGAAATGTGGATCATCCACTAGAATGATCTCCGTTCAGGGGCAGTGTAAACTCTGGAATTATAAGAGAGATTGAGATACTATGTAGAATTAATTAAAACTAATAAAAGTAAAACATGGTAATTTCTCTTTAGATGCCTATAAATTATAGAGTCTTATGAGAGTGTGAGATACTGCAAAGATTAGAAAGAAAACTGGGAAAAAATTGGACAATATAAACTCAGATCCATCCAGAGGCAGTGGAAACTATGGAGTTACAGGAGAGGGTGAGATCCTTTGTAGAATTAAATAAAGGGGTGACAAGGGGGAGTGGGGGGGTGGTGTTTACATTTTCAACTCAGATGCCTCCACTGGCAGGGTCCCAGTTCAGTGGCAGTGGAAAATGTGGGGTTATATGAGGGAGTGGGTTAATATCTAGGAATTAATGAACTAAATGAAAGAAAATGGGGAGAAAAGTGGACAAATTTAACTCTCCAGTTAGTAACGCCTCCAGTTGCAGGAACTCAGTTTAGATGGTCCACAGTTCCGAGGAATCACACCTTCTTTATGCCCGGAGAAAAGTGTGGGCCGGAGCAGCCATTGCCTCCCCTAGCCGTGAAATCTTTTCTTGAACCCTTTCCTGGAGAGCAGAGGCTGTGGCCAGCCCACTCTTTTAATGAACCGTCATAATCCTGGGCTTTTTATACCACAGCTTGCCTTCGGTGAGTGGACGACCATCGACACCCTCATAAAACACAAACTGTTCTCGCAGCTCAAGGCCCAGTTACCCCTCAACATGAGAGGTAAACCAGAGGAGCAAATATTTGTGTACAACTGCTCTCAGAGTTCTCCGAGAAACCTGAGCAGAGCAGAGTTTCGCAGTAATCCCAGTGCAGTGGTCAATAGCCTGACATACTGCAGACGTACAGCTCTGCAGAGAACTAAACCCACCAGGCTGGGCCCACAGGGACTGTCTTTAGATGTTACATTTGGACTGGAGCTAGAAAAGAGGTCTGGAAGCGAGATCCATGAGGAGCATTGGTCCAACAGGTTGATCACTGTCCTGCACTCTTAAAAATGTTCTTAAATGGGCAAAATGTTGTAAAAGACTCTTAAGAACTTCTTAAACGTTTCTAAAACCTTCCCATATTGCGATGACTCCACACCAGTTGCTAGAAGAGGTTGTTTAAACTTCAAAAGATCTCCTTCACACTCCCAAACCTCCATTTAAAGAAATGTTTTCCTTAAGAATCCACTATTGATCATTCTTTATGGAAGTGGTTATCAAATTACCTTTCAGGGACCATTAGATGTTCCATGGTTTTTCAATCTCTCTGTGTGGCAAGTTAAATTGAAGTAAAAACCTGGATTGTCCAGGAGGGGTCCCTGAAGATCAGTTTGAGAGCCTCTGTTTTAGGAAACCAAACGTGGTTCTTGTGTTGCATCATGCAAATAAAACACCATTTGACATTTTTAGAGAGTATGTTGAGTTAAAATGGCTCTTTACGTCCACACATCCATCTAATTTTTAAATAGAACTGTCCTCTGAACTGTCCTTCAAAATAATATTCGCACACACACACACACATCTCATTTAAAGAAATGGAAAATAACTAACTGCTGATCAGTTCTTTGTAGCATTGGTTATGAAATTACCCTCTACATGATCCAAAGTATTTTTTTTCTCTATTCCTATGTGTGGCAAATTAGGTCGAAGAAAAAATCTGGATTGCCTAGGAAGAGTCCCTAAAGATCTGTTTAAGAATTCCTGTTTTAGGAAACCAAAAGTGGTTCTTCCACGGATTTGTGCAAAGAAAAAATTTTGGCCCCTTAATTTTTGTGTGTATGGAGATTCTTCACACTCACACACCCCTTTTTAAGAAATGGTTTCCTAAAGAATCAAAATCTGATCAAACTTCTGCAAATTAACCCTCAGGGGCCTCTAGATGGTCCACAGTATTTCTGTAGTTCTTTCCACTTACAATCTAGTAGTGGTCCCTGGAGATTAGAATCATTCCTTGAGAAAATCAAAAGGACATGGCATGGCACATAAAAACAACACTGCTTAGGAGATTTTTTTTTAAACACATTGAAAAGTTAAAAAAAGGCTCTTCAAATTCGCACATCTGTCTAATTTGTAAACAGATCTGATCCTCTGAATGGTTCCTGAGGGAACCAAAAGTTCCCTGTTCTATTGCTTCATCCCAATGCAGTGGAACTTTGGTGAAGACAGCATTAGGTTTCAAGGCAAAGTCGCTATGGAGAAAATTCATTTCAGAGATGCTCTGCGGTATTTTCAGAACATTCCTTCTTCCAATTATGAGACTAATTTTCCGCCTACACACACTTCACTTAAGGATCAATGGAATCCTCCAAGAAATGCAAAAGCTCCAGAAATAATAACACAGGCTGACCTAGATAAAGAGCCTATATGGGCCTAAAATATCAAATCAGTTAATCCGTTTTTTATTTGTGATTTATCAATATGGAATATGACAACAATTAATACAGGTCTCTTGTTTTGTGCCTTAATTAAAGGCGCATCACTTAAAAAGGTGTGTCCTTAAACTGTTGCCAGAACTCATTTGACTCTTTGACTGTGTGTGTGTGCGTGTGTGTAGCTGTGAGTCAGTCAGATGTGCACACATGCCCGTGGCCTTTGTGTGTGTATGTGTGAATGGAGCAGCTGCCTGGGGGGTGGGGGGTGGCTTGAATGATGCAATCCCAGCCAAACATTAGCAAAGTTGGTAATCCAAAATTTATATGCAACCCAAAATGCACAAAAACACCCAAATGAAACACAGCCTATGCACATTTACAGCAGGGCTGTATCAATAGAGAACACAATACAGACGTGGCTCTTACAGCAGGGCCCGAGGGCTAACAGACTTGCTTCACTGGAAATGAGTCATTATAGCCAGACTTCACAGTGAGGACATTTCTGAGGGAGAGGACTGATCTCACACTCTCAGAATGAGACCAGATCTGACTGCCTCAGCCACTGACCTGATCATTTTCAGCAGTGTACTCACAATTACTGAACAATAACCACCAACAAAAATATTACTTAAGTAAAATTGTACTTTTAATGAAACAAGTAAGTTTGATTCTTCTTCAGTTAAGACATTTTTATTGTAGGGCAGCATTCATCAGTGTATGCTGAATAAATGTTGATTAAAGCTTATTGTGTCAAACAGTTGTCACATCATAAACCAGATTGAAATGAACCTAATGGCAGTTGATGATGGGGGAAAAAAAGCCTTTATTCAGCCTTTAATTCAGATTTTTGTCAATATTAATACTATTATATGTATATGACATATACTTTATACAAATATGTATATAACATTATGACACGAAGAACTAAAAATAAATTCATAAATAAGTACACCTCCAATAAGTAACAGTGTCGCATTTTATCGGGGTTCACGCGCTTAAACTAAAGTTAGTGCACAGAGGTTTTATTGCACCCTAGAGTGGTGCTGGATTAATTTATTTTCTCTTCGAAAGTCATATGGATTTTTAAAGCCCACCTCTGCCACCCACCCCCACACACACACACACACACCACCACCACCACCACCACCTCCTTCACCTCCACCTCCTCCTCCAGGGTGGACACACTCTCCACGTGGACACACCCCTCAAACTTGGCCGTGGATGTCAGCGCCGCTGATTGGTTGGCGGCTCGGCGACTGACAACACCTGCTCGGCCGATTCATCACACACTGACACGCGGCCCTCGGAGAGATATAGGCGGCACACGGCGCGCGCCTCCACGCTCACTGAACTCGCGCGTCCCTCCGACTGCACACATACACACACCTCTCTCCCTCTCTCTCTCTCTATCCCTCCCTCTCCCACACACACCCCTCTCTCTATCTCCGGGCTTTTTTTTCTTGCAGCAATGCTGGTCGCGGTGGTGCTGCTCGTGATCGCCATGTCGGCTCGAGCGCACGGTGGAGCGGACACGGCCGAGGCGCACGAAGCTCACGCGGAGAAAGTCGCGAGCCAGAAAGGACGGCTGTCCCTGCAGAACACAGGTGAGACGGCACGCGCGCAGCGCGAGACGTGAGGGAGAGCAAGGGCGCCTCTCTCTCTTTCACACACTCACACACACACAAGCGCACACCCACGCACGCACGTACGCATGCAACACGCACGCACACACTCACACGGGAAGCCCTCCGCTCCTTGAAGGCACGTGCTTCCCGGTGACAAGCGAAACGCAGCTCGGTGCGTGGCGCTGCGTGTTGCGTGTCGCTGCACCGCCTCGCGCGCGGCTCCGTTTTTTCCGTTTCTGAAGGAAGGCGATCTGCCGTGAACGCACGCGCGGAGCCTGCAACTCAATCTCTTCGTAAACTATTAATAGCACGGCACAAGGTAGGCTGAGATAGGTAATGCATACGGTGGCGGTTCTCTTAGGTGCGTGCATGCGTGTGTGTGTGTGTTTGGCGGGGGTTGAGGGGGGTGGTGGTAGATGTACATTCAAACGTATACGAGTTGTGTGCGCGCGCGTGTGTGTGTGCTGAGGGGGGTTCAAACGTACACTCAAGTGTAAGTATGTAAATGGATGCACATGTGTTTTAACGAGTTAGTGTGTATTTTTTGGGGGGGGGGGGGGGGTCTGAAAGGGTTACGTTCAAACGTACCCGAGTTAATGTTTGTATGTTTGTGTGTACGTTCAAATGTACAATGTAGTGTGTGTGTGTGAGAGTGTGTGTTTTTTTTTCCGTGGTGGGGGTGTACACTCAAACTTATGCTCGAATGTATGTGTGTGCGCCTGTTGGTTTTTAACTCGGGATTGTGTGTCTGTCCGTTTTCTATCATGTGCCTACTGTTGTGCATGAGTGATGCAATGACCTCTTCCATTGCGTATAGGTTTTTTTTTCTCCTTCCATTTTGTAAAGAGGTGGATCAGTGTTGAAACCTCTGCCCCTGGGTCAGCTACATGGCCAGTCACTCCGCAAGCCTTTTAGAGAGTAAAATAGAGCTGGGGAATTAAATGAGGCATGCACTGAGATTTCATTAAGTAAGCTTCAGTGTGGCCAAAGCCTCCAGCTTCAGTTGGCCTCGTGGCATCGCTGTGCCTGAGGTTCAAATTTAAGGACAATTTCAAACATCCATAGCACTGGGTGTTATGCTAATTATCCCCTTACATTGCTATTCAAAGCCTAGATTCCTACTTGTTGGTGTAATTTGTAGCCTGATTAAACTGTTTATCCAGATCCAGGTGGTCAACATGTTGGTTTGACACAAAGAAAGTAGTGCTAATGGATGGATAAACTATCTATATTGTGCGTCAGGGTGTGTACACATTTGAAAGGGTGGGTGACTACAAAACTGCCATCCAATGGAGAGGGATTTTTGGGCAACCCCCTGGCACCTGAGTCCTGGCTGTGAGCTTGTGCAGGGGCTCGCAGGCTGCAGCATGGCTTTTACGCGTACGAGAGGGACTGATCCGAAGCAGATTTGCATGCTGGAGTTCCTCGGCCGGTCACAGCGCTGTGTAATTCAATGCATGCTGCGGCCAGCTCGTACGATCCAAGCACATTCCCGCACAAATGCCAACACAAGCAGTGCAGACAGCGGCTCACTTTTCCTGCGTGCTCCAAAAGTTCAGCTCAGTGCCCCCCCCCCACCGCCATACCCCACCCATCCCCCTGACAGAGGGTCCTTCTGTTGACAGCAACCATTTCTTCAGTCAAACTAATAACCGTCTGTTTGCTTTGACTGTGCGTTATCTTGGTGGTCAACACACACTCGATGTCTTTGGACGACTTGTGTCACTCAAAACTGAAAAAGTCCAAAAAAACGTGTTCAGTTATCATTCTCTTGTAGTCCAGAATGGCTTCTTTCTCAATGCGGGTGAATTTGTTAGTTGCTAATGTGACTGGAAAGAAATGTGTTGTCACTTTGACTCGGTATGACATCATGTAAAGCCAGGCGAGAGGTCATTTTAAAGGGCCATATGCATAATAACAAAAAATCCTAATAGGATTGGTCATTGACCTGCATGTTGTTCTTAAATTTGACCTGACTTGTACAAGAATATATTAATACATGTCTCCAAGATGAAGCCTTGCCTTGGACTGATGGCAAAAATCACCATTGAAAATGATTTTTAAACTGTGCTTAGTCTTAATCTAGGGCTAGGAATCAGACCTGTTTTAAATGAACTTAGACATAAAAATAATGTATTGTCAATTTGTTCATCAAATGAAATACCAAATACTATGTAATGTGTGGGTAATGGGTCAGTACTGAACTGAATAGTACAACATGGACAATATAATCAGTCCGTTAAGTGAAATGTTTTATCCCGCATGCTACAATACATGTGTGTAAGCATTGTATTTTTATGCATCTCGCAGGTTAAGTGTACTACATGTGTCACATTTACCAATTGTTTTGAATGGTGACTTGATTGGCAGTTCAGATTTACTGGAAATGCACCTGCAGTGCACCATCAGCTCGTGTCAGGAACTGCAGATTAGAACGTGTTGTAGAATGACCGTCACATTCATGCTTTCCTGACTGACCCATCCATCCGCCGAGATCCAGTGTCCTTGCGTATCTTCCGCAGTTCTGTAGCTCTTATTAATCCCCATAGTGAGATAAAGGCAATCTCATCTTGTCCTACATACAGTTAACCTTGCTGGTCCACAGCTCGGGAGGCCACTGCCAAATGCCTCCCAGTTTGATGGACTTTAATGGCATACCTTAATTACCTCAGCGCGCTCCCTCTATGCTAAATTTGTCCTCTAAATACAGTTCTTACATTTTCAGGGGAGAAACAAAACCCAAAATAGGTCCTCAGCCAGCGTCTCCCAAGCGAGCAAGCATGTGAGGTGAAAGGTTGTGTCATTACGCTCACGTGCTGTTTAGCTTTATTCCTCCCTAAATTCAGCCGGCTTGGCAAGTAGCAATCTGATATAAAAAGGCGTCAGAGTACTTTGTTTTACCAAATATGTCTTCAAGCATATTTAGGGTATAAGGTCAGTGGAATATCTTAAGTATAGGGCCATTCTAAGCTTATTCCGAAGTGACAAATCATCTCTCTTTCTCTCTCTCTCTCCTTCTCCCTCTCTCTCTCTCTCTGTCTCGTTCTCTCTCTCTTTCCTTCAGCTGAGATCCAGCACTGTCTGGTGAATGCTGGTGACGTGGGCTGCGGCGTATTCGAGTGTTTCGAGAACAACTCTTGTGAAATCCGCGGACTGCAGGAGATCTGCATGACCTTCTTGCACAACGCCGGCAAGTTCGACTCCCAGGTACAGTACAGTAGGTGCCCCGCCAAAAAAGAGTCTTTCCCTCTCTCTCTCTTTCTTTCCTTCTTTCCCTGGCCCCCTCAGCGCCCCCCTGCTCTCCCACGGAGGTCGTGTCCCTTCGTGGCAGAAGGAGAATGACCCTGTGCCTGGCCAAAGCCAGCTGGCACTGCCTCGGGCCCGGCTAAGGTTTCACGAGGTGCAGGTGGATTTGGAACGGAGAGTTTGCAGCCTGAAATGCAGTCTCAAGATGCTGTTAGCTCTGCGTCACTGTGGCCCATAACCCTTACGTTAAAACATAAATGAGCACGTTCTTGCATTGCGGGCTCTCGTGTTAAACCACCAGAAGCAAGGCACCCTCTGCATATACTGCCATTCAGCTTTTATTCTTCAAACATTTGATTCATTAACTCCTATTCATTATTCTGGGACTGCTGTGTATTATCATTTATCTACTATGAAACGAATGTGTGAGTAGTTATGTGTTTCCAAAAAGCATTCAATATATATATGGGCCACATACGGTGGGGTCCAAATGGTAAAAATCCACATTAAATATCTGGGCTGTTTGTTATGTGAGTCTGGAAAGAAATTATTGTATTAAATAAATATTGTTGTATCAAAGACCTCTTTTTGTAAATGAAGTGTGAAGAACCTTTTTTATTTTCAAGAAGGCACACATTGCAAAGATTTTTATTCCCTTGGAGGCGTATGAGGGTGTAATGGTGTTTTGTTAATTTTATGGGCAGAAAAAAATCCTCCACAGACAATAAATGTCTTCATAGTTTAATACACACTTAGTTTCTTTGCGGAATTGAAGGAATAAAACATGTGGCCAAATATGTGGCCCATGCAAAATGTACTTTTTGTAATTTTAATTTTAATGAAACTAGAAATGGCTATTTGTGCACCAAAGCTTTCTTAAAAGTATCTGTTTCAGTAAGTTGAGATCCTGTAAACACTGGAAAGGCTCCTCACACTTTCCCAAATCATTTATAAAGACATTCTTTAAGAACCTCCCTCTGAAAAGTTCTCTAGGAAAAAGAGTTGTTCTGTGTTATCTCGCCGTTAGTTTTGGAAGAAACCTCTTGCTTGTACTCTGTTCCCATCTGTTACAGTGATGTGAGGATTGACAGAATTGAAACGTGTGTATTTGCAGGGCAAGTCCTTCATCAAAGATGCTCTGAAGTGCATGGCCCACGGCCTGAGGCACAAATTCAGCTGCATCAGTCGAAAGTGCCTGGCCATAAAGGATATGGTGTTCCAGCTGCAGCGCGAGTGCTACATGAAGCACAACCTTTGTTCGGCAGCGAAGGACAACGTCAATGTCATCGTGGAGATGATCCACTTCCAAGACTTGTTCCCTAAAGGGTGAGTGCGGCTCCACACGCAGCTACAGCCACCTCCACACGTTCCCATTTTTATTACACAGGGCACCATTTAATGCACCGTCCATTTACCTTTTGCAAACAAGCCACTTCTGCGGTATGTGCGTTTGCGTCTGTTTATATAAAACAATGGCAGCCACTGAGAGCTCAGACCTACCGTACACTGTGTATTTGGGAATATTATTTCCCAATTAGCTAATGGGTACTTTTCCATCCCAAAAAACACGTCTGCGGCTAAATAAAACCCCACAAAAGCATAATGTTCATATTTTGGTGCATTTGTTTTTCTGCCTGATGTTTGCATATGGAATTGAATAATGGGCTAAGTGAGGGAACCATTAGGGCCCAGTCGTTAAATGGTTCTTTGTACATGTCTCATGAAAAGGTCCATGCTGTCACTTGGGTGGTGACATAACCTTCCACTGCGGCGGCACTGCAGCCGTCTTCTTTTTGCTGGAGTGCAGAGCTGCAGAGGTCCAGCCTGTAGGGTGGCATAAAGCAGAAACAAGTTCCTTCATGGCTGATGGAGCCTGAAGCTACGGACCACCGAGTTTCCTCTTAATCATGGCCCATTCTGGCTGAATTCAGAACAACCTTATTGCTCACCTCCGATTTGCCATGAATTTTTTGCGCAGACGCGAGTCTGCTGCAGCATGTTGTGACTGCTCCGTGTCTTATTTTCGTATTTTAGTGTTTTAAACTTGTTTCCCCAATTTTCAACAGTTTATTTAGTATTATAAGCTATGTCTTCTCTAAACATGCAGGTAAAGAGATTTATTTGAATGTTTCTTTTGTGTACAAAGCATTTCTGTACGTAGCCTTGTCTATTCATATTGTGGTTGCTTTCTGTCTACAGATTTTTATTTAGATTTTATTTAGACTTATCTTATTTTATTTATATTATGATTTTGCCTCTGGGTAGTAAAGCAGACCTTCCTACTTTGATGGTACACATTTGGGATTGTAAGTGACACATATTTGTCAGTAGTTAAGAACCTAGATGGACATATTTTATCGGTAGGCTGGTTACTGCTGACATGAGTGGTTGATTTACATCCAACTCATTTGCTCTTATATCTTATAACTAATTGTTTTGTCAGATTTGATGTTTTGGCTACATTCACACTGCAAAAGGTTTAAATGTGATCCAGTCTTTGTCTTCATATGTGACAAACTTAAGACTTTTCACATTACACACCTTATATTGGGCTTTTCCATTTTATCCTTAGTGGAGGAATGTTAAATTCCCTCTAAGGAACCTCAAAAATATGCCAAATCCCATTTGTGACAGATTTGATCTTAATGATCTTTTTAACAAAGGCAGGTGTTGCCGGTTTGTTTCTATTGTCGTCTTTCCTGATATATATTGTTAATTTGTATGATGTCAATTCACAGTACAGTTTTGTTCACTCTACACATGAAAATGAATCACGTAGGCTACAGCTGCCTTAATTGGTTTCAGAAATACATTTGATACCATCTCCAGATACCAAGCCTCCAGATGCAAGATGCTTCACATTACACGCCTTATATTGGCCAGTTCCAATTATGCCTTGGTGGAGGAATGTTATATTCCCACTACAGAAAGTCCAATAGTTGCCAAATCCCATTTGTGACAGATTTGTTTTTTGTTTTCGTTATTTTTTTGGTTTGGCAGTGTATGCAATCTGGTATCTGGAGATTTGGGCCACGTTCGTACTTCTGGAATCAGTTAATGTATCTGTAGTCTAAGTGATCCATGTCTATGTTTAGTGTTAACGAATCTGTACCATGAATGGACATGCATGTGCAAAGAATATTCACCACATATATCATGAAAAACAACAGAAGAAAGAAAACTGGCAGCACTAGCCTTTGTTGAAAAGATCATTAGCTCTAAACAGTTCTCATCTGTAATTAGGGGAGAAGTTTAAAAAACGCAAGGTCCTTTAATGCCTCTGCAGTGTTTACTAGCAGAAACCTAAGAAGTTTGCTGCCATGCAGTGAACATGGGAGGGTGATAGGTGCACGCACAGTGGAAAAAGACATGAATTCTGATATGGCCCTCATTAAGGTGGCATGGCTAGGAATCGGATATGTGTCTGATCTAGAGGCTCATATTCAGCTCTGAAAATGTCAGATCTGTGTCACATTAAGGCAGAAAACTGGATTTGGGCCACAAAGCATAGGTCTTGTTCAGACAGGCTTCTTAAATTAAGTTTTTCCAGCACATCTGAATTGAGCCACAAAAAGCCACATGATCAGATCAAAATCACATTTATATAAATCTGATTTAAATCAGGTAGACATGAGATTCCTCAGTTTGACCTGTCAGGTTGGATTTCATGAGGTTTTATCATCTATATGAGGCGCCGGTTCTTGACAACAAGAAAATCACTGCTACATATAAAACATTATAACTAGTTCTATTTGCTGCACAAACCTTCTGCTAGTTCTACTAATTAAGTAACTGTATACACCAAAATCTATGCCTGTGTATGCACTTGTGTTTCTTCCCCCTCTCTAGTCAGCCAATGTGGAAACATGAGGAAATGCGGCCTAAAATCCGACCGCACAAATTAGATTGTGTGCAATGAACGTAAAATATATAAACACAAATAATCAGGTTTAAGAATCTAATGTATTTAGCTAGATTACATTCAGGAAGTGGGTGTAGCTTAAGTGAAAACTGGACAGATTATGATGTTGGTCGATTAAAATCTGTGATGGTCTGTTCTTCTCCTAGTTTGACAGTAATAATTCCAAAGTAAATTCTGTAATTGGCTGAACCCAAAACTTCCTCTGGGTTTAAAACCGGTTTAAATCAACCCTACAGTAATCTTATACCTGAACACTGTCATGTGGTGCAGTGTCACTGATATAGCGTTGCATAGGTGGCATAAATCTCATCTGGAATAACTGGACTACTACCAGTTGGTAGCTGAAGTCAAAGCTCTTAAAAACGCGAGATTTTTTCCCTTACTTTGGTGTGCCTCGTGCTCATGTGGCTTCCTCTCTTTTCCTTTCGCTCTCAGGCCGTACGTGGAGCTGGTGAACATCCTGCTGGGCTGTGGAGAAGAAGTGAAGGAGGCTATTGGCCGAAGTGTTCGTGCGCAGTGTGAGCAGCACTGGGGTGCTCTCTGTGACAGTCTGAGTTTTTGCTCCTCGGCGCCTCCGGCAGGCGTCCCCGAGCGCCGCCTGGCCAGCTCCTTGCACCCTGAACATGATCACCCCAAAGCCTCACGCCAAGGCGAGAAAGAAAAGCCCGGTAAAGGGGGATCTGGGACTCACCCCAAGGGCCGTGGCCAGGGCTCCCGGCGGGCCAGCCTGGACGCCCCCATGACTGAACAGGAGGACCCTGAGACCACTGACATCCGGAGGTGAAGGGACAGGACGCTACTGTCCTGCTTGTGATGCATCACTCTAGTCGCCTCCCCAGCACAGACTGAGCAACAGAAAAAAAGGGGACACCGAAATAAAATAGTGCTTTCAATTTGCTCGATTCAAATCCATTGGATCCACATATATAGAACAAATCACCGCTATAAAAAACCTCTAAGCTTGATAATGTAATGGGCAGTTGAAAAAGTCTCCTTTAGGGTAGAATATCTTTTGCCTGTGAAATTAGCTTCATCCTGACAGCAACAATAAAGCACATCAGGCATCAGATTGTCGTTCAATGCATTTTTGAATCAGTAAACTCAACACACTGTTTTTTATCGGTGCTGTCCTCGCCCAGTGAAGCTCTCCTCCTCTCCTTTCTCCTCTACCAGTCATTCCAGCACTACCAGACTGTACATTTATTTTTTTTTGCAGGGTATTTGTGATGTAGCTCATTTTGATACCGCAGAACCTGTAGTCGGGTTAGTTCTTTCGTTCGTCCTCACAGCAGTGGTCATGGTTCGGCTCTAACATAGCATCTCTCAAATCATACCCTCTGTAAGATTTGATCTCTCGTTTGTTATTTATTTTATTCTTTATGCAATGTTTGAATATAAAACAAAATGTACATATAAATCCATGTATATCTATATTTATATAAACATGTATAAATATAGTCCTCATATGCAGTACGCATATACTATATGTAATATAGTATATATACTAAATGTAGAACGCTTGTTGTATCACTCACATTATTGCACCTACTACAATTGAACTGTAGATATGTAACATATTTTTTTGTTGTTGTTGCTTTCAAAGTTGGAAATGTGTGTATTGTCATTTTAAATACCTGTTAAATAAATATAAACTGTACAGTAATGTCCAGATCTGGCACATCATATGGGGAGTGGTTTACCAATAGCAGCCCGTGGCAGATGATTTTTCTAGACAGATTTATGTTAGGAATTGTAATGCACCACCGTTCGAGTTTACAGATATATTTATAACCATACACATAACATGATGCAATTACAGTCACTCTCAAGTCCCAGAAAGATGAAGTGTGCACGATTATATCCCTAATGCGCCACTTATGCACAGCTTGGGACTTCACCCTAAACACATTAGTCTGACAGGGGGACGCAGAAGCTCACAGTGTGTGTCATGGAAAGCCGGGCTGCTTGTGTTTCAGCCAGCTCTTCAGACAGCCCCGCTGGTTCCAAGTTAAAAAATAGCAATTCTCTCTTTCTCTCGCCCTCTCTCTCGCTTTAAACCACTGAAAAGCGGCGGCGGTTGGAGCCATAGTAAACTGGCTTTAGAGCCAGAAATTGGGTTATATCTACAAAAGAAGAAAACACTTCTACTGGTACTGACATCTTGTCTCGAGAAGGCTTTTATTAGGAGGTTTAAAGGTACAAATAGAGCGGTTTCAAGAATAAGTTGTACCTTCTTTAACGGCACAATCCTTTCAGTTATCCTTGGCCATTGCCATATGCTGTATGACATAGAGGCAAAGACATTGCTATGAGTCCGCATCTGTAAATCTCTTCTGTTTGGCTGTGTGATTAGGGTTTGTCCAAGGTTTTGTTTAGGTAACATGTAGCCTATACTAGTGCATTACCACAAATGGATCTCCTCAACACATTTTTTGAATAATTTCATCATTTTCTTTCTCTCTACATGAATGAAAGGGAAATATAGAAAGATTAAGGCATCAGTGGACTCTGGTAGATATTTGTTATGACTAAACGTTGGCAGGCAACATTTTACATGCATACATATATAATCTGCCATGGTCATACTTATCAACGTATTTACTGACTATGCTCGACACTGAAAGAATCAGTACAGTCTTGATAAGAAGTATGAATTATTGTAAGCGGAATAAATGAAAAAGTGTATTCGAAAGTGTATTTTTTTCTGTGTTTGCCGAGCGAGACATAGTCCACATGTTATCCACCCCGCACACGCCGCAGCATCTTGATTTACACAGCAGAGGTGATTATTCCACACCAGAGAGTACACAGACATTAATCATGCTACAGTGGGGTCCAAGCAGCTGCGGATTCTAAGAATCTGTTCTCCCTAACAGGAAAAAGAGCGAGTCTTAATGTCGCTCAGGATCAGCAGGAGCCAGCAGGCGATGATCAGAACCTCTAAACTGACACATAAAGCTCTCAGGGTGTGTGTGGCATGGCCTCGGTGCCAGGCTCCGCTATGGCAGCCGCTGTAGTTCTCCAGCCTCACAGGCCAGATTTCTGACCAGAAAGTGTGGTGGATTCTGTCACTCAGCATGGCCTTCTCTGACAGGAAGGGGCTATTTCACAGACATACACACAACACAACTGAGAACCAGTTTATAAAGGACCATCTCATATTCATTAAACTTTATGAAAAACATGTTTTTTTTGTGCACATGCAACAGACCAGCTTGCGGTTCTGTATATTTGGTAGGTCATTTGTTCATTAAGCATGTTTTACTTCTGAATTTAGCCAAAGTGCACAAGCAGGATCAAACCCGTTTTACATTAGATGTGCGGATTTGTGTCTTGTCCTTAAAAGATTCTGGAAACCATCTAAGGTCTGGCCATCTAAGTGAACAATATATAAATCGTCTGAGGCTAGGACGAGAAATCCCCAGGCCTGGCCGAGCAACAAGGCGCTCCCTCTCTCCCTCTCGCCGTAAACAAGCTCCCCTACGCTTTGGCTAGGGCCCTGCTGTCACAGGGCTGGATATCTATAAACAGGCTTTTACAAGGCCCTGGTGGGCACAGCTTCGCTACAGGCCAGCTGCTCCTTCAGCCAGGGGCGCTGCACCTGAAATATGACGGCCCAGCACCGCAACAAAGTGGCCTTTCTGAACGCTGCTGAATTTACTGGGCTGGAGGTGTGGGTGATCTGGTCAGGGCATTCAAAAGACGCACAGTCAGGCTTCCAGTAGGCCTGGGAGCCCATTCTCTGTGGAGAGCGGAGCAGGTCAGGGTAAACACACATACGTCACATTACAGCCACACCACAGGCTTTTATTACCGGGACGTCATACTGAAGTCTCTGTCCAGTTTCTTAAAAGAAGCAGTTGCTTGGAGGTAGAACCTCCTATATCACACTCTACCAACCAGTGTCACAAGCTGGCACCATGTTTCATGTTTTATAGGGTTTCTCAGTGTCATGATGTGCCATGATGTGATCCAGTGGACTTTTTAAATGCACGTAACCAGGAGTGACCAGTGTCTGACCAGCCTAAACAAAGAATTACTAGTGTAATGTTCCAGATATTAAGGATACAGGCTGAGTCGCAAATGACTTCTGATTAATAGTTCATTAATATCAAAGAACAGGGGTATTCGAGTATTCAAACTTGGTCTCAATGAGCCAAAATATCATGTTTGCTATGGGCGTGAGGCCAGAAAGACAAACAGCTTGCTAACTGCTTAAAACAGGGAGTCTTCGAGAATATTTTAGTCCAGCAAATAGTTAACTATAGAGCCACTAGTCAAAGAACTACTCAAAAGGTCATTTGCCTGGTTACAGGTTTTTTTTTATATGGCTTCTATAGGGTCTTAAAAAAAAACTTTGTATATAGAACCATATAAATAAAAATGTATATAGAACCAACCAGGGTTTAGCTGCCATCCTAATTCTAATCTTTAGTACTATATAGATCCCTGTCTGCTAAGAATAAAGCATAATAGTCTTACATTTTTGCACAGTCAGTGTATGTGGAAACAGTTGGAAGCTGTGTGCTTTCATAATTTTGACAAATGTAGAACACTTTAAATACTTTGACAGCTCCTTTTTTCAAATGAAAAATGTTCTGTCCCAAAAAAGATATTCTTCTCTAAAGGGGCCCTAAATCTCTTCTTGTCTGTGGGTCACTGCCTATTAGGACTTGAGTCCACTTCTCTCCTGTGACTGATAGCGTGTGATGTTAGGAAATGTTTTTAGATCTTATTTTAAAGTGATCATATCCTACAACATTATTGTATTTTTTCTAATGTTCCTATATAGTGTGTACATGGTTTATGTCTCAAAAAACATATAAAATTTTTACTGAACCATTTCCGTACCTCTGCCTGTACATTAGACAAGCTACTGTGCCTTTAATAAAATTATGTCTAAGTGACCTCCATTCTGATTGGATGCCAACAGTGTGGCAGTAAAACTCCAGGCCATGCTGAAACACTCCTCATAACTTCATTGTCAATGGGCAAGGATAAAGTGCCGAAGTCTAAAAATGGTAAGAAATATGTAAATTTGTGGGATATTGTGATCACCAATAAACAATTTACATACCCTACTAAACTTAATTACTTAAAATACTCATACTTCTGCTGCTACTACTACTACTACTACTACTACTACTACTACTAATACTACTAGTACAACTACCCCTACTGCTGCTACTACTACTACTACTAATAATAATAATAATAATAATACTAGTAAAACTACCCCTACTGCTGCTATTACAACCTCTGCTACAACTACTTCGACTAATGCTACAACAACTACTACTGCTACTACTAGACCAAGTACTACAGCTAATAATAATACTACCACTACTAAACTAAAACTACTACTTCTGCAAGTACTAATATTAGTACTAACACTATTTACTTGTTTCTCATTCTAATTATCATGGGTGTATTCCCAGTCCTTAAAGGAGTCTATGCTCCAGGGTTCCTCTTGAGGGAGCCAGTTTTTCATGGAGAGCTGTTCCAAAATACAAATAATGTACGTATTTGACCGAATATATATATATATAATAAAATGTAATTAAATTCTACAGTTAAATTTTCTTTTAATCCTTATGCTTGGGAATAGCACAACAATAAGCATTTCACTGTTATACTATGTATGATTGTGTATGTGACAAATAGAATTTGAATATGAATTTGAATTTGAGGATGAGAAGTACCAGGCTCGAGTTTTCTTCTGTCTTCTTACACCTGTTACGTCTGTGTCTCTCCATCTGTCCTCCATCTGTCCTTGCATCTTCCTCTTAAGACCTGAGCGAGGTCAGTGGTCCATCCGTATGTCCATCTGTGTTGGGCCTGGGGCCGGGCCGGGCCGGACTGGGAGAGGGGCGAAGGTGTTAAGGAAGGGAAGACCACTCTGCTGTTCCATTTCGAACCAGTGACCCAAAAACATTTTGAAGGGAGATCAGGTAATAACTAAAAATGATGCTAGATTAGATTTAGATCGACTAACACGCCAGTCATTAAATTAAAAGGAATGGATTGAGATTTATCTGCAGCCCTTAAAATAACACCCATTCCATTATCCTCACCATCCTCCCGCACCACTTGTTAGAAAATCCTTCCTTAACCCAGCATGGAGCTGGTGTTTACAAACCTCTAGAGAATCAGTTGGACTACTGTTGATTAAAGTTCTGAGACAAAAAATAAATGCTGCATATGAATTCAAACAGGAAATTTAGCTCAGGGCTTCACAGAAGGAACAAAATGTAATGATGAATGTGTTTAAAGACAACATTTGATCAAGGTTGGTTATTTATTGTGTGAGAATTGTTTCAACTCTGGGGGCTTGTGATGAAGTTAGAGGAATAAAGACTGTGGAACTGATAAATGCGACAAGCCAGTAAGGCATGGAGTCCATAGTATCCACTGCTATAGTGTCAACAGGCTTAAGTGTAAAAGTACATAGACATAGTCCCTGAAAGCTGGACTGCTGGTATGCAGTAAGAACTGGAAAGTCTGGATGTAGGCCAGATTCTGTAGTTGGTTTTGTGTTGAATTAGAAGGCTTTCAGTGCCAGATGCTGTTGCTTCAGATTAGTGAATGCTAAGAGAAACTGTTTTAAATGTTATGCTGTCGAGGATTTATACACAAAAGGTCTTAATTGTAGCGAAGTGTGGATTAAGGCAGCAGCATGTAATAAAAATCCATTTGTCTTTGCACAACGATCTTTATGCTGTTCTGTAACATTAGACTAACATCACATTAGAAGTAAATTTAGCAACAAATATATAAGTGAAGTGACTGTTCTGTTATACGTGAACACAACACAGCACTCAGTGTGCACAGCACAGAACTCTTCCTCTGAATTTAAGCCCAGGAACCGAGTGTGAGGACGCTCTAAACATCACTGCCCATAAATTAAAGTTTGGATTATTTTACAGCTGCTTGATGTAGTGAGCTCTGAGTGGTCTTCCATACAGCTGATGATGAGTCTAGCATCCTCCATATGATGAGGCTAGCACGTTTACAGTGTTGTGCAAGTTCACACTTTTCATGATCTAGTTCAAAGTTCAGTTCACACATGCTCAAAGTGAACTGTTCA
>JBBKCR010000122.1:1240643-1255512 GCA_037577295.1 Ladigesia roloffi
AGTCCAGATTACACCCCGTGGCTCGTGACGACACATTGATGTCTTAAGACATGAAACGATTGGTTTTTGTGAGAAACCGAACAGTATTCATATCATTTTTTACCTCTGAAAGACGACCGTCTCGAGTCCCCTGTGTATGCTCTTTGAGGTATGTTACGCAAACGGCGTAAGTGATCTGTTGCATAAATACGTCACTCGTTTACACAGAGCACAGAGATTCCGGCGTTTGCGTATCCTAGCTCGAGGTATAAAAAGATATAAATACTGTTCCGTTTATCACAAAAAACGATCGTTTCATGTCTTAAGACATCAATGAATTCGTGTATAAAATGTGACATCTATTTCAAATGCTATAGCAAAATTTGCTTTGACCAACATGTGAACACAACACAGTAAGTTAGTCTTACTGAACACACACCTTCAGTTCACATGCATGTTTTTTATGCACTAATAAAGAAAACTCCTGCAGGACCTAGTGTTAATAACTGAACATGGCAAGATGATGAATCATGTTTGGAGTTTTAGACTGGGAACTAAGTGATAGCAGACCTCTCTGCTTCAATATATGAGGCATGACTCTTTTTCTGAATTCATAATTTGCAAAATTTTTCATAAGAACCATCTCTCAAACAAGCAAACAGAGATTTTAAAAATGGTTTACCAATTGAAATAAGCATGCTTTACAGTTCATAATTGTGTAAAATATTTGTTGTTTTTTTTTAACACATTAAGCAATATTAAGTAAAGAGTATGGAATACAGAAGCTGTGATGCACAAGATGTTCTGGAACTGGGCTCAGCAAACAAGTTTGCAACCAATAATCAGTTTCATAATAACACTTTTCCTGGTGTTAGTCCGTGTGCTTTATTGCTGAGGAATGATTATATAAAGAGATATCATGCTGTGATATCATGTTATGATAGATCACAGTGTCTTATGTTAGCTGGATCAGTGATGTTCTCCTGAGTGTCACCTGACAAATATGATGTGACATTATTTACCTTCATTAACTTCCCACTGAGACCTATAGCACCTCAACATGCTGACGAGATAGACCTGGAGTTTTTGTCCTGGGTTTGATTCCTCTCTATGTAACCATGAATTCTTTTCTCCCTGTATCCACATGGCTTATCATTGGTTACTCCAGTTTTCTCCCACATTCCAAAGACATGCTTGTCAGTTGAATCAGAGATGCTACTTTGTCCCTAGGTGTGAGTCTGTGTTTCTGCTCTGGGGTGGATCCATAGCTGGGCTCCTGTGACCCTGGCAAATTAATTTTGGTTCAGATAACACCTGTATCAAAGATAGGGAGAGAACACAGGAGGTAACGGGTTTGTCCACAGGTAGACAGTCCTACTGAGGGTGGCACAGACACCCTTTCCTCAAACCCATTCTTCTCTCCCATGTCTCACTTTTAGCAACCATTGAGAGTTGCTATACAGTTTCATTACCACACTCCTTTCTCAACCAGCTCTCACCGAAAGACATGGGCGACCATAGATTCCAAGGCATGGCTGGCATTTTAACTACACTCATACACGATCACACAACTCAGACAATTAAGACTTAACTTTAGATAACACAAGACAGGTAGACATATTGTTAGGTCCCTCAACCAAGAGTAAATCTAACTTCATTACCTACACCTGGGTTGCCTAGACTCCTAACAACAGACAAACAACAACCTTGTATTAACCCTATCATGCCCAGAGTCATCTACTTTAGAGCTTAACACCAAGGATGAACACAGAGTACAAAGCTTTGGAGTCAATTCCTGTTGCCTGATGACTTTTAATCAATCAAACCACCTCTTCACTAACGCACTGGGCTCTCTTGAAAGTGAAATGAATTTGCTAAATTGTCAGTAAGGTTTGCAAAGACAGATATAAATCTTGAACCAATACTGAAAAGCATAAACCTGAATCATTCAGTGCTCAAATGATGGACAGTGAAGAAAGCACATTTGCACTTTTCTGGTTATTGGTACAGCTGAATAGACTTACAAATATTTTAGTGAGCCTGTAAACATCAACCCATAAATACAACTGAGGCAAACTGTACATTAAGTAGTAGCTCATTGGATATCTGTTATGTCATTTTTGCAAACAATTACCTACATTTTTCTATGGTCTTTTTCAAATGTCAGATTTCTGTTTTAATGTCTTTTTTAGGACTTATACATCTTCTCTTTTTGTGATCATGTCATGTGTTGTTGTTAGTCTTAAATGATCATGATATTTTTGTGGTATCATCCACCTTTAGACCCAACTGAGCCCAGAAAATCTTAATAGAGAATAACAATCCCATAAATCTTAGTGTATAGTAAGACAGCAACAATGATGGCTTTTCACTTTATTTTCCTATTCTGAGTTAAACTCTCTGTAACGCATGGTAGTAAAGGTGACTTGACGAGCAGAAAACAAGTGCTGTCTGACTCCAGAGAGACAAGCACGTCTTACTGGCTACACAGCTCACTGGGATATAAAAAGAGACAGCAGAGGCTCCAGCAAGGGCAGACAAAAACCAAACACATGGCGAGATGATGGACAGTGCGCTGATGTTTCTCACACTGCCAAACACTGCAGAGTTCAGTGGGAGAGAAAATGGGAGTGTGTTCTGTTATGTTTAACCATCTATATACAGTTATATAAGTGAAACTCCAAGCCGTCTTGTATGCAAATGTCAATTTCTATGACACTGTATCATCCTCTGCCTTCTGAACGCTTTGAGTTCTTGTGGAATACTCCTTTTGTATATTTGAACAGATGCTCCTAAGGGAAACCAGGTGTTCTTGAAAAAGCAAAGCTCAAGATATTTTTACCTACCCACAGTATAAAAAACAAAAAAACATTTTTGTAAATGTCAACAACCATTTTTGTAAATGAGATGTGTGGGGTTTGAGGAGAGGAATCTGTCCAAAAATTAAATAACCATTACATAATATAAAGAAAGAGCTATTAAATATCATGTGAAGGTTCCTTATACCTTTAAAAGGCCCTTGACTTTTGCACAAATCATTTTTAAGCTTGGTCCTGTTGGATAAGACAAAATGGTTCTTTACTCAAAGAGAGCCATCACTTAAAGAATCTTTTTAAGAGTGTAAGGTCCCAGTTTTTTTCTTAGTTGGCAATTTCTAATCCAAAAGCAATTTTATGTCTATGGTTGCCCTGAAGTAAATGATTAGTTTCAGTAAACCTGGGAACCATTTTTGAGATTTTTGTATAGGACAGTCTATTTCAGATGTCTGAATCTTCTCATTACTAAATTTCTACATCACAACCATATAAGTCTAGTGGTTCTATGATTTCATGTGTGGTTCTAGGAAACATTAATTGGTATAAAACCTTAAAATTGTGTTAACAAAGTCATATACATTTCACTTAAATGTACAGCTTTATAAATTACCATTTATTAATTGTTTAGAGAAACAAAAGCGTCCAGTCAAGGAAAATGTGGTGTATTCCCAGTGCAAGAATCAATTTGTGAGTTAATTATTTAATGTAGCAGGTGTGTTTGAGGGTGTGAGCTATTAAATATATGTAAGAAATTGTTTTTTTGAAGTAGGAGAACTCAACAAGAGTTACATATGCCTGTTCAGTTTGGTTGCTACCATGAACACTTTGTTGTATGTTTACATCCTGGGGCTTATTATTTAATTGCTTCATGTATATTAGTTCTTAGGTTATTAGTGAGAAATAGAAGTCTGGAGTAGGAGCCTATTGGAATGTTTGGTCTTGTTATATTTAAACTGTTTAGTGTTCTCTGATCATCATTTGGTAAAAAAAAATGTGGTCACAACAGATCTGTCAGAAATGTCCGGAAATAAATACACTGTCCAATGCTGAAACATTGCATAGTGGTCTTCACTGTCTGGACAGGGCAGAACCCTTTGGGAAATAGTTTCCTATCTCTGACAGATCCTTAAAGAGGCCCACCAAGGTCTTATGTCCTGCCTGCACAAAATACCATGGTGACATTTAATGGGAACAGCTGCTGAATTTACATTGCAGATTGAGGGAATGGTTAAATTTTTTTTTTTACACAAGTCAGGAAAACGACATCTGCAGGTTTGCGTACTGTAACAATGAACCCCCGGCGGGGAAAGTACCAGCTAACTATGATTAATAGGCTCTAGGTGCAAGGCCTTTTTGGGACGTTTGGAAACGTGAGATGCTGGACATCAGTTCAACGTGAGCAAGTAGTCAAAACTATTTCCTGACATCTAATAGAGAACAGGTCATCTAACCCCCATTGGGAGCCACCATGTCACTATCTGCCCATTAATAGATTGTCTAATCTGCTGCCAAACATGTGAACATGAACCAATGACAAAAACAATGATCCCCTGACAAATGGAGAACAAATTGTGTTATGACTAAAGGCTTTGGATCAAATGAACACAGCCTATTTCTTATTTTTTTAAATGGTATGTGTTTCCATTCTGTCTGTGAGTTAATAATTGTTCTAATTATTTTCTTGTAATTGCCTATATCTTGTAGATAGAATTAAGACACAATGACAAGTGAAGACTTGGATGAAAACACACATAATTAATTAATTTTTACTGTGCTACAGGGTACTTAAATACAATTTCAGTGACCTTACTAGTACATAATAACAGCTGCAGCACTGTTGTAGGGTTCTGTAGATTTAGAGCACTGAGGACAAGTAAATAAAAACTTGTCTATTATAACATATTACACTTAAAGTTCAGTGTGTGATTTATTAATTTCATTAGATTCCATTTTTTCTGGTTTTGATTTTCTGGTTATGGATTTGGTTTTCTGGTTAAAATTCTGTCGATAATATTATAAAACGTAGTTAATTGATAATAAAAAATGATCTGAATATGGTTAGGAGCCAGGTGGGACCACAGGTGAGGGACTTCAGACTGCCTTTGGCCTTCAAAAAATTTTGTTTGATGGACATGGGAAAGCTCAGTAGACAACCTTCCTAACATAAACAGTTGACATATATGTTACGCAGACATACAATTTATTCTTTGAGAAACAATAATAAAAACTTCCAAGCTTAGTGCCACAATATCTTCACATGCTACTCACAGAAGAAATATTTACTTCTATGTTTACGATGGTAATGGATTATTATTTCTCTGTTTGTGTCTGCCATTGGTGTCAAATAGAAATAATCAATAATGTGAACATTACAGTTAACATGTAAAAACATTAGGTATTAAACAAACAAACTAAATTGTATTTACAAAAATAAACATGCTTTCAATTAGTGTGAAGCCTAAATGACTTTTGCCCAACTGAATAGAAAAAAACAACTACATAAATACGTAAACCAGCTATGAATTAAAGAAACAAATTATCAAGTATGTAAATAAAGCAAAGAAAGAAATAAAGTACATAATTAGCTAAATATATACCTACATAAATAGTTAACTTAATACCACGACATAACTAAATTACATATAGTAACTAACAAAACAGTAAGCGCGAACATAACAAAAAAGGTACAAAGAAACAAAAAATATAAATTATTAGTAAGCAGTGATAAATGCATTAGGATTTATTGATGAAATAATGGACTTGCTAACTGAATAAACAAACAAACAAACAAACAAACAAATAAATGAACAAATAAATGAACAAATAAATGAACAAATAAATGAACAAATAAATAAATAAATAAATAAATAAATAAATAAATAAATAAACTGTCTATTGAATAAATAATTACATTAATAAAGCAACACAGTACGTGTCCTGTGTGATTTATAAAAAGTTTGTGTAAGTGGCTGGAGCCTGTCAGATTTAGACAGCCCTGAAAGATCTCTAGACTGTGGGCCAACAAACAGTTCTCAGACTGGTCAGTACTGAAAGACAGTCTCTCTGGCAGGCCTGTGTGGAGGTGTGAAATGTGGAAGCTGGGTTCAGCCCTGCCCCTGAACAGCTTTACCCCATACACCCATTTAGATAAGGAGGATGGAGCCCATTCCGCCTCTCAGGCCGATTATATCCTGTGCAGGTCACCCGGAGGAAGCATTCAAGCACTGTTATCCTCTTCTTTATCTGCTGGGAGAACACTGGTGAAAGACAGCACCTCAGACACCCGAGTGCCTCCCCTTCTTCAGCCACCCTGCAGACCAGCCTCTCTGTATTTGTGCATGCCTAAGACTTCATATATAAATTAGGCCTGGGTATTGCCCATTTCCTGAATTGGTATGATTCCGATTCACAAAGTCATGATCCAATTCAATTTTCATTCCGATTCGATATTGTCTATTTATTTACAATATTACCTGTGGACAGTGAATTTTCCAGTAAATGGTTATTCTATAATTCATCCAATCCAACCTTATAGTATTGTCTATTTTAATTACATTTATGCATGAATAACTTCCAGGTTTTATTTAAATTCTTATGTAGAAAATGTCTATTTGACAATGAAATAATAACCACAAAAATGGTTAAACAACTGTAACCATAAAATTGGTTGTATAAAAAAAGCTATGGCAGGGTACAAACAACCATGACCACAACTGGTTAAAGTAATGAAAAACTATAAACAAGGTTGCAAGAAGTCGCACATAATTGACAGGAAAACATTGATCTGCGATTTTTAAAATCTATTTCTTCTTTTTTGAATGAGAAATGATATTGATCGGTGAATCCGTTTTTTGTATTTTTAAAAAATATAATGTAAGATAAAGGCAGTCTTTATTGGGTAATTTCCATTGTATGTTATAAAAAGAAGAGCAGCAAAAAACAATAGAATAAAGCTACACATTATAGAGTAAGATTATACTATACAAGTCAAGTCAAGTCAAGTCAAGTTAAGTTTTATTGTCAATTTTGCCATATGTACCAGACATACAGAGAATTGAAATTACGTTACTCTCAGACCGTAGGTGCATACACGTAACATTAACACAGAAGGTACAAATTAAAACTGCAATAAATACTACAATTATACATATGTGTATGAATACTGTGCAAAAAGAGCATGATTGTGGTACAGTGACAAGGTTAAACAGACAGAAATCTTTCAGAGGTAGACTGAATTTAAACAGACAGAAGTCTTTTAGAGGTAGACTGAGGGTAGGGTATTAAGAAATAGTTAGTTAGCAATATGATACTGATGGATCAGACGCTTTGGAATCGTTTCTCTGTTTGCGACGTCACAAAAACTGTGCTGCATCCAAATGACCTGCATTTTTTGGACTAGTTTGGACTCACATGATACCCTCAATACTGGAAGAATGAAAGCCTAAACATGAAGTGCAACCACATCTTATTTGAACACCATTAGACGTGCCTAGAGAAGAACTCCACATGCCAATATTGTTACATCATCTCGCTGAATGAGATGGGGAGGGCCATCCTAGTCCCATCCAACACACCCAGAGAGAATAGAGGTGAATGTGCTCTCTTAGGCTCTCAGCCACGAATGACTGTGGCATCATCGATAGGTAATAGGCTGTTTTGTAGCTACATTTGAAAATCTGGGTCACATGGAGTAAAGAATTAATGGTGCGAAACTGAAACAGCATTTAATTAAGTATCGTATGTACCACTTTCTTTAAAAATGGGTCATTTTAAACTGTGCATATTTCTCCAACTGTATTAAACTACCCTGGCCCAAACCCCTAATTATTGCAGTTTCAAGCTGTTTAATATCAGCACTGGTCACAGTCAGGCCTTAATGTAAAGGCAGGGATCTAAAATCAAACATTTCTATTTTCGGAAGCATGGAAGGATTGAGCTGTTCTGGGCCTAAAGTCTGTTGCAGGGGTGGAACATTAACTAGCTTGAATAATGCACCAGCCTCTGCAATGCTACTGGCTGGATTAATGTTTTAATGAGTCTGGGGGAGTTGGGCTGCCGTTGTGGAGAGGTTCAGATGCATGCTGTGCACAGAACAGGTCTAGGACGATGAAACTTTAATTCACCATAGACTTTTGAATGCAGTAATTAGTAAGAGATCAGTCTCCCTGATTACAGATTGTGCTTCCCTTTAGAAAGAGCCCATGAAGTGTTTTGAGACGTGCAGTGATCGTTTAAAAATTCCTAACTGATTCTGTGCATCAATACAGTCCCGCAGTGCGTCTCTTTTGAGAAGCTTAAAACGAAGCCACTCCTTTATTCTGTCAATATGAAGGCCTCCAGCTAAAGACATTTTCCTTCCTTGAGTCACATATCTCATCTCGGCTTTGCTTTAATCTTATATTCCACGTACTCTTTCAGTTGTTTATTTCTTTCTTTCTCTTTTAGAAAATGTCTCAAAAGACATGTCGCTGAGAACTGCTATTCAGAAGAACCAGGAAGGTGCCTCAGAAAGCCTGGGCATTAATGCCTATTCAGATAACACTGCCATGTAAAATCAGCAAGGGAGGATACGTACTTTGCCTGGCGGCCATCAATGGAGTAGAACAGCTCCTGGAGCTCTTCAGTCGTGAGAATTCCATCAGCAAAGTATGCCTTGAACTCTTCAAAAGAGAGCTTGCCATCATCTATAAAAAAGTGCAAACAAAGTTTGATACTGTCCACAGATTTGAAAGGTTATACATGCTACAATGAAATGATTCACTTGACTTCAGCCAGGTTGAATGAAATTCCAATGATAAGGAATGTTGATGATTTTCTGATTTTCACATCTTTCCATTCCAGATATAAATGTAAACGTAAGTGTAAAGTCTACATTTTCCTTTTCAGTTCAACATTGCTCAAATTGCCCAAACCAATCCATTCAGGTGATGTTGATGTGGACATAGTTCAGGACTGTGATCAGTATACAATTAACAAAAAAAATAAACTTTGATGCTAGAGGCAGTCATTTCAGGCAACACCAGAGCTGGTATTCACAAAGGAGCCATGGGGAGGACTGATTTTGGATCAGATTCCTAATTTCCTCATCTCATCCTTTTAGGGGGTGGGGGTGTTTGGAAACCCCTGTTGAATCTTGAAACTTTCATGAAACAATCCACTCCACTTAATCGATTGAAGAAAACACACCACTGAAAATACGCTCCAACTCACCGCATGCTAGTGAAGTGAATCATCAGCGCAAAGACAGGCTGTGTCACATAACCCCCCCGGTTGGAAGGACGAGGAGAGTCATATAGTGCCATAAGGTAAAGATTTCTTTATTGAGCACCCAGACACATAACATAAGTATGTCTGCCTGAAGATCATGGCCTGGAGTGAACTTAAGAAGGGTAAGGAGGACAACAGAAACCAATGGTGAACAAGGACTACTTAACTAAACTAGGATCAGGTGAGGGGAGTGATTAGGAAAACATAAAGTGTCAGTGGTGGTGGTGAATGTTGTCAAGCAGCGACCCCTGGTGGCTGCTGACCAGAACTATGTCAGGCTGCTTGGATTTTCAGTGGTGTGTATTCTACTATTGGTTAAGTAGAGTGGAATCTTTCGAAAAAAAGATTGAAGATTCAATAGCGATGGTGAACTAATTATTTATGTTACATATAACTGTGGGGGGGTCCAAACGAATAATTATGAAATGAGAGGGGGACACGCCCCCCTCTGGTTGAATGGTAATGATGCCCATGATGTACAGAAAAGATTTGTGTGGCTACAGATATCTAGTGTTTGTTAGCAATTTTATCCTATATCTCCTCTGATTAATTTAATAAGACACAAAGTGTCTTGTATATTCATTTTCTTGCCAAACCATTGGTTTAAATAGTTTTCACAATATGCATAAAATGGAATTATGATCTGTTTTGAAAGTAGTTCAGACTAACCTTGGAAGATATTTCAATTTTAATTGCAATATAAACTAGAACATTTCACATTCCATTCTCTCTGGGGAATGAGCACTAAGAGGCCTGCAGAAACATACTACATACTTGGCCATCTAAGAATAGCAGCACCGAGGTTTTCGCATCACTGATCAGGTATAAATCACATCTGACGGGTAATTCCCTGCACAAAGTGAATTCTGATTACCCAATCTACTGTCATCGTTATTACACAGATCACCAGGGTTGATATACTCCTGGTACCAAGGCTCACCTTTTTAGGTGATGAGAAATATAAGGAAGTGATCTTACATTTATATAGAACACCACTCCAAAGCTGCCAAAAAATGTATTACTACTGTTTCGAGATCATCGGAATCCCCTTGCCTCCCTGTATGGATGAAAAAAGGATCCTCCTACACGTTTCCTGAGATAACACTATTTAATTCAATAAAAAGAACATACCCTGATTAAGAAATACTAAAGAGGTTCAGTGTGTTCTCGGCAGAGGATCTAAAAGTCATGACACACTGCACAAGATTGAATAAGAGCATTAAAAAAAAAAATTCTAGTGAAACAAGATGAGTGAGATTTGCGCATTCATGATTAGGCCATTATCCACCATCATTAAACTGGAAGAGTATTTATTTTCTGTGTTAATGGGGTATTATTACTGTTTATGTGTCATTCTTTAACGTGTTTTGCAACAAAACTTTTCATTTGTAGTTAAGATTAATCTGTGTCATGGACACAAATGCATGTACAGCACAGAACAGGCTGTGATGCAACCAGGATGGGCAGGGAAACAGTCTCAACAATAGCTGTGTCTCATTTCGAAGGATGCGCCCTCCGTAGGCTGCATTCGAAGTCTGCATACGTCATAGAGGCTGTCTCATTTCAGAAAAGCAAATAGGACACTCCAAATGCGACCTTCGAATGCTACGTTCTTTCACAGGAATTCGGAGAATGCATGCATTATACCTTTTGCTGCTACAGATAACCCACAATTCTTTGCGTCGCCGTAACCAACCATCGTTTACTTGACAAAATTCAAATATTGAATCAAATAAAACAAACAAAAACAATTTCTTTTAAAATTTCTCTCCAAATTTTGAAATAATTGTACCTTTTTGTAACTAGTGTGAGAGCGCAACGACACTGTTGTCTGTTGGCATAGCAACGTGATACTTCCTGTTTCCTTTTCCGTCCGTCCTACGGAAACCGTCTTGTTTGATTCCAGGCTTGAGGACACTCCGCATACACATCCTACAGATGATATGACCTCCAAAGGATACGACCTCCGCAGGGCGCATCCTTCGAAATGAGACACAGCAAGACTTGAGACAAAGCAGGACATGAAACTTCAGAATAGTGATGTGAAAAAAGAAGCACATATTGTGGCTGCATCATGGTTTCTCGTATCACAGTGTGTTTCCTAATTCTGGGATGAATTATAATGATTTGGAGGGTCTAGAAGGCTCATGTCCAGCTCATATATCTGTACCTAATGTTAAAGAAGCATTCAAAGCATTAGTTCTGGAGATGCTACACCTGGTTCTACACATTTTTTCCAAGCACTTGACCTGCAAACTGTGCATTTTGGCTCATGCACCGGTTTCATACACAACACACAGGTGGAAAGCATTCAGTTTGCACCTGGAACTTCTCCCTTTGTGGATTCTCCCTTTATTGGATAAGTGCAAAATAATCAAAAATGCTGCCCAGTTCTCTCTAAAAAACATCGTAATCAGAATTTCATTTAGAATCTGCATTTCCCCTGCTTTAAAATAATTACTGTCAGGCACCCAAAGACACTTACAGACAACATGAAGAAGGATGCTTTAGCTCAGCTTGGAGGGGGTAAAAATGCAGGACCTCTTGGCTGTGGCCACAAATTGGTCACATTTTCTTGTATGTGAAATACATGATATGACAAGCAAAGAAAGAATCTCTTTGTGTAAGAACAGCAAAAACATGAGGCTAGTAGATTAATTCAGAAATGGTTGTTATACCCAGAGAGGAGGCTATTTTCAAATCTAAAAATACAGAAGAATAAAGTCATCAAATCAGATCATGAGTATCAAATCAAATCAAGAGGTTCCTAGAGATAATAAGCACTGCCTGAGGTGGATGGATTTCAGGGGCTTTATGTAGTGTCTACATTGTCTGTAAAAAATGATTTAAATAACAAGATTATATAAAACTTTTATTAAGTTATGAATTCTGACTCATCCCAGACCTTGTTTCAACCTGTTCATCCCAGTTACGCGTGCAAATGTTATCTTACTGTAACATTTGCACACATGAAGGCACATATGGATTACAGGAGAAACTCATTTTAAATTCATGCTCTGATTAAACAAAGCTAAATAAATCTGGTTGGAAGAGCACTTTATACATTTCAAATGACTTCATAGATTTCAAACGGCTTGCTGACGGCCTGCTCTCCCATTTATATTCTAGAGAGTAAATTAGCACAAGCCACCATGGGACAAAAAGCTAGACGGTCACGTAAGCACTCATCTCTGATGATGATGAGTATCATAGATCACTTCTGATACATAGAGTACCATCTGGCTTTGGTGCCCTCGGATCTCTGATTGTGCGGGGGTTAGAACTCGTCATCAGTCACCCATCCAGGGAGCCTAGCAGAGCGCGGACAGGGGAGGAAGTCGAGTATCACATCACAAGCCTGAATCCGCTGTACCCAAACTGATGGTAACACAAGACCTAAATCACGGCAGCCCTGAGCATCATTGAGCATCTCCCTCCGCAGACACTTCCAGACCCTCTCGAAGAAGCTCTTTGGTCCCCCCAAGAGCTTCATTTGGTCCTCCAATCATCATTTACAGCCATTGAGACCCGGCTTGAGCTTGATTCCGTTTGCTAACCTACATGAAATGGATTTTCAAAGCTGAGTCACAGTTTTAGCATCAGGAGAACCAGAGGAGGGGCTCGCTCTGGGGGAACAATCAATTGCAATTCAGACGTCAAGGGAAGAGTTGCTCCTGGGCCAAAACCTGAGATACCTCATCGGTGGTGAAATATGAAGTGGCTGGCCACCCTTCCCCCTGTTAACCACTTTATTTGAGCTTAGAAAAGTTTCAGCCATGAATCAGGCCAAGGCTGCTGAAAGATAGACTGCTGAGGGTGATGGAGATTGAGTCAGAGATACAGCCAGCAGAACCACACTAGAGGCAATCCGATTTATCTCAGCAAAGACTGCCTGTGTGACCCCACTCTAAAAATGAGTGGGATGGTGTACAAAAAAACCCAGCACCCAAACATGAATGAAGGATGATTGTCAATGGCAGAACGGAGCTTATTAGAAGACAGGGAATGTCGGCAGGGAAGGAAAATATTTAACCAGCTTTGCACATAACATCTGAAATAATGTATACAGTTCCTGTGGCTTCATAATGAGCTTACAAAAGATTAGAAATACTGTAATGTTCTCTCATTTGGTTTGCAATTCAAAAATAATTGGCTCACCTCTGGCCAAATGGTGTATGCTCATTTTAAAAGGAAAAGTAATTGAATGATCTTGAACGCTAACCAACATAACATCATCTTATGAATTCATAGAGCATCTCAATTTCTGTGTCTGGTACCATTAAGGCAGTGCGTCTCTGGCCCTGTGGTAAAAAAGGATCTGCATGTGTTTCCGATTCACAAGCTTTAAGTCATCACTATGAATACATTCTTAAAATGAATGATGCCAAGAAGGCTCTTTGGAGTGATACCACAAGAGAACCCCTTGGGTTCCTAAAAGTAAATAAAAATGGCAATTGTCCAGAAGATTTGTTTCAATTCAGAACCTTTCTGACACTAGTTTATGCAGAGCACTGATACTTCAGGAAAAACTACATTAAGCAATATTCACATATTCGTTTTTTAAAAGCATATATTAAAAAAAGTTATTAGATAGTATTTGTCATTTATTAATCATTTGAGTATATAATAAATAAAACATCATAAAATACATTTTGGTGTCAAGCTCTTAGGATTCTAATGTACACTGCATCAATTATTATTACATTAAATTCTATACAGGAAAAAACAAAACAAAAACAAAAACATATATATATATGAAAAGCTATTCTACACTTTTGAATGCTAGTATATATAGGCAGATCATGTGTATAAGCAGTCCCCTCAAATGGCAAGGTCTAACTAAGCAATGATTCTGCATTTTCAGTCTATAAAGCCTGTATAAAATTCAAAGGTGTGCATTGGGAGAGCATCCAAGAGACAAAAACACTGCCCAAATGATCAGAGACATAATTAGCTGGGAGGGTGACAAGGGACATATTGTAGCATGTCAGGACAACATCCAAAAGTCTGCCTCTCTTCGGCTCTTTCAAGGGCAATTTTGGCAGCCATCTGGTCCCGAGCAGCTCCACTGCAGAACACACCACTGATCAGAATCTTTAATCGCCGCCTCTCAGACTCAGATACTTCTATTAAAAGTTCCACACTCCATCGGCCCCTATCTGTAAGGAGATTAACCAGAAAACCAGCCAATTTACACTTAAGGGGGGAAAAGGAAGACGACAAGCCTCTGATATGTCTCGGTGCTAAATCCGCTTATCTGGAATACAAAATAACAGAAGTTTCTAGGCTTGTTTTTCTCCCCCAGGGTGTTTGTATTATCGCTGAAGCATTTAGAAAACTAGAAACTGAACGGGCATACACTGATACCAAGTATTTAAAAAGCTTTCTGCAGTGTGTGTGTGGTCTTGGCCATCCTCGGGGATGTTTGTGTTTAAAACCGGGACCCCAAATATATATGACTAATCAAGATATTTCTGGCATTCAGTTTGTTTTTTTTCTGTTATGGAAGGACAAATTAACATCATACAAGATGCACGTGCCTCAGAACCAAGGGAATTCTATCCTAAATCTAGACCACATTATGTAATTTGTTGTGCTTATAATCTTCTAATATACATTGTGGACATGTGACAATGCACCATTAAGAATAAGCAGTTTATTAAAGGGATAGTTCACACCAAAATGAAAATCTGATGTTTATTTGCTTACACTCCAGGGCAAGTCGAAGGTGACATTGTTTCCTCAGCAGAACACAAACGCAGATTATTAGCTTTAGCCGTAGCAGTCTGGTAGTTATTTAATGGAAG
>JBBKCR010000122.1:1255612-1274987 GCA_037577295.1 Ladigesia roloffi
TTCAGTTCAAAGTTCACTGAAATATGAACGTGTTCAATGAACGCGTTCTTTTGAACTAGTTCATGCACAACACTGTAAATGTATCATAGTGTAAATGCAGCACTGAAGATAGTTTCCCACAAAATGTTTATTTACAGTCATATGCAAATGTGTGAACTCCTCCAGTCATTTGACATGTTTCCAAGAACATAAAAGTGCACATCCTGTGCAGAGAACACACTGGAATATGATTTTTTTTGGTCATTTCTGTGCACAATTTGTGTTTATTTGCTGCTGAGTTTTACAAACTGGAAAAGAATACAATTTTATATGTGTCATAAGAGAAGCACATTAAAAATACATATTTTAATATGTATTTAATATTAGAATATGAAAACTTTCATTTCAGGAATATAATCTTTCAGTCAGCTTTACTGATGTATGTGAACTTACACAAAATACTTGACTTGCCATCAAGCAGACACAGCAATATTCACAGTACCCCACTCACCATCCTGTACTAAATTTTATCTGTGTAGAGGAATAATTAATTTAATGACTGCAGATTGAGTGCACCAAAGATCTGACCCATTATTTAATTAATATATGACTCATTATTTCACTTGATAGCCTAAAAAGATAAATATGGCTGTTCTAAGACGTCTTTGGTCGTGACTGGTGAGGGATGATTTGAATGGGGAACAGATGCTGCATTGTTTTTAGCAGCTGTTACACACTGTCTCATTTTTGAGACGAACAGAATGAAGGAAATAGTAAAGAATGACATTTGAACTCTGCATTTACAGCTGCCCTCGGGAGAGCACGCCACGACGCATTAAATCAATTTCAATCATTCCATTGGGAAAAACAGCGCTGCTTTTGAATATTCATAGCTTGGCGAACAACAAAGTCAGAAGCACACAGACAAAATATTCAATTACACCATTTGTTTGGGGAACACGACAACAAATGGCGCAATCCGTCGAGACTAAATAACTTTGAAAAACAAATAACACACCCCACCACTCCTGCTCGTATTTACATACACACTCCGCCAGTTCTGATTAAACACCCCCCTCCTCTGTGTTGACCCCATCATTTAAAGCAGCAAGCTCTCAGTGGCAGTATGGCTGACCCGTTGTGGTCTGATGGATTGTATTGATGTTTCAGTTTTAAACCCCCTCCCTTGCATGTAGATGTGAAACATTCAGCTGGAGCCGAGGAAATTAATTACCCACGAAATAGAACCAACACCCGCGGACTCCAAAGCAGAATTTGCATCCAAACAGATATAGAAGATTTATAGAGAAGTCTTGATTTCTAAAAGAGCACATTCATCTTATGCCCAAGTAACATTTTATTCCAAAAGCATTTGGAAAAAAACTCAGGATTTGATGGTAAATGTGGATTATTTTCTTCACTTTCATTACTGAAAACTACTGCATGAGTTTGACTGTAGGTGTATTTTCTTGATTTTTTTTGTTGTTGTATTGGTCAGCTCCCTCCAGGTTCACTCGGGGCCACTGAAATCAGCAGGACTTGAAATCTAGTGTCATTCCCATGTGAAAAGTGGCTGCAGCTAAATGTCAGCACTTCACATATGGACTCAAGCTCCTTAGTCATTACGCAATCTCATCCATTTGATAAAACATTAACAGGTCGTTCATCATTGTAATGTAATATCACGAAGAAAACATATTCTTCAGGATCAGATCACGGAGCAGACTCTAACAGTGCCAGCTGGGAAAAAAAACATGCAATACAATGGAAAAGCAGAATAATATCAACGATGGTTACGAAAGAAGCGAGGTCAGAACAGGGAGAAATTTCGCAACCGTTGAGAAAAAAAAGACCAGAAAAAAGACATTACCAATAGTTTCACACTAAGAGTGCCCCCATGGACAGTTTTTTAAAACTTTGATGGATGTGTTGTAACAGTTGAAAAACTGATCTCAGCAACTGGTCAGTAAAATAAAGCTGTAAAATACTGCACTTTTTCCTAAGCTTTGAAATGGAGCTATGAGGCTAATAGTTCCACCTAATAAAGTAAGCATAAACACTGTATGCATAAACAACTTCCATATATTACCAGCTGCACCATGGAAAATATTTAATTGATTTGATATTTACAATATTGAATAATATATAAGTCCCTGGAGACTCCGTGAGACCCAGTTTCTTGTTTTCTTATTAGCTTTATCTCCAGCCACAGGCCAGACAGGTCTCCAACTCCACCGCATTGATCGCTATCTGCTGTCAGTTAACCAAAAAAAACAAAAAAATGAAATCCAAAGAGCTAGCTGCAGTTCAGAGAAGCTGAAATTACTTTAGACCTCCATTTGTCATCATGAGATTGAATTAAGCTGAATCCAAACTCGCTATAGCAAGTTATTAGCATCCCTCACTATCATAGTCTACAAGGGGGAGCTATAAACACACAAATTATAGATACAAATATATTATAGATTGTATTTATATGATTACTCAATTGTCGACATTTAAAGCTAGATTACTAAATAGCATAACGTTTTAGTTATTTTTAATCATTATTAATAAGTCCTTTAATTCCTACATTTATATTTTATAGAAAACGTTTAAAAAAATTCAAAACAAATATTTAATCTCTGATAAAGTACTTTGGGGTAAGGGGAACATTGTGCTAATTTGGTTTTTGCTTTGTTTCATTTTACAACTTTCTTACAATATGCCTAGAGAAACTTAAATACGCTTGTAAAATGGGCAGCTACTGGGTCTCAGTAGACATCTCTTACACAACACAGCCTACACTTGAAGAGTGTGAAGGGATGCTTGTTCCAACCCAACTGAGGGATCAAATGTGTTTATATATATATACATCCCAGAGGGACATAACTCCTCTATCTTATGTGTGACCTCTGCTGGAGTGTCCCAGGCTGGAGCCACTAGTAATGGGGTGTGTTATGCTTTCCACTGGAGTTCAGGCTTTATACATGTGACTGAAGTTTTCTCACTGTACAAACAGGAAAGAAAGCAGTCAACTTTTACTGCATGACATTACTTATATTCACAGTGAGGAAAAACTGGATGAGTGGGGTTGTTTGATTGCACCAAAGTGTGTCTTAAAATGGGGCACGAATCAGCATTTTAGAGTTAGAGGATAGTAAATTCATGTAAATATTTTTGAAATTCTACTTTTTAGCACAGAGCAGAATGGCATTTGATTCAACACCCAGGGAATTACACCACAATCCACCACTAAGTGTCCTTGGGCAAAACTCCCAACACTATATTTATGTCTGATATATGATTCAATCATAAGATGCTCAGGATATAAGCGTCTATGTTACAGTTCAAGGAATCTGTAACATGTTTAGTGTCATAATTATCAGTTCTGGTGTGCGAAATGGCACTGAGGTATATAGAATGGGGGATCATTTTCACCTTCTTTTTGGCAAGTTATTAAATGTTTTACTACTTGTCAACTGTGTTCACATATTAATAAAATACAAACATTAGTCAATGTTAGAGAAATAGAAATAGCGCGTACACAAGCAAATTAAACCTTCCAGGCCTATGAGAAAGTAGCTACAGGGTGAAAGAATTAAATTTTTTGTGCTCCATTGTCCTCTATTCCTCCTTTACAGGCTTGTGTGCTCCCAAACTGAAAAGCTGCACAAATCGATTTAGACATGATGTTTATTTGCATGGGGTGCTTTACTTTGTCTGTCTGTTTCAGAAATCAAATGCAGCTTGCTGGGTGTTGGAGAGAATCGTGTTAGCATCGCGGGGTACGGAAAACTGAAAACACAACAGGCGCAAACCAACCAAACAAAAAAAGTAGCAACCTTTCACCACCACTTCATTCTGTGCACTCTTCATCTAATAAAAAAGGGTTGAAGAATCTGAAGAATCACTTTTGGTTGCCCTAATAACCATCTCACTGCATGGTTCCTTGAAGAAACTTTGTAAATATGTAAATGGTTTTCTCCTGAGAAAAAGGCGTTTTTGTGTGAACCTTTTGCGAGGGATTTTAAAAATGGTTAAAATCATATCTAACAGATGAAAATGTTGGCTTCATTGGGGAAATCATTTGTCTAAATATTTTTGTAGAGTTTAAAAAGGTTAGACTTTAGGCCATTTGCCTTTCTTCTTGAATGTTACTTCTGGTTAAGGTCAGGAAGGAATATAAGATCCATTTTTATATTTTTGCTATTAAAATTGATTTTCTTCTAGACTCTGCTGTTGAAGTTGTATGTCAAATTTCTGAGAATTAATCAAGGTAAAAAAATGTTTTACAGATACAGATTCTTGGCATTGAAACTTAGTCTGTCTTAGTCTGTCCTTTGAGCTGCTACCTGTGTGAAAACAGCTCGATAAATTACTTTCTTCTTCTTTTCCTTGTTCCTCTTATTGAGAGCACTTACAGCTCCAAAATTAATATCCAGACTGGTCTATGCAGCAAATCAGGCAAGCTCTCAATAGAACTTACTTTGCGAGATAGGCCATGGAATCTAAGAATAGCTGTGTATGTTCTGTGCGTCGGGATAAGCAGACAATGTTTATATTTACATCCCTTTTAAAGCTTCTAACCACCTAATAACCTTAAATTCCAGGACTCTTGCTATGAGGCTTGAAACATGATGCGACAGAGTCTGCCTACACGAGACTACCCACGTCTCACACAAACACGCGCATGCATAAATACACAAGTAGGACAACGTCAAGGAAGAACTGACTTGTCAGTCTAATTAAAGAACAGCTCCCTCCCCATCATTTACTGTGTAATTAGCCAAACAGATGGTGGGAAACAGGCCGGACAGAGATGCGGGAGAGCAGTATGGCACTTCCTGACCACCGGCATCATCCAGGTACATGGGGAGAGATGTGGGCACTACTGCAGAACCTGGATAAATAAGGTGCAGTACATAAAACTAAGTCAATATTAGTGGAGATGGATGTAATAGGATGTCATGTGCCTTTTACTGAATTCACCCGTTAGTGGAGCACAGTCAAGGGCAGAGAAATGATCAAGGATGAGGATGGAAACAGACCTAGGTTAAACTAGTGTTGACTTTTCAGTAAGTCAGTGCCAGCAAAGGATAACCCAATTCCCTTAAGTGTGTGAAGAAGATCCCACTGTGTTCATGACTTCTTGTCATCTGGAAGAATTGAGGTCAATGTAAAAGCAGATGATGCCACAGACACCATGGAGATTCGTGGAAAAAAGCAGTATGTTTGCCCTCATAGCCCAATTTTGAGTGTGAATCCTTTTTTTAAAAAGAGAGGGACCTGTTCTTCCAATTCCTTGCATTGAATTACTTGAATCAGATGTATGAATCAGTTCCCCACCATAACAAATCCTTATTTCTGATCAGATAACTTTATATGTAACTTTTTTTCACTTCAGTGTCCATAACAAAATGTTATTCTGGCGTAATTTTGGACCATTTCTGTTGTTCCATTTATCATCAGCTGGATTCCAATGAAATATCAGTGGGCATAATGGAGTTACGGGGATTTATTTGACAGCTGTAATACATCCCATAAACACAATATTGCCAAGGCATCAGTCCGGTTCAAAAATTCGAGACCACACTGAAAATCTGCTTTTTAATTATTAAAGCCTAGAATATAATATACATTAAAAGAAAAGCTCTATCAAGTAACCCGAAGAACTATTCAAGTTCAAATGTTTCTAACTCCAAATTTGTGAATCTGATCTTATGAAGGCCTTTGTTGAGAAAGATCAGAGTTGGATCTGATACTCAATTAAGATTTTTACCCAAAATGTTATTCTGATGATATAATTTACCAGTTGTTGTAGTGTAGTTTTTAATACGATACTCCCATCCTGCACAAAGCAGAACTGCGTTTGGTTCCTCACCCAGGCAAGGACACCACAATACACCACCAAGAGTCCTTGGGCAAAACTCCTAACACTACATTTGTTGTCTGTAATAAAGTGTTAGATGCTCTGTATACAAGCTTTTGCCACATATGTACATTTTGAGGGCATATGTAATGTGTTCTGACAGTAAACTTTGGAATTAATTTTAGCTACTCTGCAAAGAATATGAGCTTAACCGGTTTTAAGCAACTTTTAATTGAACACTGGGATGAAACAGTGGTTGAATAAATACTTGCATCTTATGACATGTAATCTTTTGTGAACTCACAAGCCATTTTTCAGAGAGTATGTGTTTCATGTATTTTATTAATACAGAAGTGATGTACGTATATTTAAAATGTACCTATAATCAGACTATTCTCATACATCACATCACAGAATCATGTTATTTAATGCCATTACAAAAAAACTGAGAGAGAATTAACACAAAATTCAAGCCATGATCCATCACATGTAAGAAAGTGTTCATTAGTGAGACTGCATCATTAATGTTGAATTGCCTAAATTGTTGAATTTCCTATCATCCATGTTCAGGCACATGGAAGACCAAGCTATGTGGTTTATGGTGTTAGGAAGAGCTCATTACTTTCAGCACAACTGAAGCACATGTGAAACCAAGTGATAAAACAGAGACTTAATACATAGCAACGTCGTTCTCACCAAGACCACTAGGCAGCAAACCCAGCCCTTTGTAAAAATTAACTTTCTTCTCCCGCATTTTAATGGAAGACAAAGGTGTCTGGAATATATTACGACACCAGGGTTTGGCACCCAGTATGAATTATGCAGCACTCAAGCGACCACCATGTCCTCTGATGACAGCAAAGCAAAACATTGTCAAAACGTTTGGCTTCAGTGTTGTGTACTCCAGCTCACAGGTGTGGCGGAGCCAAGCTAGATGGAGTCGGAATACATTAATATAGGGAGCCTGGCACAAATATGAATTATGCATTTTCTCCAGGTGCCAGCAAAGCCAGATAGTGACACTATGTGAGATGTACTGCCGCATTTCACCTCCACTTCCAGCCTTACATCCTTCAGCTGCTTTGAAGCACTGCAAATTGAATATAGATTTTGAGTCTGCATTCTCTTTGGTCCAGTGTGCTTTAATGGAAAATATATTTCATTGCTGGATAAAGCGTTCTAAAAATGATCCCCCTTTGATTGCAAGAGGAATATATTTCCCTCCGCACACAGAGCAGTGAGTTGATCATGCCGATATAGAGAGTTGTTGTAGGTGGTCTCTGCTCTATTAAAATGGGGTAAAATATTTCTTTCCCATCCTCTCCTCTTATTGAAACTCTTAACATTTCTCATGGTCAAGTCCCAGCCTAAGCTATGCAGCAGATCCAAAAAGGAGCAGAAATTGTATTTACGCTGCCAGCAAAGGGTATACCAGCCACTTTAAATATTTTAACTCTATTATGCCTATAGGTTCTAGTAATCCAATAGATAGGAATTCGCTAAAGGAGGATATAGTCAAGTCAGTTTAATTATATAGTGCATTTTTGTATGCAAAGGTCATTCAATATGCTTTACAGAAACGTAATAAAACTAAAATAGTGTAAAATATAATGAGTAATTAGTAAAAAGCACAGACACTTTCTAAAACTACCATATAATCATGATCCTTAGGCCTAAATACTAGGAGATTTAATCCTGTTTTCTTATAAATAAATGTCTTTAATATATAATTATTCTTCTACATAATGCCATAAAAGAATCACTTTCCATTCTCTACCGAATCAAAAAGTGTGAAAATACATTTTAAACTAAAATGTATTAATTATAATAACATCTTGAGGTAATATATGCACTATACAGTTTAAATGTATTTATCAGAGTAGATGTGTTTGATGTGACACTTGGTGTTTTTAGTGTCTGCCTGGAATGCACATTTATATTCCTGAGTTTTTAGCCCAATATGAAATGAACAGAAATGCAATGAACGTTTAGGTGATGTTCAGAAGAAGTTCATCTTTAGAAAATTGTCCAAAAAATATATATAAAATAACTGTTTTGTTTGTGTGAATCCTTGGGATTAATCATTTACCTTCAGTTCACTTTCTGTTTTTGTTTCCATTCTTTGTCAAGAAATGCAGAAAAACCCTCCACAACTATAAAACAAGAAGTTTGTTTTATTAAAAATTTAGATCATAATAAAATATCTGCACTTCATAAGCAGAACTGTGTTACTGATAACTGTTCTGCCAGAATCAGACAGTAAAGATTGCTAACTAATTCAAACCAAATTCTTATTAATAATAATATTTATCATTTTAATCAACTTCAGGTTGAATTGAAAGGTTAAATAATAATGTAATTATAATAATATAATAATAATATAAAAACTATTTCCTGGAAACCTATGTCCCTGCTAGAGAAAATATAGTATATGAGTGGAGGTGGGCCTCAATTGATAAACCAAAAGACATTTACCATTGCCCGCACTTCCAGCAGCCTCTGATTTTTTTCAGATACAAAAACAAACATATTAACTCATTAATTTTCATTTTAAGAGGAAAATGTTAACCCTAGTTTTTGGAAGCTTTGGGGTCCCTGATAACATATCAATCATAAAATGTGTCCCACTCAAGCCCCAATAAAATATTTTGGTTTGCTAAAGGGCACTAAAATGCTAAGGTATATAATAATTGGAATGTGGACAAACAACCAATAATAAATTAGACGTTTTATTGCAACAACAACAAAGTTTTATTTAAAAAAACATTAGTTGCAATTGTTTTATATATTTTATATATATTAATACTAAAATTTTATAAATCCACACAATGACTGGAGGCAATGAGCAGAAATCTGACACCAAATCTGTATAATTCTATCCAGCTCCCAAAATATCAATTCTTTTTTAGAAAATCTTCATACTTTTTTACTTCTTTCTTGTTCTTGTTGTTGGCTGAAAAAATCCTACTGTTAATATATCTACTGTGGCAATTTTTGCTTTTCGCCAGCACAGGAAGTGGACTTGACACAAGAATGTGCTCATCAGCGGAGTGAAGCCTCCATGGTTTATTGAACATAACACAGCAGACTCCAACCGCAAACTAGAGGTCGAACGATATGGGTTTTTCAGTAGCCGATGCCGATGCTGATATTTCGGAGTCAGGGTCAGCCGATGGCCGATAAATGCTGCCGATATTTTTTTGCCCAATAGTTGAATGTTTCCCCCTCTATTGGAGGTAAAATATCAAACTAATAACTCAAAGATAGATACACAAATTTTCTCAACTTGCCATTTATTGAATAATGACTTAAATGTAAATTTAAACGTAAATAACAAAACCAAAACTAAACAATAACAATACAATTAAACAATAACGTAAACAATAAACAAAGCAGAGGTGCCTGTCTGTAAATCGGCTTAGTGCAAACGCCAGCTTTGCATTTTTTCTGCCTAAGTACACAGGAGTACCCGGTTTCTCATCATAAAACAACACAAAGCTCCCCACAAAACACATTCCACACACACAAGAAAACACTAACAATCACTAAGTTATCACACACCCCCACCCCCACCCCCACCACCCAAACACAACAGAACAACAGCAACGGTCCTCCCGAAGAGAGCGGAAGGCAACACCATCCCATAGATGGTTTAACCATCCTGTGATTTTACCTATTATACAACAGCCCAGTACAACAGCCTTGTTAAAGAACAGGGTCTGTGACTAAGCTGACCTAGTGTACTTAAATCAAGGTCATAAAAAGGATGCACATTTTAACATTGTTTTCCGTCCCAACTCTCAACAAAAATAGTCCTTTTTCCTCAAATCAATGCCATCATAAATAGCGCACTGACCCCAGCGCCTATCTGACAATCCAAAGAAAGCACAGCGGCTCACAAACAACACATTACATAATTAGACCCCCATACTTGCTGGGGATGTAGTTCTCTTGAATCCAGCATGCTATGCTGCTGTATTAGAGGAAACATATGCTAAAGTCTAAAGGGTCAGCTGTACGTTAACATGGTTCAGACATCTGGACATAATTATATGCTTTGACTTTGTGAGCACTGAGGAAGAGGGAAACAAAAGACCAAAACCAGCAATGTTTCTCATACTTTCAATATTATTTTTTGTCAAGAAGTGCAAAGCAACACAAGTCTAGAAGTCAGGCAATCCCAGGAGGTACATGTTCCTGAAGGTAGAACATAAGGTTTTTGTTATCAAGTGTCGAAAGCAGATGAGAAACGAGGAATCAGATGTGCAATGCGACTGACAAAGTTTCTTAGTTTTAAAGAAAGATGAGAAAATGCACAGGTTAAGTGGAAGAAAACAGCTTTAAAAGTCCAGTCTGCATAGACTCTTTTTTGTGGGTACAACAAAATCTGTTTTTACATGTTTCGGTTTGTCCTTTTAGAAGAGAATGTGTCTACACAGATTCGTTTTTAGCATGTTGTGTTTAAACCTAAATAACTAAGTTTAAACACAACATGGACACACTTTACATTCCATTTTGAACTATAGACACAGTCCTTTCAAACACATGTAGGATTGCATATTTGTTTGTTCTTGGAAATTCCAGGACCGCTGTAAATTACATCCCCAGAGTTAATTATATTGCCCACCCATTCAATCACAATTAATACAGATCAATGTTTTTTTATAGTTGTCCTGGCTTGGGATCTAAATAAACTAGTGATGCTCCAATAATCAGACTTTATTACTCGATCGGGACTCGTTAAACTTGCCGTTCTTAGGAACCAATCACAATTGATGATGTCAATGCGGGAGGACTAGGGATGGTTACCGAACCCGGTACTTCATCACCTAATTATAAAAGACAGAAGTATGGATAAACTCACACACACACTCACACACAACTCTCTCGCGCATGCACACACACACACAACACTTGCACGCAGACACACACCACGAGACAACTCTCTCATGCACACACATGAGAGAAATCTTGCACGCGCACACACACAAAACAGGAGAAAACTCACACACTCGCACACTAACAACAAAGGCAAAATTAATGGTATTACTTTATCTGAAAAAAGTGAATGGTGATCAGGGAGCTTACATATCAGTTACATAAACTTGAAGCATCAGAATCAGCATCGGTATCGGCCAACCACCGAGACAAAAAATCGGTACTTGGTATCGGTGGCAAAAATCCTGATCGGAGCATCCCCTGTCCGAGCCTGAGAAAGAGGCTATGAAGAAATACATGGCCGAGGCACTGGAGCACGGGTTTATCCGGAAATCGCACTCTCCCGTTTAGGAAAAATTACATTAGACATGGTGGTGGTGTCTTCAAATGTGACCAGTAAATTCCAGCATGACCTTGGAGTACTCAAAACATTTGGCATCAGATATTTAAAAAATTAGATTATCTTGAGGAAAAGTTGTGAGGTGGAAGACATTCAGAAAGGACAGAAGCGGGATGTGTCTCTATACAGCTAAATAGCAGTACATCATCAGAAAATAAAACAATCCTTACTCACAGTATTTCTGAACATGTTGATAGAGCAGCCCTACAGTGACTTTCATGCATTCATAAAGTGGTTTACTGTGGTTCGAGAAAAAGGAAAAAATATTATTGGGTTTTTATGCATTTACTTATTACTTTTTTTAAATAAACTTATAATAGCAAAATATCTGCAGGTATTAACTAAAGAATAGCAGAAAAATCCTTTTAAAAAGTCTGTTTCTTTTAACTTTACTGAGGTTGGAGCATGACTGACCATTTGTCCTGTGTGCATGTGTGGTTTTGACTGAGTGGATTCAACATTGGGACTAGTTCTTCAGAAACAGTGGGTGTTGAGTAAAATGGCCACTGCTGTAACTCTAAACCCAGACTCTCATGACACAACTCTAGAGCATTGTACCACTAAAGTATTCAAGCAGTGGGCCAAGTCCCTCTGCCTTTGTTTCTTTTTTTAGTCTATTTTGTTCTAACCCATGTTGACATCTAGTTGGGAAATTTCAGCAAGTGCCTCAATTTGGAGTTTCTCTGGCCAATTTTAGGCCAAATGAAACAGTCCGAGACTCTCTTTCAAAGCTTGTAATTTCCTCCACCTCAGTCCCTCCCCCTCAAGGAATCTAGCGCCCTGCTGGTATAAATTATAGAAGGTTCTTGGTGGCTCCTCATACTTGTCATTGGAGGATGCTTATCATGATGGGACCTTCCACACATTTCAGAGAGCAATGGTGAGCTGTTTGAAATGAAACATGCCTTAAAACAGAACCTTTGATTCATGAGACCAGACTCATCTGGGAGTAATACTTCAGCATGTAATCAGACCCAGCCTCTGCAAACAAGACATTCATGAAAAAAATATGCCTGACAGCTTCTATGGCCATACATGGTTTGCAGCTGGCAGGAGAACAGTCCGAGAAGATGAAGTAAGGACTCTGAGTGTAGGTCAAGTAGACTTCTTTTATCTTGCTGTCAAATTGGCCACAGAAGAATCCATTATAATTTTAACAAATTGCTGCAAACCTTCTGTTCTACAGCACCTCTGTTCTACCTCACTTTGTTACTTTTGTCTGGCTATATGATTCAAACAACAAGGTTCATCTTCTCATGATTCATGCTCTGTTTACAGCTGCACAGAATGCCAATGTGCCACCCTCTTGAAATTAGGTGTTTTAATTTAGCCGGATGATACCATAAAAAGAGCAAAGACAAACGCCATTGTTGAGATAATGAGTGGGTTTGTTCTCTATAATTACTGCATACTGATATAGTTCCTGACAAGTCTTTTTGTTCCAGGTGTAAATCATTTAAAGAGAAAAAGCAAACCTCTGTAAAGCAAAAAAACATCTTAATTGCCACCTCTCAACCTCAAACCAGAATTAAAATTCAAATAATTTACTACCCTTTCTAAATGTTCTTCCAGAAATTTATAGCCAAAGCTTTAAACAAGAAAAAAGTGGTGGGAAAACAAATTTTCACCAAAAACACCCCACAGTAGTTTTTGGCAATAACACAATGAATCACCATGCAGGAGTTTTCTGTGTGCTACCTGCTTTACTATCACTCTATGGAAGAAGCTCCATGCTACCCTTATTGTTGGGTGTGCTCATTTCTGTGCATGCATTCAAAATGCATCTTTCATTGCAGTTGAAATATTTTTACTGAGTTGTTTCCACAGAGTAACAATAAAAGGCGACAGAAGTGGCCTTATTCATCTGTTTTGAACATAAAAAAATGATTACTTTCACGATTTCACCATTTTATTATTGCATGGTTAGGAAAATATATATGTTTTACATATCAGCACAACACTGAAAAATCGTAATACTAAAAGAAGAGTATTGAAGCAGTACTAGATTTTTTCCTTGGCAATAAAAAAGACCATGTTCGTTCTTGCATTTAAATTGGGGATCCCTTTCTCAGTAATCTGCTCACGTCCTCCAAAGGTAGGCCACCTAAAGGTTTTTCTCAGATTGGTTATTCTTGTGATTTGACAGTTTGATGCTGAGCATGCATAGGCAGTCGTGAAATTGGGAAATCAAGCAATATCAAACATGAATTTATCTGATAAAGCATGCACACTGAATATCAACAGCCCTGAATTTACCAGATATCCAACCTCTCCCTGTACAATCCATTTTCATCAAAGCCTCATTTTGCGGGAGGGAAATGTACGAGCCCTTGCTCACTTTTGGTTAATGTGATTGCGGATGACAAGCTGTGCTTAGGCATGTCTAATCCCGGCTGAGTGCAGGGGTACAGATGATGGCAGAGCTAAACGATGACGTAAAACAGATGGCAGAGCAGAACGTAAGGCGGTGGCACGAACTTGATCTCAGCCAGGGAAGGGTTGGACCCGGTAAACTCCACAGTCATCTGAGCTCTAATCCGAGCGCCCCGTGGCACAGAACGTTGCTATGGCTGTGAGCAAAATGGGTCAGTGGTTAACCCATTCACGATGTTGTGCAGAGGAACTTCTTGAGAACAGGGTGGAAAATAAACTTTGATAGGGTATCTAACAAAACATCTAATCTTGCTGATAACTAATAGATTAAAGTATCTGTGCTGAAGGAGAGAGGCCCATAATCTGATCTAAACAGGCCAGACGTCAGAAACACCTACAGTTCATAAAGATTGGATTTTAAGGTACTTGGTTTTAGACTACTCCTACTGATTTGTTTCCCATTTATCAAACAGCAATAGCTATGGTTAATGGTTCAAGGTTACTTTTTTGTCATCAGAGTGCAAGATAATGCAGACATTATAATTAATAGACATTTATGATGGTAGTGTATGTAACAGTATAGTGTGGAAACGATATTAACCTTAAGAATGATTGATATTGCACCATTTGTGTGATTATTGCTTAGAAGGTAATTTGTAACATCGAACAAAGTGCAAGGAATGAAAGAAACAAAACGATCTGTTTTCAGATGGAAGGCAGGAATAGTGACATCTTTTAAAGGATGTTTAATGGGCTGTTCCTATCTAAATAAGGTACTGAAAGGATTATTGAATTTTCCCATGTGCTTTTTAACAGTGATTAAGTAAGGAGTGATTTTTTTTTTCTAACCTAATTCTATAACAATTTGAGAAAAGTAATGGGCAATGTATTGATTAGTTTTTCTAATTAATCAAACTGGTTATACAAAGTTTGAGGGAACAATATGACGAACATTGTCATTCAAATAATTTACCCTCGAATTTATAAGTAAGTCCATGTATAGCATCTGAATTTCAAGTCACAACAAATAATATCCATAAAAATCACTGAACTTGTTATAAAATTACTACTATAAAAATTACTACTAATTTTACTAATTTAGGCACACATTTTAGACAACACCAGGCAAAATAAGATTCCTCAAAATAAAGATAATCAAGGCTGTGGTATCACTATATTAGACAAAAGTTGTATCATCCCACCTTTCACGAAAAAAAGATTCTTGATCAGCACTTCTACCTCTGAGCTAAAGAAGCACTATTTAGATTCCAGGCATGCCTTAGCTGATCAACTACATCTGGTGTAAGTGGAAATCAGTGTAAATTAGATTTTCTGCTGAAGAACAACATTAATATCCCAGCACCAGTTGGGACACTTTTAAAAGCCTCTTGCCTGCATAATAAGAAGGACAGTTCCACCGTTCTTTTTTGAGGATGTTACATGTTTATTAAATGAGCTTTGCATTAAAAAATCTAATATATTAATGAAATTCTTCAAATGATATGTCATTCTAGAGTATTAAGTCTCATGCAGATGTCTGTGTTGTGTGTGTGGGACAGAGAGAGAGAAAGAGAGAGAGAGAGAGAGAGAGAGAGAGAGAAAGAGAAAGAGAAGAAGAAGAACAGTATGGGCAAACTATTGGGGTCCAACAGGGTCTTTAATGGCATTGCATTATAATATAAAGTTGGTCTCCTGCTGCAGCTATAACATCTTCCATTCTTCTTTGAAGACTTTTCACAAGATTTTGGAGTTTCTGTGGGAATTTGTGCCCATTCTTTCTGTAGAGCATTTATGAGGTCAGGCTCTGATGATCTGAGGACAAGAAGCCCTGGTTCACCATCTCTGTTCCAGTTCATCCCAAAGGTGCTGGATGGGGTTGAGGTCAGGACTCTGTGTGTCCAGTTAACCTCTTCCACACTCCTCAAGTCATGTCTTTATGGATCTCACTTTGTATACTGGGACACAGTCATGCTGGAATAGGAAAGGTTCTCCCCAGAATGTGTCCACAAAGTTGGAAGCATGGCGTTGTCTAATATATCTTGGTATACTAAAACATTAAGATTTCTCTTCAGTGGAAATAGAGGAAAAGCTCAAACCCCCAACAACAATACTTTAACCATACAGTGTAAGTTTATTACTTGAAGAAAACTGTATTTTTGCAGGAGGGAAAATATAGTGCAAGGATTGAGGCTTGAGCTTGAGTATGAGTCAGAAAGTGCATATTCTTGTGTGGGACTCTCTCTCGCTCTCTTTCTTTCCCTCTCTTTCTCTCTTTCTCTGTCAAGACAGGTTGTAATGGAGTGAGGGGTGGGCACAGAGGCATAGGTTTATTTGCATTATTAGGCGGTATGTGATGACACATTCGACTCTCTGTTGCCAGGGGATATTGTCTGAAGAAGGTGTTCATGTAAAAAAAATGTCTGTATTTCGGTTCCATACTGCTGGCCCGAGGTACTGATTGATCTAGTAATCCTCTTCTAAAGGGAGTGTCAGATTTTGCAGCTTACTCAGAGGTTTAGCTCAAAATATTCTCTTCAACAAGAACTTCTCCCTGCTCAAAAGTCTATGAAGAACCACTGCGAAATAAACACAACTGCAACAAATTAATAATCACTGGTCAAACCAAGAAGCAAAATTAACAAACATATTAATCAGATCACAATGGGGGCATCAGCCTGTCATGTTAGCGCCTGTCAATCAGACATCAGAAATGACTCTCCAGTTTAACTGACAGTTCGATGGCAGGAAAGAGTGCTGGGATGAATGTATTTTTGTTTTGCTGTTATAAGTAAATGCCAAATCAGCTGTGTAGCTAATGAACAAAAATGATTTACAGTATTTCGAAAGACTTAAGCACATTCACCAGAATTTCCAGAATTGTTTGAGTAAAAATAGATTAACACTAGCTGTATTGTGCTACTTTCACGTTTAAGACGCAGTGTGCAGGCGTTATGTTATCTGCAAAATGACAATTATCACATGCCATGTCATGACTGCACTGATACACAGAGACACAGAGACAAGAACAATATAAAATGTAAAGAAAATTTGCAGAAATACCTAAATGGGAAAAAAAAGGTTGCCCCACATATTCCCGATTACAAATTTTATATATACTTATATTTATTACTTGTATTTAACTTTACTTGTTACTGTCATTTCAATGTAATTTGTTACATTACAATTAGAGATCGACCGATATATCGGTTTACTGATATTTTGCCCGATATTCAAGCATTTTACCATAATCAGTTATCGGTTTAGTAATATCGGGTTTGCCGATAAACACCGCCATCTGGTGGGCTTTTTGGGAATTACACGCATGATCGCCATTTCAGCAGAGAGTCTGAGGGGGAAACTGTGTGCAAAGGTAAAGTATACTTACTTGCTTTCCTTTATTTAGTAAACTTTATTAAGCATAACAGCTATTAATGCACACATTAAATGTGTTGCATAAATGATTGATATGTAGTTTATGCAGCTTGTAGATATGTAGTTTATGCACCATTGAAGACTTTAGTAACAGTGTCTTTCTTTTTTCAGTATTTTTTTAGTATTTTTTGCACTTTCAGACCCCTACTTTTGAATTATATGTAAGGAGGGAGTGATTATTATACATAAAACAGTTTTCAGTTGAGAGGTGGTGTAATAATTGTGTCAAAAACAGAAGTATAATAGTAAATAAATATCGGTTCTGAATATCGGTTATCAGGCACATAAGCATTCAAATAATTGTTATCGGTATCGGTAATAAAAAATCAATATCGGTCGATCACTAATTACAATATTATTGTTTTTAAAATGTAAGGCATTACTCTACCATTGCATTACTTTTAAGTTACACCTGCCCAAATAACTGGAAATATGGATTTGGCTGTGTAAATATAACTCGGCTGTTCTGGACTTTTAGGTTCTGAGAGATGCCCATAATGTGACGAATGTTTAGGCGGCACAAAATTCCGAAGGATTTTAAAATTCCAGCCGTATGTTGGACGCAGGTCTCAGAAACAGGACATGTCCGGGAAAAAGAGGACTGCCCCCTACTCTTCTCTCTGTCTGACTACAAGAAGTGAAATGTTTTGCACAGACGTTTCTCCTCCACTGATCCATCCATCCATTTACTAACCCTTTATCCCGCACTCTGGGTCAGGACTGGAGCCTATCCCAGTTACTACAAGCCAAGACGGGGTACACCCTGGACAGTCGCCAGCACATCACAGGGCCACACACTCTCACTGACAATTACACATAGGGGCATAGTGAGCTCAATTAACCGTAGTGAGCTCAATTAATCACACATGTTTTTGGTGGTGGGAGGAAACCAGAGTTCCCTGGAGAAAACCCACGTAGTCACGGGGAGAACATGCAAACTCCACACAGAAAGACTCTGCACCCAACCCGGGAGTCGAACCCAGGACTTTCTTGCTGTAAGGCCACAGCCCTAACCCCTGTGCCACCGTGACGCCCTACATCTGCTGATCTCGCGGTGAGAAGGAAAAGGAGAAAAAAATCTTTCCGGTTTAAAAATGCATTTTAACGCGCATTACTGACATTAGTACCGAGTAAAATATTACCAATTTTTGTTCTGTAATGCCTTACATAACCGTGTTACAGCAAAAAAACAATGCAGTACAGTAATTAGTTACTTTTGTACTTCCAACACTGGATATTATTTATATCAGTTATACACTGTTGTTCCTTTCTTACAACTGCTTGCTTTAGAATCAGATTTTGCTACAAGATGGGGAACTTGCACATACTCAATTATCTTTCCACGCTATTACTGGGTGTCTGACCCTAAAACAAGCAGCTGTGTCAATTGACAGTGTTTGGTTTGACAGTTTACAGCACTTATAGAAGCTTTAATGAATATTTATCTTCACAATGAGCTGAAAAGGCAGCAAATGACAGCTAGGAATGTTCAGAGAGATTGAACTGGAGCGCTAAAGTAGAGTACGAGCAGGGGTGTTAGCCCACGTTCCTTAGCCTTGTAACTTTGGTGATTTACTAGTCTGGACTAAAATTTAAATCTTCAGCAGTGCTGAGAATGTGCTATGAGTCACAGAGGATTACAGAGACATGTTAACTGTTTCCTGAGACTTTCTCGGGGAAAATAAAGTCTAGCAGAAGACTGGAGTTGTTAGTACAAACACTACATGATTTGTTACTCTTGTTTTCAGGAGTGATGCTTCAAAAACCTCCTGAAGACCCATCTGTTCGGAGAGCATCTCCTCTCCTGATGCACTCTTCTTGAACTTCACCTACAAGATTTTAGCACTTACTTTTTTTTCCAAGAGTCTTTATTTGTCACATGGACAGTAATACAAGTAAAACATTCAGTTAAATGTATGCTGAACCTAATAAATAAAAAAGAAGTTAAACAACTTAAACAAGTTAAATGTAAAATATGAACGTTAAATTAGAGTATTTTTAATTTTTTTCAAGTGCAGCACCAGTCTGGCAGAATTACATAAGTGAAGTGTGCAAGTGGGATGTTAAAGTACATCGTATCATTTTATCACCGCAGCGTAAACAGAGTAAGATCTGTATAGCAGTATGCACAGTTTGGTAGCATGTAATGTAATAATATGTAATGAAGGAAGGTATGAAATATCGCAAAGGATATATGACACCCTCAGGTACTGCATGCTAGGTAGCCCAGGTGTCTGTTAACTGATGAGACATGATTGACCATTAATGTTCTCTTTCATTATTGACCATTAAAGGGATAGTTCAGCCCAAAATGAAAATTTGATGTTTATTTGCTTACCCCCAGGGCATCCAAGTCAAAGGTAACTTTGTTTCCTCAGCAGAACACAAACGCAGATTATTAG
>JBBKCR010000122.1:1293149-1306435 GCA_037577295.1 Ladigesia roloffi
ATTAATAATTAATATTAATACTTTACTGTTAGTATAGTTTTTATTATATTCTATTGTTTTGGGTGTTTTATGGCTACTAGAACAAATTTTAATATAAATTCAGCTATGACCAGACTGGGGAGAGCTTAGCTTTCATCAGAACAGCAAAATATCAGATAATAAAAGCATTTCTATTGCAATTTTAAAAGACATTATGCATTTTATATTTACATGTTTAAATCTGAGCAGTATAAAAGGAAACAATGGAACTTATTAGATGTTTTTATACATACAAGATGTGTTTAATTTGATTTTGTATCATTTAAAAATCTTAATTTTGTCCCCATTAGAATATAACAGGGACATCCGACCCCATAGGGTGTAACAATCTACCCCACTGTGGGGTTGGTTGTTACATCTGCACCAGGTGCATTTGACAGCCCATATCTTTTGAAGAGAATTGATTCGCCAGTGCAAACGCTATCCAACTGTGCCTGACACATTCCGCATTAAATGTGTACAGAAATGATTTTGTACTATACAGTGTTTCGGCTGATTTTGAATGTAAGTAAAAAAAAGTGTGACAAACATCCCAGCCTACTATACACATTTCCCTAAACAGGTGTACTGTCATACTCACACACACCACACCATGTAATCAAACGTGTCATGTTATTTTATTGTCTTAAAAAGTTACACGATTCCCAAGGGGAGGGGAAATCATATACACTAAACATTTAACACCACGACTACACAAGTAGGGACTTTTAAATATTACAGACTTTACAAAAAAATCCCCATTTTAAGTTATTATACTCAGTATGACGGATAAACATTTCTTACAGATTGACGAAATGTCACAATGAGGAACGATGTCGTTGAGAACTCTAAGAAACTCATCATGATAAGGGAAGACGTTTCATGGACTATCCGCATTTCATATGAAATATGTTCAATATAAACACAACATCCGTTCTGGATGATTCGTACGTTCGTCCGTCCGTCCGTCCTGTTTCTCGTCTACAGCCATTAAAGATCAGGCATTTAGTGCAAACATTTGAAATCAAGGCAGCCCTGGCTGCAATTTTCTAGGTCGTCTCCCGAAAGTCTCCTCTTGCAGTCCTCCTGGTGGTGCGTTAGGAAGCAGAACATATATTGGGAATTTCCATCCTCCTGCAATAAAATGGTGAATGTGCTGGTATTAAATAAACAGAGAAGGAAAATGTTTGACAAGAAAAAACCCTCCGTCCCTTCAGGTGATCTCAGCCTATAAAGGTTTAAAAGATGATAATGTGTCGAACTACAGTGCTTCTGGGATTTGGATGAAAATAAATAAACAAATAAGCCAACAACAGCTAAATACAGCTATGCAAACGTCATTCAGATGTTTGTGAATCCACAGCCAGGGGATTCTCTGAAGTCTGTCGTCACTGATCGCTGGGAGAACAAAAGGAAATACTGAGCAATTGTATTTTTTTTTAATAGAATGGAGAAAGACAGCACCTTCACCATCTGTTGCGGCGAAAAAAGCGTCCGCAGCACATTCACAATTTGCAAAGCTGATAACAGTGTGTTTGACTGCCTTGGGAAAGGAAAAACAAAACACTTGCGTCACCTTCAACTACTGTACAAATGGTGGAGGTAGTAGCGTGTATTTTCGGTCATGTCCACTATTCGAGAGAGCACCTGCTATAATAGAAAATGTCTTGGAAATCCTTTTTTTCTTCCTGTGAGGAGAAAAAAACAACGCTGTCTGTTTTTAGGAGAAATTGTAGTAGCACCTGTTATATCAAAACTGTGACGCTGCCTTAACATTTCCGCTAGCTTTAGCAATGATTGTGTTCGTACTTAATCATATTGGCGAGGAAAAAACACTCCATTTCTGGTGACGACTTTCCCCAGCTACAAACTCAGAACAGGGAGGCTGGAGGAACTTCCAGCGTTGTGCTAAAACACCTCATTCCAATCAAGATGGAAGTGTTTTGATCATTTTGGATTGCGGAGGATTCTAGGAGACTTGGCTAATTGAAGGTACCCTTGAAAACGGGGGTACTGCAAACAACGATTTTGTGAGCAGAAGGGTGAGTGGAACAATGTCGTCTAACTCGAATTGACCTGAGAGTAGAAAACCAACACAGAACACAGCAGAATGAGTTGTTAAGAGGCAAAAATCAGCAGGTTAAGGAGACCCGTAGTGGATACATTAGGCTTTTTAAGGACACCTTGGGCAGGGTTCCTCGGACTGACGATGTCATTTGGATCACGATAGCAGTTTCATACCATGGATGATGTCCGGTCTTTATGAAGTGACACGTGTGTCTTGTTTTCATTACAAACGCCAAAAAGCAGAAGGTACCTACAGTAACTGGTGACAAACAACGTATTTCGACTCAGTCTTTGCACTGCTTCAGAGCGTCTTGTCTATAAGGACCACAGCCTTGCTGCAGCAGTAAAGCAATAGTTCGCCAAAAATTTACTTTTCAGTCTTCCCCTTGCCCTAAATATAGTCTATCCACCGAGATGTATAAGTTTGCTTCTTTAGTTTTTTACTGCGGCTATGAGGCCAATAAAAAAGCATTGGCATTTTACAGTCATTGTCTAAATCGATACATACTTGATTGACACAGGGTTAAGTGGCGTAGTCATTTCGAACAGACTAGATTATGTGGACAAAAGAATGTAATGTAGCTTAAAAACAGTAGTTACCATGAAGCCTCAAGTCAAATCAGACAAGCAAATGCTTAAGCTGCAGTCACTGTACCCATTTACAATTTGCCTCAAAGGCTATTTATCAAACACATTGTTTTGTTTTTATTAATATTAAAAAGTATATTGAATATTGCTATGTTAAGTGGTTAGCACAGCCAAACCAGCAGGCTACTGAAATCATCAAAGTTCACCAAATTTCAAAAGCAAAGAGTCTTCCTCATCTTATTTTGGTGAACCAGGTATCAGTTTAACTGACAATTTTGCTTGCATGCAGTTTGTTTGGTAAGAATGCTCATTAGCCTTGTAGTTCCAACATAAATCTAAAGAAGCAAACTTCCGCACGCAACACAAAAGTTGTGGCGAACATCTTGACGGCCCTTTAGGCTGAAGAGGGAAGAAAAAGAATTTTCGCAAACTATTGCTTTACGAGAAGGCCTTCTCCTCTAGACGCTGGTGATGGAGGCTTGTTTTTCAGGGCGGGCAGCGGGTGGCTCAGGGATGGAGCGAAAGCTGGGTGGGTGGTAGGGTGGCGGCGGTCTCTTGGTGCCAATGTGACCAGGACTCAGGGCCATGTTCTGCCGCCGACTGTTCTCTACGTTGCTTGAGGTGTTCGAGGCGAGGCTCTCCCGCGTGCTAGTGACCAAACAGAGAAAAAGAGAAGGAGGGAGGGAGGAAGAGAGAGAGAGAAAGAAAGAAAGAAAGCAAAGGTGTTATAGCAGAGGAAAGATGAGTGGTGTTAAACAGCAACAGAGAGTTTTCAGACAGATGAATAGTCTAGGCTGGCTGTGGTTAAATGGCTGCTAATGCAGTCAGTAAACAGAAAGAGAAAAAAAAGCTATAGAAAAGGAAAGTGACCACAAAAGAAGGATAAACAAGAAATTGAGGCAACAATAGTACAATAATAGTAGACAAGAATCTGCAGTATTTACTCACATGGTTATTATAAGCACTTAGACTTTTTGTGCTAAATGTGAGGAAAAACATTACAGGATTTGCATGCTTAAAACAATAGTTTGTTTCAAAATCAGTTTATGCCATTTTTGTTTTAGTAAAATTGTAATCAGTCAGAAGAGATTGAGGTGGCAATAAGATTCAATTGCTTTGTGACCTGGGCCACTTTAACGCAAGCGGTCCCACTAGGTCCAACTGGGCATTCCAATGTCTGCATTGAATGTAACAGATTGACTTTTTAGACGAAAACTCAAACGGTGGGATTTTACAAATTGGTAATTTTTTAATCTTCCAAACACAGTGTCAAATGATGTGATGTATTCACTTGATGATGAAGAAGACTGTGAAATAAAGATACCCATCAAGCACATATATATCCACCTCTTAGGCTACTGGGACCAGATATCAGAGCTTATTTAACCCCCCCCCCCCCAAATAATATGGAATAGACTACAGGATGGAACAAATGGGAAACTGAACACAGCAGGAAGAAATCAGGCAAAATATAATACAGACAGTTGTAATACTTGCAAGCAGTTAAAACATTAAGGCCTGTGGGCAGGGTGAGAACTGTGCCTTAGCAGATCCAGCCCAGTGGAACCAGATGGAAAGAATCCATTTTGGTTTGAATTCTAAAAATGTTGGAAGCACTAGGTTTTGATTTATAGATTCTTTTTGTAATTCAACTTTTGTGACAAACCTCTGGATACATCGCCATTAAATGGATGGAGAGTTTAATGACTAAGGTTTGATGCCTTAAGCAAGTTTAATTGTCCATGACAGAGACAGGTGCCAAGACACTCTTTTTCCATGGTATGGTGCCTGTTATTTTTGTGGATTTTATCTTAAATTAATTTTAATATTAATTTAAGATAAAGTGTATATTATCTAGGCTAAAAGATTCTTTATGACAGATTATTGGGACAGTCCTTCATTGAGCACATAGGTGAGTTTAATCCAAATAAGACCAAAATGAGAGACTAGCTCATATTTCTTCCTTCATCTTAACTCCATGGCACAGGGAGAAGGGAGAAGGGAAAAGGGATGCATGGTAAACAGTTCAAAATACCTCACACAAAAACACACAAAACACAGAAGCAGGTAGAAATACTGCAAACAAAATGCCGTATGAAAAAACAGCATCGTTTAATTCACAAAAACAACAATTCACACAATAAAAAACAAAAAGACACACAGGACACATCCTTAAATGTGTGAAATGTCTCATTCGGTGATGTCTGCAGTTTTACAGTAAAGCCTCATGGCAGTGCCAGTACAGCCAAGCCCTCCATTCACTGGTGTTCTCACACTTCAACATTGGTGCCAAGTTACTGAGTTCATTTTTATAACACTCAATTTTAACTTATTTTTAGAATTTTCAGCTTAATTTCAAATTTTTTACATTTTCAAACACCTTTAGAGAGATCCAATCTGGCATAATTGTATAACACTGCTTAAAATCAATGTTTTCTGATTCTGAAAATGAAGTAAATGAACTAAAATGAAAAGGCATTCATTTATTGTCCTAGAGGGCCAGAGATTTGTCATTTCCAATTAAAGTCTATAGTTAACTGATATATTTTCACAAAACTGTGGCAGACACTAGCCCTGCATGACCACAATTGAGTCATGCAGTAAAACGTAAAGGCTCTAAGTTGTATGGGTGCAAAATCTGAACACACTTTTACCCAGGTTTTGGGGCAAATTCTTAATCAAAAACAATTTTTTGCATCTAGTAAATAAACAATTATTCCACTGCAATGTGTGAACATCAAGAGGCTTTCTGGTATTTTCCTTAGTGTGCAGGCTGCAGTATGAGAGCTTTCAGACACAGGGGAGGTAGGATCCCAAATAAAGGGGTGCAACATCAGGACTGGAGGGCAGACACACAGAAAGGCGACAAAGTTGCATCGTGTGCTCAGGGTGTCAAGTTTAATTTGTAATATGTCATGTATGCTAAGGGGCAGTCTATTCATGAGCATGTTCAACTTAAAAGTAAACATTCTTTGTTACAGCAGTATGTTTGTTTATGTTTATGATCATAACCTCAAAAATGCCAAATGTTTCTAAAAAGAAAAATGTTTGTTTTAGAGCACAAAATGCAACCAAACAGCCCACAGATGGGATTTGAATAACACCCAATGTACACTTGGACAATTCGAACAACAGTCAAGTGTACACTATTTAAAAAACAAAACAAAAATCAATAACACAAATTATTCAGTAAATAAAAACGTGTAAACACATTCAAAACAAAACTGGTAGTGGCTGACCTGTAATTTTATTCTACGGTGGTTTTCATTATGCATTAATGTAGAGACTCTTGCTATTTTAGTGAAACACAATTCATTAAACAGTAGTATTAATCTCATTCACAGAGGTTGTTACCACTGATAAAACATTAAAAGGTTTGTGCATTCTAAAACTGTACCAAGATTCTATAGAATCCTATGTCACAAGTTAAAATAACCCCAAAAATGCTACTTTGCTCTTGCAGCTGAGTGTAAAAAAACGTGCTGATGCACACTGACACTTTGTCTATTCACAGAATAGCAAACTGCTCGAGTTCAAGCAGGTGAACAACACTGGCATCCCAGCGAGGGGAGGAAACCCAATACTGGACCTGAGAGCCTTACCGTGGGGAATTAAATCCACTGTCCACAGTCACACTGCTGGAGTCCATGCTGTCCAGGCGTGTGGAGTGGGCTGACTTCTGGCTGTTGTTGCTCTCACCCTCTTTGGGGCTGAGGAATGTAAGGTTCTTTTCAAACTTGCGCTGGAGGTCTCGCTCCTTCTCCCGCTCCAGGAGCCACTGCATTGTCCCACCACCTTCCAGAACTTTCTCCTCTACTTTGTTCTTATGGCTGGTCCCCTCCGAGTCATCATCCGACACATTGTAGTAGTCGAAGGTGGTTTCGGCACACGAGGCCTGCTCCTGACCAGAGCACGATGGCATGGAGGATAGTGGGAGAGGGTCATCAAAGTGTTCCTGGCTCTCCAGCACCTCTGCCGACTTAGTGTGCGGAGACTTGCGCATTGTGCCCGGCCTGGAGAAGCTGCTCTCCACATAGTCTGGAGGTTTGAACAAACTCTCCTGGCCATAAGCCTCTGCCATTTTGTCCAAGTCACCTGAGTCGGGGTTAAGTTGGTGCATCAAGCGTCCATTGGGCAAAGGCTCTGGTGTCTGGTTAGGCACCGATAAAGTTATACTATTCTGTCCCATTGCGGAATCATCCTTGTATTCCGTAGGATGGGGTGAGGTCAGAAGTGGAGTTGGCCGATCGGAGGGAATCCCCTTCCATACGGCATCAGCAAAATCGTGGCTGGATTTTGTGAGAGGGGAGGGAACCAAGAAAGAGGCCTCAATCGAAGCATTGCGCTGAAAATAGTCATCCACAGGCATTTTTGGAGAGCAGGACAAAAGGTCACCGTAGACAGGTAAGCTGTCTTTGCTTTTGCTCTTCTCCAGCGGTCTACAGTGCATGGCGTCCTCGGGAGTCCCCCTCCCAACATCAGGCACGCAAACATCAGAATTCAACCTAGCAGCAGAGAGCATAGTGCGGGAGTAGTGGCTTTTCTGGGCAGTTGCCCTTAGAGTTCCGTCATCTGTGTAATACCGACTCCTGTCATCCGGACTACACTCAAACTCCTCAGGGTTTCCTAAGAATGGGCCTCCCAAGGGACCCTTAGAATTGTCCATTGAGCGCGACCTCTCTTTGGCCTTGTCTGACCTCTCATTTCGTGACTTTCTCTCCTGGGTATGGCTGTGGCTGCGGTGGACTTTTGAATGCGACTGTGCACGGGATGGTTCTGGGAAGGGCATTTCCGTCCTTCGCTTGGCCAGCTCCCCTGACACATCCCACTCAGGCGCTGTAGTGAAATGTGACTCCACAATGTTAGGGTTGCTGTGAACCATGTACTTCCCCCTGTTCCGTTCCATTGACATCATTGTCTCTCTTGGTGACCGCACCAGAGATGAGCTATAGAACTTATAGTCCCGGTCGTAGGATATATCCAAGTTGGAACCTTCAGAAGGGTCCCCCCTAGAGGCACGTGTCTTGCTATGACTACGTGACTGTTTGCCCTGTAGAGCCTTTCGGTGACCACGGGCGCGTTTACCGCGGGCACTCTGTTGTGCTGACGAGCTGGCTTTGTTCCTCTGGGCCTTCTCCTCCTCCAGTCTCTTCATCACAGCTGTGTGCCTTGCGAGATTCTCCACTGTTAGGTCTGGGTTGATGCGCCGAATGATCTCCATCTCCACGTCCCGTGGAACAACACTGGGTGTCTCCTCATCCCGTAGAGGCCATTCCTCAGGTGGGAATTGGGCTGAAAATGTGGCCAGATGCTTAGTCTTATCTTTTTTAAAGCTCAACCTAAAGAGTTTCAGTCCAAACTTCTTTGACTGCTTTTCGCTACCTCCGGTACTGCTGCTTCCATCCCTTTGCTTGCTGCTGGCATCCGTCTTGAAGGCAAAGCTCAGGGCGCTTTTGCTCTTCTCTGAGGGCTGCTGAGGAGGTGGAGACACTGGGTATGTAGCCTCCTTGTGTTCCTTCGTCCTCCTCTGTAGCGTGGAGGTGTGTGTGCTGGGTAGGTCTTCCCGGTAGCTGTCACTGTAAGGCTCTGCATGGTTCTTGTGGTGCAGCCGCTCCCTGACGCAGCCTGAGGTGGAGGGCGTGACAGTGCCTGAGGGAGGAGAAGAGCATGGCTGCTGCATTGCCGCTGGAATTCTTTCGTCCAGGTGGTACCACTTGCTGTTGGTGCGGATGAGGGATGGCGTGATGAAGTAGGTCTGTGGGGTGACGATGAAATAACCCTCCGGAGTCGGATAGATCTTACGTTCCCGGACGAGCATGTTGAGGGTGTGGCGCAGGATCTCCAGGCTTGGAGTGGGCACACCTGCAGCAAACAGATATGAACATATCATGTAAAAATCTGCACATGAATATTATATACCACATAAAATATTATATTATAAAGTATTATATCTATACACATGCGAGACCTGAGTCATACTTATTGCACGATGCCTATATATATATGAGCTCTAATGTTCATTACTATATTCATTCATTGTTTTACCACCACCTTATTCAGCGTTCCTATAAAAGGCTGTGCCTTAATGCACCATAGAGACATAGCACTGCAGGGTCTGCCCCGGTTGTCTGGTTCATTTGTCTCAAGCTCTGCTTCATGCACATAGCATCACTACTCTTACCCTCCATTACATCATGGGGCGCTTACAGCCAGCGCAGCATGATGCAACACTCACGACTGCAGAAAAATGCATCAGGCTACACACCCCTCGTAGCTGCATGTGCTCAAGAGGGGAGACACCAGCAAATGTACCTCTTTTGGTACTACAAATAATGCCAAAAAAGAGTATGTTGGTGTAATCAATGTGAAAGAAAAAACTATTATTTTGTTTTTGACCACAGAGCTATGGTGACTACCCAAATCAAAGGTATTCAGAGAGTCACTTTATTACTTTTTGAATTATAAGTGGTGTATTCCTGGCTTAGTTTGGTTATCCAAGACGCAACCTAGGGTTGATTTGACCACTGTAGTACCAGAAGGCAATTTATCCATTTAAAAAGTGATTTTACAAAGTCTTTCCACTTTTCAGCAAATGTAAGATTGCATAGTTCCAGGTATACTTTGACGATATTAATTTTTGCAATGATTTGAACAACTAGAGAGCAGAAACATGTAGAGGTGCTTATCTTCATTTATCTTTCAGTTATTTGTATTTTTAATCAGTAATTTATTCATCAGATGTTATGAAACTACAGCCTACTTAAATTATGTAGTCATGAGAACGAGGAGCTGAAATGGGGCGCCTTCGGCTCTAAGGGGTTAAGTGTCATCAACATAAAAACAAAAGGTAATAAACCAATTAATGCTTTTGTGGAAGACTTACAATAAAGAAAGAACAGTTGTATTTTCCCCATCAGGAGTGTAGAGCCCCTTAATGCACATTCCACATTTCATTTTAGCTGATCAACTCTAGTCTAGATAATTAAAATAGGATTATGCACCTCACATGTTTTGCAGCATTTAGTGCTATAATGCTTATGCCTGTTGAAAACTAGGGGTGTTTTATCCAGTGGGGGTAGGTCAGAATTACTGTGTTTATATATAAAACAGGAACTTATTTTTATGTGTATATAAAATTAATTAAATAAAGTAAAACAGAACATGGCACCCCTTACAATGCATCACTTCACATAAAGGCACATTTGTGATTAGGATGAAATTTGACTCTTTGTACAGTCCATGATACCATGATTGTTTATAAAACGCTAAGGCATGCACAGGTGGCCCTGCTGAAGAGTTTCACTCTTCCAATTGTGTACAGGTCCACACTACTGTATAATTTAGTGTGAAGGCCTGAGAAGGCCCACAGTGATTGGTGCTATTATCTGACAGCACTTCCTAGCAACACTGGGAGTGTATTAATAAAGAAAAAAGAAAAAGATGGAGAAACAAAAGTAAAGCAAAACACACAGCAGACTAAATTAGGGGGGGTATATAAACAGTACACGGTAGAAACAGGAAGAATTTGGTAGAGATTTTGGCTACACACAGCGATATCGCATGTTGATGAGGTCATCAAATTGCGCCTGTTTTGGTTGAAAACACGGCAGCGGCTGCAAGCATTGAGCTCACAACAGGAGTCCCAAAACCGGTCCAGATAGGGCCACCGAGGGTGCACGTTTTGCTTCCAACCAAGCAGGAGGCACACCTGATTCCATGTCTGTAATAAGTTGGTCTTGATTTTCAGTTACTCAGGTGTGGCATCTTTTTGGTTGGAATGAAAACCTGCACCCACAGTCTGGACAGGTTTGAGGACCCCTGGCTTACACGGAGGGAGGAGGAGGGACAATGGTGTGCTCGTAAAGAAGACCAGTGTGATGTCGGCCATATGGACCTGGTTTGGGTTTAAGGAGTCAGATGTTGAGCAAAAAAATATAATCTGCAATGTATGCTGGGCCATCTGAATCAGGATTTGTTCCGATGTTTGTAGCACCAGGTGAGTGGGGACTGTGCGCTGGCCATTTTTCTGTTCAATGGAGGGAATCACCGCGTCCACACGGAGCACGGGTGGCTGCACATTCTTGAGGCATCAAATTTCTGCCGAAATTCTCTCCAGCCTATGGTGCCGTACCAGGAGGATTTTTTAAAACTATGACTATTGTAAGTTTTAACAAAGAATAAAACTTTGTTTTAAATAACTACAAAGCTTTTGGTGTAGAACTACAAATCAAGATGGCAGACATGTAAACAATCTAGAGAGAATAATTACTGCCCCAACAGTGAATACACGAAACTACACATTGGGCTGCAGGCTGGAGTCAAACGAACCCAGTGTAGCACCGCTCTGAAGTCAATCAAGCTCAGATACAAAATGTAACAAAATCTCTTATGGCTTTCAGGGGGCGTTAATTTATCCAATATTTAAACGTCTGTGTGGACGAGGCCCAATAGGGAAGAGAAGGAATTTAACTAATTTGTTTTATCACCACAATTCAGCATGTTTTGAAATATGAAGAAAGCCAAAAACTGCACCCTCCACAAGCACCCATCAGTTGAGTGGAAACAAAAAATGTGGTACTACACACCAGCAGACTGAGATTTTACAAGCACTCCGTATGACAAAAAGAATCTGCGGTGGATTGATGTCCCAAATGCCACCATTGTGTACCTGTGTAAAGACATGGTGCCATTTCTTACAGTGGGGGAAAGCAGCTTTCAGAAAATATTTAAGACTTGAACCTAGCCACAAACACTTTAGCCAAACTGAGATCTTTAAAATTACTTGACAAATGTTGTAATTTGCACAATAAATGTTCTTTGAAGTGTGTTTACTATGATGAAATGTGTCTGGTATGTGACTGACATATTTATATACAGAAGAAAGTAATATATATATATATATATATCTTTACCGCACATGCTTCAAATTATACCGCAATATAGATTTTAGTCTGTTGTGGTTCAGTTAACAAATATCAGGCCATCACTGTGTCTACATGTTCAGCAGTACTTAAACATAAATGGCTTGGTAACCAGCAATTTCATCCCCTTGGTGGTTCAGTAGTATTGGGCCCTGAATGAAGAGAATTAAATGGCACCAGTTCCAATCCAGATTTTGAGTAGATTTTTATAGCAAACCTGCAGTTACACTTAGCATATCTCATGGAAACGATGCGATTCCTGCAAGGATGAACAGGAGGAGCACTGCCAGATCTCTGCAAAATGACCACCAGCGGTATGTTTGCATAACTGAAGACTGCCCAAAACTGAAACTCAATACATCAAAACTGTAACTGCTAATAATTTGTGATGCCTAAATGTGTTCTTCTCTCCCTTCGTTTATTCTCACGTGAATGCACACTTTTTTGATTAGATTTAACAAACAAAATAAGTGACCAACAAAATGAGGACACATTCAAGTTTCAGGACAGTGTGAGAGTATTCTGAGCCAGAGGAGAGCGTTAAGTGCTAAATCTTTAATTATAAGAGTAAAAGTAGTGCACCAGGAAAGGAGATGCCTAGGCAGCTCAATCCACCAACCCGGGAACCAGAATGTGAAGTGTCTGGACTTGGTTTAGCTTGTGTGTAGGGATGGTATAGCCAGACAATGTTCCCAGGAGGAGCGAAGGGAGAGAGTAGGAACATAATGCTGAATGGTAAGATTAGGTTAGCTAGGTGCAAAAACAGTTGTGAATCTGTAGGCAAGAGTTGGTGATTGGAACTTAATTCGGGTAGCCATGGGTATCCTGTGTATGTCAGTTAGCAAGTAGAACTTATTAATAAATTGAAAAACATGACTCTTAAATAAGAGAGTAAACAGCACTGTATAAACAGTCCTTCCCAGCAATAGGGTCTTCGCTGCAGATTAATAGACAGTTCCTGAGCCAGAACGTCATCCGGTCTCCACGCTCTTATGGGGTAAATCGAGACATGGGCCAACATTAACGATGTCCCTTGTAAACTCTTCCCATACTTCTCAAAAGTGTTTTTACAGATGATGAGATTTTCTTCTATAGAGCTGATGGAAACAAGGCTTTTGTGACATTTTAGTTCAGTTTGATTTAACATTCGAGCGGAAACTCGGCTAATCACAGTCTAACACTAATGTTCCTAAACACGTATTCCGTCCCTTCTAACCACTAATAATGATGGTGTTTTGGTTTGCTATGGTCTGGTTCTGCAGTGGAGAGGTTTCTACATCACTCCCACAACCGCAGTCTGATTTATGTTCCTTTAAATCCATATGTCTAAATGCAAATGCAGTGACCCCAGCCAAGAGCAGCTGTTATTTAGTGCAAATGGCTGTGCAAATGGGTTAATTATGGAACGCCGACAGATCTGAATCCGAGGTCAGTGAAATGGCTAAACCATTATCCCAGCATTATGCCCAGCATTTCTAAATTTACTCCACAATCTGGTGCAGCAGACATGAACACAGAAAACCAAATGGAAATAACTCAAGTGGGAATAAAAACCTCGACCCTTGCATTGGTGCCTGGAAATACCATGGTACTGTAACACACAGACAAATATATATATATATATATGTGTGTATGTATGTATGTATGTATGTATGTATGTGTGTGTGTGTGTGTGTGTGTGTGTGTGTGTGT
>JBBKCR010000122.1:1307122-1317940 GCA_037577295.1 Ladigesia roloffi
GTGTGTGTGTGTGTGTTTGTGTGTGTGTGTGTGTGTGTGTGTGTGAGAGAGAGAGAGAGAGAGAGACATAAAATTATAAATCACTGTATTACAGGATATACGGTATTTAAGTTTCATTTTTAGGCACAATATCTGGCTTATTATTAAAATGCACAATGTACTTAGTTATCTAAATACTTAAATGAAACATAAAATAATAATGTGTCTGCAATATACTCAATTTGTTTGTTTTTTTTACTTTTCAACAACACAGTTTTGGGACCACAGTTCCCCAGCACCATCTACTCTCTAACATCCCTCTCAGAGTGTGCCTATTCAGACTTTTCATCAGATCTTCTGTCCACGTAATCTGCCCATTTTAACATTATACTCTTTAAAGAGGCTCATGTTGCTTGCAGCACGAGCTGCAGCTATTAACAGGTGAGTCACAATGGTTTCAGATTCCCTGTGGACGCCACCTTCACGCCCACAAAGTGTGTGGAAGGTGTGCCAGAACAAGCCTGTCTTATATTGACTGGAACTTCACCTGGGACAGGGTTCTTTGGTCAGACATGTACAAACTTAGATGTTTGTCTAGTAAGTATAGTGGAAGATCTGTGATGCTGTGAGACTGTCAGTCCTGCAAAGTCTCCAGCAGCATTGTTCACATACATGGCTTTACGGTACAACGTGATTTTAAATCAAAATCTGACTTTGCAAAGAAGTTGAAACTTAGTCATGACTGAAACTTCCAGGAATCAAAAGCACACATCAAAATCCATTAAATCTAACTTCTGTTTTGGCCAGCTTGGTCCCTTTTTTGTTGTGCCAATTTTTTGTGGTGCCAATTATTACGACACACTTGTTTTTGGTAATAAAATTAATTTGATCACCAGATTTCTGGTGGTAATGTCCTCATAAGAACTTTATAGATTTGCTTTATTTGCTGTGTTTAAAACATTTGAGAATCATTAAGGGAAATTTAATCTGCCCTTTTCACTCATTCAATAATAGTGCCAGTGGTTCTGGAGGGCACGGTAGATGTGGGTGAACGTTTTTTGCACTAATGGATGTTAATGTGAAAGCCACAGTTTGTGTGTGTTTCCAAACCAAATTCAATAAACACCAATATTTGTTAATCCTTGCTTTTTTTTTGCAATTGCAGTGTGAAACCAATCGACCCGTATGAAAAAGATGCAATGCCAGAAAAATTCTCAACTCTGGTGTGTTGATCTCAGCAAACTCGCCAGGTGTGAAGAGCTAAGACCTTGCTAAAATAAAGCATGCTAGATTATTGTGAACGCCTGAGAACAAGAAAAAGTGGGTAGAGGACTGCAAACAATCAGGGTTGGATTTGAATGATGTTGGAACTGTGTAACACAGATAAAAGTACATCATATGGTATCAAACATCAGAAATAATGTTTTGAGGCCTGTATTATGATGAACTTGATTTAACCAATATTACAGTGACTACATTAGCATTCCAGTGCTAATCTCCATGGCAAATCTAAAGAACCAACATGTTTTTCTCAACTATTAAATATTTTCTCATAAAAATATTATCTTCACATATATTACAATAAAAACAAATAGTAAAATGAGAAATAGTACAATACCTGGGAAACATGTGGCCAGGTGCTCGATGAGGGTCTCCTGTGTGACGGTCTTGCGGGCGGAGTTCATGGCAGAGATGGCCAGGCACAGGATGTCCCCCAGTGGGATAAACTGGGACTGACTGATGGGAGACATGCTGATAGGAGACACATCACCTGCAGAGCAAAACCAAAGAGAAAGTCAGAACTCGACACTCCTGAAACGACTTAGAAAATATCTTGGCCTATTGAGGTGTGCTGTCCTGATGTCCAAAGTGGAGCAAACAAAGATCATGATATAAATGGCATTTTAGATTCAGTAACCACATTTGGAATATAGCACTGGTTCTAGAAGGTCCTCAGAAAAAAAAAGACCTAAACTCCAGAGGGCTTGTGTCCAGAACAACTGGGTGAATTTCCTGCTTATATACATCTACTAACCTGGTAAATAACAAGTGTTTTTAGGAAGGGAAATCAATTAACTGTGCTAGAGCGATGAGAGAAATGCTTTAAGCTGACAAACTTAAATCTTCATCTGCTTCCGCTGAAATTCAAACACTTTAAAGTAATAAAAAAACGTAACCTCATGCCAGAGATTCCCAGTAGAGGTCTGAGCGGGAGTGTTTTTTAAGTCACACTCCCACAAGGTTTTATTCCGCACCCACCCGATCCCGGTATATATTCACTCTTTGTTCACCTTCTGCCCGCTTAGAATAATTTTCTTCCCGACCCAAACGTTGCCGCTAAATTTTTATCTGTTCCCATACATCAGACTTGCCTGATGTGGGTTTCTTAACAGTAAACTGACCATTTTCTAGTCCAAGCTGAACGTCCTTCAAGGACAGCGCATCCACAGCTTGGCACTGCCAATTTTCAGTACAGACCGCTCTGATGACCATTATGCAAATCCTGCGTGTAAAGACCAATAAAATGTGTGACGCAGTCCATGCGTGCAGAGTGTGCATCACAGTCACGAGCGCCGGCCATACAGGTGCTCGATAGATTGAGTAAAGCGCAGATATGCCAGAAAGGACTCTGGGAACGGTAAATTATTAGACCGCACACTCTCGTCCAAATTACACCAAAGTTAACGACCGCTACCATTTTGTTTTTGTACATTTATTCCCGCGTGGCAAAAAATCTGGTCGGGTCCCGTGGGAGAGCCGCGGGAATGCAGACCTCTAATTCCCGGCTCCAGCCCTGGAGGTCCACTTGCCCTACAATAGCTTCATGGTTTCCAGCACCAGATTCAGCTCTAGAAAGACTGCCATTAGCTAATGATCTGACTCAGGGTCACCGAAAACACCGAAATCTACCAGACTGGATGCACTGAATCTCATCCCCCCCTCATAGGCTGTACTTGGGGAGGTCACTCCAGTACACTGGGCCACTAAATATATTGAAAATATATTTGAAAAGTTTTTGCGATTTCAGCTCCAAGTGAGATTAGCTGTGAATGGCCACAACGTAATACAACACCTTTAACTGCAAACCATGAACACCTTCAATGGCAGAGCACTGAATTGAGCAAAATGAAAACAGAGATGAGTTTGGATATCCATAAATATCAGAATATCCCTGAAGCTTCCCACAGTTTGTATCAAACCTGGGGAAAAAATTCATTTATCTTTTTGGTACAGTTCCCACACTACCACACACAGAGCATGCCAGGCAGACAACATGAGGCATCCAGAAGTTCAAAACCATAGTTTTCCAGAACAACACCCCAAAAGTCACGTGTATTGAGAAATCACAGTATTGTAGAAGCTAAAGCTACTTGAAATGGAACTTATTTTTCTACGCGTCTATTGACCGAATATGAAGGTCACTAAAGAATGTTACCACTTCTATTGGTGATTTTCAGACTAAAAATCACTGCATGGTGCTTCTTGTCTGGTGAAATGACAGGCCCGTTTTGGATCCTATTTGGACTAAACAGATAAACTCTGACCAAATCCTAAGGAGCAGGACCTACACTGGCCGAAGATAAGATAAACCTTTATAAGTTTATTAAAATTGCTACAGCCGTGGACATTATAGAAGGTAAGAGCAGCAAAACACTACAATAAAGCTATTCAACACAACAGTATGGTATAAAACAATACAAATAGTACAAATATATAAATATGGATGTGTGTATTGAATAAAATGTATACATAGAGTATATGTATGCATTAGTACAGGGTGGATATGTACAGCCTTTGGTAGAACACAGAGTTCAGACATGTAGTTCTTCATTAAGAGAACGCATCACTTTAGAGAGCCAACATTGCTTATAACTTATCCCACTGCTCCCCTGGCTGTCTCATGACTATTTGAAAACTGGAGGATGAGCAGTCATCATGGATCTTCATCAGTATGCAGTTCATAGCCTGCCTCGTCTATGCCAAACTTCCCCTGCCAAAAAACTGTCTAACATGAAAAGGAGCCTGTGTCGTTCAGTGAAATGATCGGTTAAAATCATGATGAAGGCTGGGTGTTTTACTGAATTCCAAGCAGGGCATCACATCTTACTTCTGATGGGAACTGCAGCAAGGTCTCGAATTCTAGGCCTGCACAACTGACAAGATTCCTCGTTGTGATTATACTTTCAGATTCATTGTTTTTACGGTTACTGATGTAGCATTATTAGTGCATCGTTTTGATTAAAATTACTTCTATCCTGAAGGACGTAAATGTCTTAATTCACCCAAACATCATTTACAAACTACATTGGACTTATAGCAACCACAATATATTACACAGCCTTACATAACACCACTATCTACCACCTTGTACTCAACGTTAGCATACTCAGTTGAAGTATTTCTCTGGGTAATCCAGCCTTGAGCAGCACTAAACACACTAAAACTCTAGGCAGCTGATGGACTATTAGTTAGGGAGCTTGCCCTGGCCTTGGGTTTGAATCCCAGGACTGCCAGTGGCACCAAGGCGCCGTCCCCACACACTGCTCCCCGGGCGCTGTTTTCATGGCTGCCCCCTTCTTCACTTGGTGAATGGGTTAAATACAGAGGAAAAATTTCCCACCGTGGGCTGCGGTGTGTTTACATATGACAGAATGGTCACTTTGCGCTTAAACCCAACCAGCAACTGGCCACAAATGGCAGGGGGTTACAGCCCAGAGGATGAGGGGCACTCTGCCAACAGGGCTTGGCACCTGATCCCCAGCTTTGAGGATCCTAGTCAATCTTCTCACACAGGCTGAGTAAGGACAGAAACACCAGGTTAATGCACTGTCCTGGCCACAGCACAGGAAGGGTAAGCTGATTAGCCCCAAATGCCCATGTGAGCAGTGAACACACCAAACTCCCGTGCATGTGCACCCAGGCCGGTACGACCAGGCCAACATGTGTGGAGAGAAACATGTTTATAATATTTATACAAAGAAACTTAATGGCAAGTGAAACATAGGCAAGTCAAAACATTCATTTAGCTTCAGATCATTATACATCTCTGTTAAATCCCTACACAAACACCTCATTGTGGTTTATGAGGGACTGATTACTGATCAGCTGAAGCACATCTTATTTAATGAGGAAAAAGTATAAAAACACGGCTGTAATCTGTACTATCATCTCGCGATGAGACCCGTTGGATGGTAAAACACTACTAGAAGATAATTGCCTTTTTATTGAATGAGAGATTTGTTCTGTTTGAATGGTTCAAGGTTTGTAAATGCTGCATCATTTCTTATTTTGTCATTTCCTTTAAAACGATGGTTTAAAAGAACAATATTAGGGTTTGGAAATGAGGTTCTTAAAAACTAAGGGAAAGCTGTTCAGTTCAATACTTGCACCTAGAAAAGATAAAACCTGTTTGCAGTTATCTTATATTTTTTGAATAGATTTTATTATGGGGATGTGTTGTTGGAATATATCATTTTTGTCTACATAAGGAAAGATGGTCTGATTCAGTGCTTGTTGTTGATTATTTCAGGAAATGACACTTTAAAAAGCATAATTTTCTACCCATACTATTTCAAATGACAAAAAAAACGAGTTATGTAACCCTACAAAAATCTCAGGATGGAAAGATCTACTAGATTTAAGGTGATTTTACTTGCTAAGACATCGTTTGCCAGGTAGATCCTCCATTAATCTGATCTGAGGTCTGCTTGATCTTGCTGTCTTTGAAGCTACAGGACATGAGGGAATCTGATCTCACTTCAAAATGAAGGGAAAGCTTTGTCCAAAGTCCAGATGGAATGTAATAAAGAAATTTCTGGAACACTGACGAACCAGAAAGGAGTAAATTATAAAAGTGTGCCAATTCAAACATGGAGTCATTGTTCCCCAACCACCGCCACCCCCTTCAAAAAAGTTATTCAACTAATGTGGCTGCTGCACCATATATTAAATAAATACAAGAAGTGGTACTGGAATCAAGCTAAAGAATCTGGTATATATGCTGATATCATTTCACTTGTATTGCTTTTTAAAATGAAATGTTAGCAAAAACCAAACTATTTATGGCACACTCAAGTAAATTGTTTTTAAAATATAATAAGATCCGTTATATCAATAAAAGATGTTCTGGCTTAATTTTTTGTATTGTGACTAAAATTCAGCTAAAATTTAGCAACAGAAGTGCAGCTTTCACAAGACTACAGGACAGCTTCATTTCTTTTAGATCTTTTATAACAACTGCATGAATGAATCCCCAGTCTTAAAAGCTGCTTTCATTTGCTTTCCCCATAAAAAATATAATGAAAATGGACGCTTGTTGGATTAAGCCTTCATAAATATCCATGGAGGGTAATGTCAGTCATAAAAGGTCTATTCGTAGGTCACGCAGCCTTATGAAATATACCATTTACAAAATTATAAGCAACAATTTTCATACAAGTATCAGTGAAACTGGGACTTTTTCCCTTTTCTTTTGTTTACTTCCATTAATGTGTCATCGACAGCGGTCAAATCTGTGAGAGTGAGTGTTCCTGACCCTGAGACACTGAGGTCCTGCAGGCGCTGCTCTCTGATGTAAGACACATCCTTCTCCTGCAAGACACCCTGCCACCTCCCTCTCACACTGACATCATTGTTTTCTTCTCATTTCCTGAAGTTAAGAACATAAAGTGGAACTGGTGTGTATGTGTCTCTGTGTGTGTGTGTTGGGGGGTGCTGCTGAAAAGGACGCTTTAACATAAACTAAAAAAACATAGTATTTAAATATTAATTCAAACTGATCACAAGAATTACACACCAGTGTTTACAGACCTTGCTTGTCTGACTCTTTAAGACTGTAAGTTTTATTTTTAGTGTCTAATTCCAGATTTTATTTCTTGTTTATTTTTCTGTCTTAATTCCAGATTTTATTCTTAATTTAAATTTGTCTTAAAATATAATTCTGCACCGTCTAAAGGTGCGCTTCAGGACACATTTCCCTGCGTGTTGTACCTGTATGGGACAAATAGAAATTTATAATCTGGAAGATCTACCACTCTCTGGGTTTCGGCAACTCAAACTGATCCAAAATGGTCCTTCAGCCCTTCTTTAGCTTTTTTCCATTTCTTTTGTTTATGGCATCTTACCAATCTGATGGACCGTTGTAAGCTAAGGTGTGAATGTCCTGGTCGAAGTAAATGTTTGTGAAAAATAGTACAGACTTATGTACGTTTAGTGCACAATTACTGGTCTTTTTTTACTCATTAGGAAAACAAGGCCTGTGAAAATGACACTTAAACTTCACAAATACACAAAAATGTCACAGGGGTGTTCCTGAGAAGAATGAGTAAACGTATCATCACTTAGAAAATCAACAGAACGAGTCATCTGACCAGAAGTGCCCAAATTTTTGGATACAACTGTATCTCCCACAAAACATCTTTGATATCTTTCAGGCACAGCTTGCCATGTCTGGCCTACTAACAGTCCGCATCTCCCAAACATGTCGTCTCTAAGGTGATGCTGGAATAGTTGTGGGTGATGAACCGGTTCGTCCAGTTCATCTGGAATCTTCAGAGATGTGAGCTCAGTTATAATCTACAAATAAACACAGATAGTATAAACAGTGTAGATCACCAAGGTTAGTCTGTTTTGCCTAATACAGTCGCTTACTACTGTTAAAAATACAATATAAACTGCAGGCTGGGGTCCAGTTTGTGGCTGAAGGAGTGGATATGTGGGAGTGGAAGGAACAGCTGGTCTTTCAGGGTTAGGCGTTAGTGTGGAATGTATATGAACTAACTTCCCCCATTTTATTTAGCCTGTGTGATGCCATGCAACACTCCTCTCTTGGAGTCAGATCCTCACAACAAATCTGGCTAATACTGATAGCACATATGACTATCGTTAACCAAATTCCACTTAAACACTTACATATGAAGTACATATGAGATAAATTTGGACATGGAATAACAATCAGACTTGTTTCTTTTTCCAGAGCCCAGAGAAACCACTTTATGTTAATATCTACTCATCATTTTCAGGAGTAGTATGAAGTAATTCAGACTTCTAAATAGTTACAGATGTCTAAATAGGGCTCTTGTTAAAAGAGAATGGGCAGCCCACAGTAATGCATTATTGTTAATCTACAAAATGGGCTTACTTCATCTTTAAAATGTTTTATTTGATAAATAGATGGTCAAATAGATTATAATTACACTGCAATCAAAGTTTTTCCCATATTTTGCATTTATCGTAAGTTTGTATCATTATCCCTTTTGACATATTCTTACAAACCGGAGTGGCCTAAACGACTGAATCACAGGGGCTTCCACTCCGTTCCTCACTATTAATTACAGCTTACATGCGGCATGTAGGACGGCACATGGTCAGCAATTCCAGCGCGTTATTTCATTTGGACATTTCCCGGTTTGGGCCTGTTTAAAGCAAAGAGTGATACAGAGCACTCGCAGGCTCGGAGTACAGTGTGTGGAATGGAGCCTCACCAATGGGAAATGCAGAAGATCTGATTTGTAGCATTTCATATTATTTACAGAGAAGCAATAACATTGTCCTGTGTTGTTCCGTCCATGAACAAATACATTCTTTTAAGTGGATTCTCTCGTTGTCTTGGTCTGTTTGATCAGGCGCCCAGAGCCGAGCGAGGCCTGTAGCTGTATTCAACAGGAGGATGCTCCCAACTACCTGCATTAGAATAGATAACTTCCACTCTCTATTATTGGGATCAGCAGTCAGGAATGAGTGTGCAGAAACCAGTAAATAAATAAAACCATATTGAAAAGTAAAATGTGAAGCTGTCAGACTCTAAACTGTAATAGTTCTTATGTATTAAACTTAAAAAAATAAAAGATACTTAACTTATAAGGCACAGAAGATTTCAGCAAGGGTGCCATGAATAGGTCATGTGGATTATGACTGAGAAGGACTTGATATGTTTTTCTATGATGTTTCTATGATCAAATATGACTGCTTTTTAGGCTGTGGGACCTTAAAAGAAAAATACAGATCCTGGCTGGCCTCCTGAACCATACAGGGATCAAACACACCACTCAATCCTGACGCAACAGGGGCCAAGTTAACTACAGTCACCTTGAAACAAACAATAACAGCCTTCAGAGATATACGGGGAAGAGGAGAGCAGGAAAAAGAGAAAATACATTATTAAACCAATCTCCCTGCTCACATGTCTGTCCATCCATCCATTGACAAACTCGTGAAGAACTTAAAATCGCAAAAAATACATAAAAGCTGCATTACGTTTCAGAAACTTCAAATCCAAAGTTGTATTTCTGTTTTGAAGACACAATGTTTTGTTCAAACAACAGAACTGAAATTGAATAGTACTGAGAGTGAGAGAAACAACAAATAGAGAGATAAATAGATATACTGGCATTCCTATTCTGTCCTGTCATGCTCTGGTCGTGTCCCCTCCCTCCCCTGGAGAGGACTAATGGGGGTGAAGCACAGCTGCGGTGCTCTCTGACGGATCTGAAAGGGGGAAAACACCCCGGACCCCTCCTCCGACAAAGACAACAACAACTGCATCACACAGCCAACTAGAGACTAAACTCGTCATGGAGCATGAGGAAGGATGCCCTCCCCTCCTTCTCCCTCACATGGCAAAAGTAGGAGATATATGTAAGGAAGCGAGACACAGAGACACAGATAGAGAACTAGCGAGAGAGAAAATAAGAGCGACAGAGAGGCCGACAGGTTTGTAAACACGCGTGCGCGTGAAAGCCGTCACTGGATTTGTAGACATGAGTGAGGTTTGGTGCCACGAGCTTTTCTGACGTTCAGCAGTGTCCTGAAAATGAGAGACGGAGGGAGGGAGAGCGAGACGGGCAGAGACACGGGTGCAGTAGTAAACAGTTCTGTTTGAGCGAGGGCTCCTTTGTCCATGCATCTCTACACGAACCCCACCCCCTTCTTTTGTGATTCACTCTGACGACACGATGCTGCACCGTCCCCATTACGCCTCCCATACGCAGCGCAAAAACACACAAAAACACACACGCGCGCACGCACATCGCCTCAGAGAGAGGAGAGAGAAATGGAGGAAAGGCTCTTCTACCTCTGGTTCTCCTCCACGGCTCCAGCTCCTAATCCAAACGGAGCGTCCTCCAGCCTCCTTCCGCAGACAAGCGAGCACTCACCCAGGGCTCTCCTACCCAGCATGCTCTAGTCCACACAAAGACAGGGGAGGTGTGACCAATCACATTGTGACTGAGCTCACACAGCCTTGCTTTTTTTACCCCCCCTCCTGCTCACTCACTCCCGGAATGCCCCCCGACACACCGACACTCCGGCTGGTGGGCGGCCCTTCTCCCACAGACGTTGTTATAGCAACGCTTCCCAGTAGTACCCAGCACGTTAGAGACGTTTTTCCCTCCATCTCTCTCCTCTCTGTCTGTTTCCCTCTGCCTTTCTTTTCTCTGTGAGTGCTGCACTTACTCTTTTATCCATTTGATTTCTGAAGACGGATGAGAGATATTTAGTACATACACACATTATATATATATATATATAATAACAAAATACAAGAGAGTGACCAATTACACAACATTAATTTCCAAGCACTTTAAAAGTGCTTTTACAGAGCAGATCAATTCTTACACAAGGCACTGTGAGGGAACGTTTATCTGTCTTGTATTTTGACATCAATCTGAAAGATTCCCACAAAGGAAACGAACAAAATGCATCTAGAGCACCAGACCTTGGAATTTCTACTACAGCCAGAGATAAAGAAAACAGGAATAAACAGAAAAACAAACCCTCTGAGAACCCAACTACAGTTGTATAAACATGGAGCCAGTCTGGAGTAATCAGAAAATTATATAT
>JBBKCR010000122.1:1318040-1343540 GCA_037577295.1 Ladigesia roloffi
TCTCCTTGTCCTGCGTTTCCTGCCTGAAAAGCCCCGAGGTAAATCACGGATGAGGGCTAACCCCCCCATTCGTGACACTTGGTTCCTCAAGAGACACGCTAATATACTGAACATAAAACCACTCATTACTGTAGAATGGTGTTTATGTTTATTCTTTTCAGTTTTATTTATTATATTTAGTAACAGTAATGTGAAAAGAACATTAAACGGTTGATATATATTATTGCACGGTACTGTAAATGTGTTTATGTATGGATTTTTAAGCACCAGTTTTAGAATTGAAAGCCTTTTAAGGGCGATAGATCTGTTCTGGAAGTCAGGGAAAAGGTTAATGTTGAACTCAGCATATGGAGTCACACTGTGAACTCCCACCACAGCGGCGTTCTAGCTGCTGCAGCGCAGGCGGGGATTACATACTGCAAAATGAATGTTGTCCTTTTAGTGGAACAAGCTGAGGAAACTGAAGAAGAATCGTGAAATGGTTAAGGTTTAACAGCCCCTTACTGAAGATGCTGGGAAGACGCTGCACAGCCCCTTTGGAAAAAAAGACGCGATGACAATCTTGTCTGCATTAAAACGCTTTTTCTTTATGACTCCACTCTTTTCCCTAGATATGTTATTTATGGGCTGGGATGTGCTTGAAAGTAGAAGGACATGAGGATTAAAAGCATGCCTGAGTGTTCCACCACAGGCACCAGAGCGAACGAACACCAGACAGCGCGCTGGTAAGGAAGGTCATGAAACTGTCTTTACACGCAGTGGCCTTTCTCGAAGCCCCTTTTCCCGAAAGAAGAACGAAGGCAGATGGGAAGGGGGGTATTGGGGGGTTATAAAACGTTGATGGTGATTTTTTAAATGACTTACAGTCGGCCAGAGGACAAGAAATGGGCTTCTTAGTCAAGGGCCAAACTGTGGCGGTTACATTAGTGAAGAGAGCTAACAAGAAAGAAAAAAGGGGGAAACAAATAGAGACCGGATGAGATGCAGAAGGGGGGAAAGTGTGTGACAATGAGAGAGACAGTGCAAATCAGAGAGAGAGTGATAGAGACAGAGAGAGAGAGAGAGAGAAAGAGAGAGAGAGAGAGAGAGAGAGAGAGAGATAGAGAGAGAGAGAGATCCAGAAAAGTCTTCAACTGAGTCCAAACCGGAGATGGACACTAAAACGTTGTAAATGTCCAGCAGCCAAGAATTCAGGCCTGGCCAACCAATCAGAAAGCCAGAGGAAAGGTTCCCATGGAGAACGAGTTCTGCTCTTTGAGAGTCAGAGTCTCAGTTCCCAGCATCACCAACCAAAAAAGCAACAGATTCGCCCATAAAAACCCAAATAAAGAATTTCAGCTCAGGTGGATCGACTCTGTGCTCAGACAGTGGTCTCTAGTCCGGTCAAGGGAAGCCCTGGGCTAGTACATTTCTAAACTGTAAAATCCACTATTAATAACAACAGCTTAGCTACCAAGGGTCAAAAGTGTGTGCAACAAATTAAATTTGTGGAGAAAAACAGTGAAAGACCAGAAGTCCTGAAAACTAACAACATGAAAAACTTACAAAAAGAGTTTCTACACAATGAACTAAATCTGAAATGGGACATGAAATCCAACATCCTAAACTACAGAGTCGTTCATCAAATCCTTTATATTTGTACACTGTTCTTTTCATGGGTTTCACCCAGACGCCACTTTGACATGTAACACCTACCTAAAGATTGTTGCAGACCAAGTTCACCCCTTCATGGCAAAAGTATTGGCAGTGAAAACACTCCCTGCCTCGCTCCAAAAGTTGTTCAGTGAGGGTTTAATAGTTTGAGGGACACGACAAAGTGTTTAAGGTGTGGATCTAGCCTCCAAATTCACCAGATCTGAACATGGTGGACACACTAGTCCAAACCCTGGAGGTCAACTACAAAAAAACCTTCAGACATCCTATTGAGTTCATGCCTCATAGGGTCAGAGGTGTTTTGGTGGGATGAGAGGAGCTACATTAAAACCATTAAGATCCCGGGTCGCGGCAAAATGACTTCCATGAGGTGTCGAAGTGTCAGGCGTCATGCTGAGCTTTGTTAAGTGTTCCCATGTCATTTAGAACCAAACTTACTATCATTTAAAATGTAATAATGAGAAAAACTGCTACTGTTTTTTTAAAAAGATGGTGTCACACACAAATGCACATTAAGACCTATTTTATATTTTAGAAACAATTGGAAAAAACCCACTACACCTTTTAACCCAGGAGAAATTTCAGGAAAGTTTCTGATCAAAAGTGTGTGGGGAAAACCTGCGGAGGATGGGGGTCTGAAGAGTTTTACACTGTTTATATTTGTGAAAGAAGGGTTATAAGGACTATTGATCAATTTCTTTCAAACATGTTTTGGTAACCAAAACGTTTGTTCTTCTGTGGTATTTGTATTTAGTGCCTGAAGAGCAGCACTGGGAAGACATCAAAAGGCCGAGAGCAGAGATCAGACAGGCCCAGCGATGGGAGGAGCTGGACTAAGTGAATGCCCTGTCATCAGCAGACAAAACGAAGGCATGACTAAAAGCAGAGAAACGCAGAGTTTTCCATTAAAGCCATTGTTATGACTGTTATCTGAAGACAGACGCAGCCTCTAGCTTGTTTAACATGGAGCAGACAGTAATAGGGTTCAAATTACACATGTGCTGTGTCAGTCATGTCAAGTCTAGCCAGAAAATCTGCAAACATGGTTTTGTGATACGCAAAGTTCCTTCGATTACTGTATCTTCCTCCCGACTCCAACGCGAGCAAATACATTCACCTGATGCTTTCCTCACAGATAAAGCTCGTGTTGTTTGGTTCAGCTCTGGATAAATGAACTTCACACACACAAATCCGCCGAACCCCCACGACATCAGGCCCAGGCAGGCTGCTGCTAATGCTCGGGGTTACTCCTCAATTCATTAAACACTTCTGCTGCCTAACGCCGAAACCGCAAAGAATTCATGGGCGAGGCTCCGTCTTTCTTCTTGAACGGCTGATTTACTGTGTGAAAAAAAAAAAATTCTCAAAGACTGTAATTCATTATTCAAATTAATTAATGCATCTTTCAGCAATTTTCAAAAACCAAAAATCGAAACAAAAGCCAAAAACTGGCAAAACAAGAAACCACAGAACCCCTCGTGCTCTGTGGAATGAATTATATTACATACGCAAACGCTTTTAGACTCTTTAACGCTTTAAGATCAAGCCTATCATCCCTGACACATGAGACGCTGTGTTAATTCGAATAAACTAGAAAAGCTGGGTGCGTGTATGTGTATCATGTGAAATCCAAGGACAATTATCTGACAAAGTTCTACAATATTAAGTCACACTCAGTAATCTACAGAGTTGCTTAACCACTTTGATGTCACATAATTCTGTTTCTGGCTATATAGCAAATCACCAAATCACAGATGGTGACATTTTTTGTTTTGATAGATGTGCAGAGATGCACAAATCTGGTGATTGTGAGAGACCCCACGCCATCTATTACCTCCTTTCCTCAGCTGTGAGAACTATGTTACAGTAGGTAAATGAGTCACCCTGCATACAGAATACTGGAGGTTCAATCGCTGATCAGGCTGCAATGCTGTCAAGTAAAAGCACTTTCACTCATTTATACAGGAACCGCATACAAAACTGTACATGTATTTTGGCATATGAGTGAATGGATAATGAACATTTCAGAGCCTCTATTATTTAAATACAGTTTCTGCACTGTTCATGTACAGTCATGGTCACAGCAATCAAAAATATGACCTAATATACTGAGAGAAAATAAGCTTCAGCAAGTCAATCAATAAAATGTAGTTAAAGACAGTGTACATACAAGCACAGGAGATCTGATCAATTACGTTGCCTTGTAGAAAAATGCTACCGTAGTGCAAATCGACAGCAAAGTCTATCAATTCATGCTTCTCTGTGGAAAAATGCTCCCTTGAAACTCACACAGCTGCCAGTGTCCCGAGGTAGCACAGATTTATGGGTATGTCACAGAATCCTCAGATTGTGGAGCTGCGCATGGGCAGAAGGATTCGGGAGCACATCTCGATGGGCAGCATGTTCTGACAGAACACCGGACTGGGTCAAAGTCACACGGTGCGATTAAGCAGCTCTATTTTATTTAACACGTTTTTGTTTTTTTTGTAATTAACTGATCAAAATACATGCATTAATTCAACACCACTAAAGTCACCTTTCCAGGCACTTAAGGATACCAAGTAAAATAACCATAAAATTGAGAAAAAAGCGAAGGAAGACAAAGAGAAAAACTAATAAGATAAATAAAAGAATCCATGTATAATACTAGAATATATTATGCTAGAATAAACACTGAACGCACAAACACTGTTTCCACGCTGAATTAACATCGGCACATCGGGGACATTAGATCAACAGCTACTCAACCACCAAAGAGTGCTGCTGAACCAACCGGGGATCAATGTGTAAAAGGGTCAACTTTCCAGCTTTGAATCAATGGCCAATACACCGAGCGAGATCAATAACATCAAATCAGCCCTGTTTCGGTCACAGTTTGTGATCTGGGAGTGAACCATATATTGTGCAGCTGTAGTTCTGTGTGCTTGATTGATCTGCATAGACTGTGTTTGTGCATGTGTGCGTGTGTGTATGTGTGTGTGTGTGTGTGTTATTCCATGGACACTGGGGATCCCTTTGGTGTTGCATGCTCCTTTGAACTTTCTCTGGCTTTCCTCACAAAGCTTTCTGCGCTCTACCAAAGACACGCTGCTTATTGCCACAAATTAATGACACATTCTCAACCTATACATTCACTTTCTCTCTCTCCCACACACACACACACACACACAGCTTTCCTAATGGAGCTGGGCCCCTCTCCAAAAAGCCCCTGTCTGTATAATTTTCTGCTGTGCGATAGCCAGGTAAGATAACACAAGCCCAAAAACCTGATGAGTACAGAATGAAAACCCCACTGTAACTGTTATAGAGTCGCACTGGAACACTCTTTGTCCGCTGGAATAGCACAGTGGAGACCAGAGCCTTCAGAGGTTTGAAAGGTACACCAAAAGGTACGCCAAAAGAAGCCAGTCAAAACAATTATGCAAAAAGTGCCCTTCATCAAGCTGCAGCTGCTAGTTATCAACCTGGTTGGAAACCCCAATACACTTCACATTAATAAGGAGGACCTGGACTCCACAGCTGCCCCGCCAACAAAGGCCTGCATTCCCAGAAGTGTTTTAAGTTGCTGTCAGGTTGAATACTAGCTAATTCAAAAAGTGTCCAACCTGCCTTCTAGAAATCTGCTGCCAAGCACAGTTTACATCCAACACTAACCAGCACGAAACCCAGCCTGCTGTCTATTGGCTGACAGGTTTTAATTCCAGTTATTACCTCACCCTTCTTCACAAATTACAACATGATGGCCCAGCGCAAACTCACGTGGGCAGCAGCACCTGTGTTTTCTTCGGATCAGAAGGTTTAGGATAGAATAGAATTGTCTTTATTGTCACTGTTGTAGGAACAGTTAAAAACAGAGTGGTAGCTCTTCTTGGCAGCATAATAATGAAGAAAATATATAAGTAGAGGACTTTAAATGTATAATGTAAACAGTACACAGATATATACAGTATGAAAGACAGCTGTAGTCAGACATCATACAATATACGGTGCAGATTGGAGTCGGTTCTGCTCTAAGAACAGATATTACACAAATAGATACATTTCATGTAAGCGCAAATTGAAGTGTCAGGAATTGGGGAGGCAGCAGAGTTGATTATGGTTTGGTGTGACGGTGGCGAGTGATCCACTTCTGTGTGGAGCGATTTCATTTTGTTGATGGGGAAGTAAAAGCAAGTTTGTTTTGTCAACTGCAGACAGGACCAGACATTAACAGGCTATGATACAATATAAACAAAAAAGGACCACAAACAGTAACTGACTACGGTACTCCAGACGTTTAGCTTTGCTCCGCCATATATTTCATGTTACCTTCACATATTTAAGTCCAGTGTGTTGCTGTTTTTTAGCTCTGTGATGAGTAAGATGAACTGCTCTGTCATCATTTCTTTAAAGTGCAACCACAGCTGAATGGTTCATCTGGATTTAAACATATAAGGCAGAAATACACAGCAGATTCAAAGGTTTATGCAGGGCAGGGTTTCTGCACTGGGGTTCTGGAGACCCCCATACTCTGCACATTGTTTTCCCCTGATCCCAACACAACTGATCTGACTATTGAACTCAATAACAAGCCCTGGATGAGATGGAAAACACTACTTTAGAGAAGAAAGGATGGCTCACCTAATAGCATCACCACACATAATCCTTTATTCTGTCTTTTATTTACCTTTATTAAAGGGGGGTGTGTGATTTGTCTAGTTATGAATGTATATGTTATTGTTAGTCTAACCAGGTCTTGTGCACAGCCTAAAATAGGAACTGTGCACATCTGCCAAGTCTTGATTAATTGATTAACCTACTTCCATTCATAACTGGGCAATCCCCCAACTCCTCCGACTGTTATATTAATGTTATATAATACGGTCCGGAAATGAACGACATGATTTTCAGTCCATCGTCTCCACGCCAGCACAACGAACTGATCGTAGACGATCGTACGGCGAAAATTGGAAAGTAGGCTAATGTAACGTAACCCTCCCCTGCTTTTTCCTATTCGGGTCTACATGGCCTCTCTGGAATCTAACAGAGGGGGCGTTTGGATTTGTCGATGGGATTCTGGGGTCGGGGGGGGCTGAACGACAACCCTGCAGAGGGCTTTTGAAAGGACAGACACAAGATAACACCCAGTCAGATGGAGGGAAATCCGTCGTAGCGACAGAAAACTTTAATCCCTGTGTTTTGCTCTGATGAGAAAGCTGAACTGAACTGAGTTGCTGACACTGGGAAAGAGGGAAGGGGAGAAACAGTGGAATTATCATACAGATCAAACAAAGCACAGGACAGAGCTTAGCCTAGCCGTCGCTCCAGCGCTGCTGCAGAGACTGCACAGTTTATCTCGAAACAAAGCCGCCGATTGTGTGGCCACTGCTTAATACTGTCAAAGCCAAGAGCCCCCAGCAGGGAGCAGCGCGAGCGTCACAATCCGCGAGCCCACTCGAGCAGCAAAACGCGCCGGCCACGCTCCCCAGCACCACGTGAGCCTGTTCAGAGGGATTTCATATTTCTCTGAATTAGTGTGGGCCATTAGTAGGAATTCAACATTTGTAGGGTTTTGTTTGAAGAATTTATGAAGATTATGTTGCTTCTCACTCTTTTGTTATCCTCTTTCTATAAAGATCACCTGTTGAATTGAAGGCCAGCTGTGGAGTAAACTGTAGTTTATATTTCTTTACTATTCCACCATTTTTCACCATAATTTAAACAAGGCTCAGAAACTAAAAGTGAACCACCTGAAGAGGTGGGTACAAAATTAAACTCCTTTATTTTGATGCAGGTTGCAGGAGTTTCTTATACTTTAGGACTGGAGAGCTTTTAGTCCCAACAGTGTGTGAGTCGATAAGGAGATTTTAGTGTTTGTAAAAGAAAAATGGAAAGAAAAGTTGCTCCAAAATACAGCAGGCAGCCCATTATTACTTCCCTGAAGATATGAGAGCAATCAAGCTCCACATGAACAAAACACAGGCTTAAAATAAACTCAACCAACAATCCAGCGCGCTTCCATATAAAGCATGTGTCTCTTCGACAGGCCCAACTTTCACCCCAGTGAACGAGTGCTGCCACAACATATCGATTAACATTTGATTATGAAAACAGTTGGCAGGACGAGCCTTAAAGAGCGTGTGAGGAGACAGAGCCACCACCGCCGCCATCAATCAATAAAAAGCACATTGGAATGCATCTTACCTGCAAAATCTGTATAACCACAACAACGACTAAAACAAAAACGTTTTGGCCATGAATACAGTGGCTCAACCTATTAATTAAACCTATTCAGAAGAGGACATTCCCTGTATTTTGATGGGAACTATCATTAGCCTAAAACCAGGAAAACATATGGTTCAGATTGGTCAGAACACAAAGACGTCGAACACAACTCAAATTTCTTTCTAAAAATGCAGCATCACAAAGAGTCTGCAAGGAAATAAAAACAAATTCAACACAAATATCTCTGACATTTATGAAATAAGAGATTACACACTTGTCAACATACATTTTAGATTTAAGTTTGTGATTGGTTGCACTCCAGATGGCAAAGTATTACAGTAAACGCTAACAGGATGTTTTGTAACTGGCCAGTTGGTCAAAAAAGAAGAAAACACTCAGAAAACAGTCTAAAGTAGCATGTTTCATTTACAATGAACACAATTAGGGAAAAGTTTGCTCATATTTTGATGAAAGAAATCCTCCGCTAGGTGTTTGTGGTTTCTCATTTTGCTCCACTGGTTTTTCTGGGTTGTTTCCAGGTTCTTATAATGTGTCGCACTCTCACTGTACTTCATAGATGTTATGTTTCCCTATTTTATATGGTCTTCCATAGTTTCACACTCACTTTATGGTGATTACTACACTTGATAGACTTCAGATGTTTACGCCTTCCAGCTTAATTTAACAGTAAATTTCAGCTTCACCTTTTAAAGATATTTTCAAACCACAGAAAGGTTCCAGGGGACACAAACTGATGCCCACCAAATGGTAGCCTATAACGAACCTGAACTGCTATTTAAAGCTGTATATGCTCCAAGATCATTGAACTATAACCTTTTCTTCAGGAAATGTATTTACAAATAAAAAACAAATACTCGGAATATCGTTTTTACCAATTTGTCATGGTCTGCCTCACCTTGTTCAGAGAATTCATAGTTAAGTAGAGATTTAAACTGAATGTTTCTGATTATATTTTCAGATTATTACATTTTTAGCTCCCAGCAAAATACAGTTTGTTTCTGGGTTTTTTTTACTTCTGGTCTTGGACCTGGCTCAGAACCCTGTTTCGAACTCTTTTCCACAACCTAGTCTTTAAATAAAAAAAAACCATGCAGAGACTACGGTTTACAGTATGGGCCAAATTTACTGCAGTCGCTCCAGCAACAAAATGGCTAAAAGGGCGACTTTCGAATGAGGAGTCACTATTATTACACAACTATACAGCACTGTAAAGTCCAACTTTAAAGGTCTATAAATCCCCAGAACGCACCTTCAAATAATGATCCAAACGGGACGGGCCCGGTCCGGTCATTTGCTCTCACGCTAGGCTATTGTAACCCGAATCAAACTCGTTCTCAGTAATGACCGCATCATTTAACCTCTGACCCACACTGTTGCCAGGAGACATAAAGAGCCCTCAAACCAATGCTGGCCTTGGCAACTCCGGCTGTGCTTCCATTCACAATATTCTATGAGCTCCCTCGAGCCGAAAACCCTCCAGAGCTCCTTTTCTCCGCTTAAGTAAACGTACTGTGGCCGTTCTCATGCTGACCTGCATATATTAGAGCTGGACTTGTGCCCCCACACTTGCCACATAATGAGTTACAATTCAGCCGCCGCAGACACCGGCCATGGACGACAAGGCGGAAGAAACCGGCAAATTTCCGGCCCAACATGAGAAACTGCTGCAGGCCTCTCGCTCCACGTTTTTGTTTTTCCTCAATGCTGAGCTATTACAGCACTTTCATTGTGCTCTTCTACCAAGATGCAATTAGAGAATTATATATTTCAATAAAATGTCTAATTAATTTATTTACATCCTGTATAAAGAGGTTCTGGTCTGACTCCCAGGCCTAGTTCACACAATGTTCTTCTCACATCATTAAAATGTTTTAAAAATAATTACATTCCACGTGAAAATGCAAATCTGTCCAGAGCTGTCAGGAGCACATCAAACCAACATGCAGTGATATAACCAGAAAATCATGTTGGTCATCAGAAACCCTATCACCCGTTCACATTTGTTAACATAACCAGCGATGGTGGCTGTGGGGTCTGTGGCTGTGTTGGAATCAAACTTCCTTCCCTCTCCACTTTCCTTGATTTTGATTGATCTGGTAGTACAGCAGATCCACATGCTGCTCAGATCTGACAAAACCACCTAAGATGACCAGTTTAGACCAAATGAGGACCAGTGGACAGGAAAGGAAGATTCATTCACCTGCTGGGATAAAGTCCAAGTTGTGGGGGTGCTGGATGTAGCAGTGAGCTCTGCAGACGCCTCTGTTCATTCATACATTGGAAAAATTACAGTATAATAATGTAAACAGGTAAAATGTCCAGCTAGCAGGTGAAAACCAGCACTATTTTGGTTCCAACCCCCCTTTCATAAAATCACTTCATGGAAATGAAAGAGAAAATGGCACACTCTGACCAGACAAGCCAAAAAACACAATGTACCCTAAAATGCATCATGTGTATTAAAGAGTAAAATTAGTTTTTATAAATACCTGCATATACCTGGACAAGGCCTACATTTGTAGCAATGTTACAAAGTCACAAAACACAAATCTGAAAGATACTTTACTTTTCCCTAAACAAGTTCTGACAGAGAACTTCAAATCTGAACTTTGACGGAATTCCTCAACACGAAATTTCTCAACTCGAAATTCAACACCAAAAAAGAAAGCATGTGAGATAATGTGTTTCACCAGAAATAACTGTGATTGTGAACAGTCAGCTTCAGCCATGAGTGGGGCCGGCTGTACAGCACAAACCAAAGAGAGATTAAACTGTATTTTCCCCCAATCTCTTTTTAGGTGGAAAGGGAGAACATATAACGAGGAGTTCTGCTGCTGCAGGAACAAAAGAAATTAATTTCGGAGCACTGGTCTGGCCTGTCGGTAATATGGGAATACGGTCTGGGCTTTGTCTGTGGTCAGGGTTAAATTGGGGCTAGCAGGTGCTAGGTATTAAAATTCAAAAACTGGTTGGTCCACTGGTGAACAACATGTCACCCTTCTATAGGAGAACTTCCACAAACTTGAAAAGTGCACAATGCAGGTACTGTGTCCTTTACACCAACTCTATGGGTCGGTTTCCCGGACAGGGATTAAGCCTAGTCCTGGACTAACATTTCCTTTTCAATGGAGAATCTCTATTCACAGCACTACATAGTCCAGGACTAGGCCTAATCCCTGTCTGGGAAAGCGACCCTGTATGTTCATGTTAAGTAAACTGAAGTCTGAAAACTTGATATAACTCTTTTCAACTGCAGACACGTTTTCATACTTGTTTCTGTCACATGGTGCAATGTTTCTGAATTTAAATAGCCTCCAGCCTCCTTCAGTATCCAACCACCAGATGCTGCGACAGAGCGAGGGACAGGCCTAAAAATAGGTGACCCCCATCTCTGATGTGGCCATCAAAATCGCCTCCAGGCCTCCAGCAGAATTCCACTACTTTACACCAACTAATTACTCGAATGGCAGAGGCAAACACAGGAGAGCGATGCAGCCGGGCACTAAGCTAGACACATTTAAGCCACATAATTAAATAAAGGGAAGAACACAGTCCCAGAGCAAGGTGTTGACCTAGCACTGTCTGTGTGAAAACACAGAAAGAGCCATCACACATTAGCTTATGCGCAATGCGGCCTTAAGATATTGCAGCCTGACAAACTTTAGAGTTTTTAGAGATCATAAATGATGACAATCATTGCTTTTGTTACGCATACAAACCAATTACAAGGATATACTAGTATACACATGCTCACACACACACAAAGAATTTGTGCAGTTATAATTTGTGGTTTACAGTGTCGATGAGTACATTTACAAGAGTCCTATACATAAAATGTATTGTTATTTGTAGTAGTAGTAGTACCCACTACTAGAATGGTCCACGGCCCAAATAATATTTGGCTACTGTGTTTGTGGTCCTTTCCATAGGTTACTGTGCAGTAATTGTACACAAAGCTAATGTAAATGGTTGGTATCCCTTATAAAATGACCAGTGAATGCAGAAAAGTGAGAAAGGTAAGTGGACCCAATGAACAAGCACTTCTGTCTACCTATGCTATTTTGTACATATATTATTCATATTTTCATTATTTAATATTTTACATTCATGATGACCAATAAAAAGACTCTAAAGAGAGAAAACAACACAGCCTCATCTTTGGAAGCAGACCTACCTGCTGGCATGTATATCCGAGGTGAGTGGGAGACGGAGTGGGTGATAAAGTGTTTGGGATAGTGTTTGTGAAGCCGGTAGTCCTTCTCGCTGCGAGAGTGGTTGCGTTCTGAGGCTCGGTCCGAGAAGTCTGAGCTGGGCCATGCCCGGCGCAGGGTGGTGCTGCGCGTTTTCTTCATGGCTGAGCCGGGACAGAGCGGTCCCCCGCCACACCGCCGCCTGCCTCCCGAGCGTTACACACTCACACTCCCCACATGGCCAGTCCCAACACGAGCACCGCTTTATCTCTCTCCGCTTCTCCTTCCTTCTGGCTCCCTGACGGTCCCGCATGCAGGGACATTCACATAAGCACTCCACACACACACACACACACACACACACACACGTACAAACGACTGTGCTCAGAGATCAGACAAACGGCAGAGGCTCAGCTGCCTCGTTATCCATAAAAGAACAATGCACTTGTCCACTGCTACTTGGAACTGCTTCCCGTGCACGGAGAGCCACGCACATGCATTTCGGCACGCTCAGCCCACTTCAGCATGTAGATAGGAGGAGAAGAGGTGTGTAGGAGGATCAGAGATGACGGATAAGGGATCAAGGAGGAAGGGAAGGGAGGGAGGGGGTGGTCCTGCTTTAGTTTGGGGGCTGCTGGAGGTGCAAGAGGGGGCCTGAGGAGGGGTCTGCAGCATGAGAGAACCCAGCTTCCAAACAATAGCTCAATTCAGTGAAGCTACGCTCCACTTGCACAAATGGGCAACACAAAAGATTCCCCCCAAAAACAGATTAGACTTAAGAAAAAAGCAGAGGTGCTACTTTGGAGGTCCATGCCATTTGTTGTGTCTTCGGTGCAAGATGGAGGTTTCTTCGGTCATGCACAAATGACATCGCGAAACAAAATGGGATATGGCATATCACGAAGTTCCTCACATCCAGACGGGAACTCTGCTGAAAAGTCCCAGGGCAAAAATCCTAATCTGACATTCACCACTCCAAACTGCTGTGAATGAGAACATCTGCTTAATACGTTTATATTCATACAGATTTAACAGAGCGTCTAGCGTTATCTAGTACTAATCAAAAGTACACCACCCTGTCACCACACTGGTCTGATATAATAAGTTCTCACAGGCAAGACCTAGCACATCCCCAGAGTGATCCAAAGTGCTGGTGACAGAAAGATAAACACTGTCCCAAGCATACAAGTGTGTTTTCTGAGCATATTCAGCTGGACAGGACTCTAATCACAGCTGGACGAAAACTCCAGAGCAGACGTTTTCAAAATGTGTTGTCTGCAAACTTGCCCCCCCCCTTTAAAAGGCAAAAGTATGAACTCTTCCCCTCACTATGCGCTCACGCACTCTTTCCAAAGTAAGTATGTGCAGAGGCCAGGGATGCTTGTAGAAAAGCCTCCTGGTGTCAAGACTCGTCGATCCAGTCAGGTAAAGCTTCTGCACCTCCAGGGTCCTGTTCCTGGCTGGCTCACTGCCCAGCCTATAGCTGCTAAGCACCTTATTTACATACACACACGGCGTGCCAGTGTGCAGCTGCTGGCAGATCTCCTTTTGCATACAGAACAAACAGCAAGAGAAAAGAAAAGAATATCCCTTGTTGGACCTCTCAGAGTAGGGACAGACGCTTTGGTTCAAAATTCCCTGTCCACCCCCCCTGCTCTTTTGTTCTTTTCTCCAGACTCTTCTTTCCACTTCCTCCGCACGGGGTTGTCCAAAACTCCGGGGTTCCCACCGATTCCACTATGATCCGTGAGGCAACTGCTGCACGGAAAGTTCCGCCAGAATGCAATTAAAGAGATCCGTGCATGGAACGATGATACGGGGCACTGAGCGCAGGCAAAATGCCTCTGCATGGAGCTCACTCTTACTCGCTTCCCTCCCTCCCTCCGAAGCTCTCCTGACTGGAGCACATTCGTGCAGCTGCTCAAGTCCTCACAGCCAATCACTCTCTGACAGCGGCCTATCGGCTTAGAGCAAGCAAGAGAGAAAAGAGAGGGAGCGAGGGGGAAGGGGAACAACTACTCTAGCCTCACAATCCTTAACATTCTGAATTATTTACTCACAACTAGACTGTGAGTTCATGAAGACAACAGAGCTCAGAGACAGGAAGAAAACATCTATAACACATAATCATCCTTTACTTTTTCTTAACCTTTCCTCAGCCAGGTGAGTCTGTTGAGATTCCGGAGGTCTTCTACTATGACTAAGATTCTGGTAAGAAAGTTGAGAATGGCTGGTGTGAAGTGTGTGGTTTCTCATGTGGAAGAACTACACATGAGGTTTCTCAAATGAAGAGTGAAATTTGTGTCTTTTTAGGTAACCAAACTGGACTTGAGAACTCTTTCTCTCCCTTTCTTTCTGCAGCTGGTCATTAATCATGGTGCGTACGCCCACACTCTGACCATTTCAGCAAACGGCATGAAACTAATGTTTTTCCAATAAGCTGAGGGTCAGAGGTCTTCGACATATAAGAAAGCACACCTCCTCCATCTCCTTCTATCGGGTTCAGGCCGTGGCCCCAACTCGGCACAGACATTCCTTTAAGTCCTCTAAACTCTGAAGGACTTCTTCACAGGAGGAATATGCACCACAGGGCAAACGGATTAGGCCAGAACGTGCCCACAGCAATTCAAAGACACACTTTAAAAGGTGACTTCCTCTGCAATTAGCACCACAGTCGTCTTCAGAGAGAGACGCCGTGCCTTGATGGACTGACGATGTCAACGGCGGAAAAGAAAACTAGCCGTTTATTATTTTGCGGTGTCTGAGAAGGGGCCGAGGGAAGCCGAGGGTCAGGTTGTGATGCTAAGCAGACTCTGGGTGTTGCATTACAGAGCCGCGTTATAGAACAGAGCACAGTCACAGAGGGGAAAACCTGCTGTAGGTCAATGTCACTCACCTTAAGCTTCCTTGGCACTGCATAGCTACAGAGAAGTCTGAACTTTGTAGAACGCATAGTTGATGTGGTTTATCATTTTCCACAAGACTGGGCTGTTTATGGAAGACAAGGTGAACTGGGGCTGGGGGGGGGGAGGAATAGTCTGGTGGAAAATCTCAATTACACTTTTTTCCCCTTAACAAATGTAGGCGATCATCCAAAATAAGTTTAGTGTTTGGCAGACTTTGCTTGTTCAGTCTTGCAAGGTTAACAAGGTTAGGCACGCAGTCTGTGCAGTGCTGGTGGGTGGCCTATATGTTTTTATTACTTGTTAGCCATATTAGCCACATAGCTCTAGTACAAAACAGCAGTCAACTTTAGACACCAAACATCCTAGCTGATCTGGGGTAAGTGGAAAACTGTATAGTTGATTGTTTTGCCAAAAAATAAATAATTAATACACAGTGGACTGAAAAGGTGCATGATTAACATTTACACTTGATTCATTCGGTTCTCATTCAACTTGCTTCATTCATCTTGGCATAGCTACAGCTTTTGGTACGTCCAGCATACTGTTATTCCTCCTTGTCCAATAAGCGGAGACCACTGTCTGCTAGATGGCTTTACTGGAACATTCCAGCATATCTCTGCAGTCATTTAATGCTTCGCAACCTCTGAACGGTTCATATTCCTGGTGCTCCAGGGGCATGCTTCGCTTTCGGTGGGCCCGGCCAGTGTGGGGCTCCTGGAGGTGCTGCTCCATGCGGTTCTTTCCCGACCCTGTAGCGGAGCCTCCTTGCTGGGCCCAGAGTTAGCGTTTCCTGCCCTTGTTATGGCTCATGTTTCTGTCCGTGTTATGTCAGTGCCGCCAGTGATGACAGGAATGCAGACGAGGGGCCTGGGAGCACATGCTTCTTCCACCAGAGAACACTGACAGCACGAACCCCAACCGGGTGCTAGCCAAGCCGAGGAGACGCGGGGGCACTTCACATCCGAGAACTTTATTGTTTCAAAAACAAGGATAGGGCTCCAGTAAGGACCTGGGTTCGACTTGAGTCACCCACTCATCCTGGGCACAAAGATCAGCTTTGTGCTCTTTCTACTATATTTCTAATGCCTTCTACCAGCAGTACACCAGGCACTGAGGAATGAGGATCATGTCTCTGTTGATTCAGATAAACTGTTTATCTTTAAACACTAAAAACAGTGACAACATCACTTCTATCACCCAAACACCACCCTCACTCCCAACCCAGACATGGTCACCCTTACATGGTCACTCTTACATGGTCATTAAATGAGAATTTTCTTACTCTCATACACCAAGCTACACCATAGCAGTCTGTTTTCCCTCCTCTTTCAATCAGGGAATCTCATAACATGCACCCTCTATAGATGCCAGACCTCCTCCAGGCTGAAAGAAAACGTGTTCTGAATTATCAAGCCTCTCTCCCCCACTTTCCGTCTCTCTCCATCCCACTCCCCCTCGCTTATTCACTATCACCACAAGCACTCATTCCAACCCCCTTCTCGCCACAGTACCCTGTTCTAAAGATCATACTATCCTTACATTCTCCACAACTCAGTGTTTCAACCTATTGAACATATTCTGTTCCCTTTCGCTCGGAGAAAAAAAATGTAACTCTCTGAGAAAGTCCACAAAACCTCTAAAAAAAAGTGTCCCTAATTGAATAGTTAGATGACCTCATATGTTCAGTGTTAGTATAGGAATTAGCTTGTCAAGCCTGAGAGAGAACAGAGTTTCTTTTCCACTCTTGACCCAAAAGGAAATTACTGCCGGAGGTGCAGAACTGTAAACCTCTGGCAGGGATGCTTTGCCGGGTGCTGCAGTATTTGGGTGTAAAAGCACAATTAAGCTGCCAATGTTAAATTAAAAAACAACATATTTCTGAAGAAATCATAACTATACAGTGTAAAATCCAGACCAGTTTAAAGCTGGTGGGAATTCTAAAGTTGGCTTTTATCACATGACTGAATCAAATAACGAGAGGACAGGAGCTACACAAAAAATGGGCTCACTTATACTGTATACAGCCGAAGAGATGGTCAAGATTCCATTTGTTGGTATACTACAGACATTTCACAGAATACGTTTTCTAGGTGATAACACACATGACCACAAAGACATAAAATACCCGGCATGAGGCTAATGTGGATGATGGTAAAGAACGTTTTGGCCATGTATTCCACAGCCTTCCACACAAAACAGTTCTGTGTTGCTGGGATAAAATTTGGACCGATTCTAAATGAGTCAGAAAATCATCATAACATCTGTTGGAGGCATTTATGAGACATTGCTTCTTCTCCAGCAGTGTTCTCTCATTCTCTCATCAGTGTGGTGCTGAAATCACAAGTACCCAGAATAAAATTCTTACCAAAAAGGTTCCATTACAGTGTCAAAAAAACTATTTTTTGAAACTATAGACCTGAACTGCTAAACATCACTGAGCCACTTCACCAAGTACTCCTACCATCAGCGCTATTTACCATACAGGTGCACTTTACAGTTTGCTGGTCCATTTGTTTCTCTCCACCAGATTTGTTTGGTTGGCAGACTATTATTAAACACAAACGCACCAACTTGCTGCAACCCTATTACTTTATGGTGATCCTCTGGGGGTCATGTCCATGGACAAATAGAGTAAACTAGAGTAACAAACGATATAAAGAAATAAATGGGGTACAAAATGGAAATGCATTGTAAGTGGAGACTATAAAATGGAGAAAAGTGAGGGTTAGGAAAGGTTTACAAGTGGCTCATCTGTGTATATTCATCAAGGATTATAAACATGCTGCACAAGCTATGTGTGTGTTAGTACAAGCCATGCTGTCATATTGTTTTAATAAACTGTGGTTAATGGACCACAGAATTTCAAAATGTATTGCTGCTAGTAGCCCACAAGTTCCAAACCCCAGCAATAATTCAGAAAGTCATAAGTTTTGAAATGAACTGGCGACTAACTACATCACACCAAAAATATTATTAGTGTGAGCTAAATGCACCAACCCGGTGTTATCCGGACTTACATTCATCAAACAAATCTGTTCTATAATGTGAGCCGCGAAAATGGAAAAGTAACAGACTGATCTCAAGACAGGGACAGTGTGTGCACGTGGCCTCAGTGGCATATACCATACAAATGCCAAGGCGGCCAGGCCTCCAGCCTCCTCCTGCTGTAGCCCACTTTCTGCAAACAGGACGCAATTATGGCTCTTTAGTGAGCAAATACAAAGCCTGGCCAAAAACTCTGCCAAACCACAACTTAGTGGCCTCAGTCCAGAGCCCAAAACCACGCATGAGGGCCATGCAGGACTCCATCTGGTACCTGAACGAACCCGCACTCTTAACCATTACTGCTCATTCCAGAACTCCCTAAGGATTGTGGATTAATAGTGTGTCTGATGGATCTCAACATTCATGGGTTAACATAACAAATGTAAAGCTCACGATGTATATGGTATAACACAGTCAAAACGTAATGAGTGATTAGGAAAGAAAATAATTGCAAACTGTTGTACTTGGCACGCAAAGCATGGTCAGTTATTCCACGTTCCTTCCTAAAGAAGAAATATACATTCGAGAGAGATTTACAATGAGGGAAGGCATAGTAAGCGCGTGACCCTTTTTGTCCCCTCTTGAACACACTATTACAAACATATTCAAGCTCTCACGGCACGCCGACCACCACCACATTATCTTTCATCAACATTTTCTTTTGATACATTGGCTATATTAAGCCAAGGTGTGGTTCCAAAAGTACGACAATAGTGTTTTCATTCTCAAGGTGCAACGAAAGTCCATGTCCGGACAAACAGACGTTAGGCCGAATGCCATTTGCTTGCTATCTCTGAACGTGGTCTTTGGGGGGAGATAACTGCTGCTGGCCTTCTCCCTCCACAAAGCACAAACACCATCCATAATTCAATTCTGCAGTGCATCACTCAAAATAATGGCCCTCTACGAGGCTCATTTCTTTGACAAAGTGTACAGAGTAAAGTAGAGGCTTGCGACATACGACTTGTTCTATTAGAGCAGCACTGCGCTGTCTTCGCTTCTACAAATGTTATCATTTTTTACCACAGAACAGTTCCATATGTTTACCACAAAATGTGTAATAGCACAAAATTCTTCCTCTGTATTTAAACCCATTCACCGAGTGAAGCAGCGGGCAGCCAGGGACACAACACCCAGGGAGCAGCGTGTGAGGACGGTGTCTTGCTCAAAGGTACCTCAGTGGTACCACTGGTAGTCCTGGGATTTAAACCCACAGGCTCCTGATCACAGGGACAATGTTGTAGCCACTAGGCCACCAGCTGCTGCAAAAAGGCTCCTCTTAATGCACATGATACTTTTATTGCCTCACAGAAGTAAAACTGAAAAACTAGTGCTGTCAATGTAACACTTTAAATATTGTTATAGTTTGACCTTTCAAACCACCTGTAAGGGTCCAGTCGTAAGCCCAGCTGCTCGTGTGGTATGTATTGTGCCTTTAATTTACACTTAGTTTTGATTGTAGCCCTGCTGGTGAATCAAGTTGAACACAATGGTTTTCACTGGGACCCAGCGTGTTCGTCAATATCTATAGCGTACAGTACTTTTGGAAGACCTCTGGATGAATCAACAAGCAACAAACTAACAAAAGCAACAGCAGAAAGCTTCCACTGTACAAAAGAAGGTAAGAATGAAAGGGTTACAGTCATACAGGAATTCAATCCACTGACTCTATGTAGAAAATAAATGGTGCATGTTACAGTGTTTTTGTATGTGTCCACTATGCTTGTATTAAATAAACAAAGAAAAGTACACAGATATGAAATCAAAAAGTACTACAAAAAATAAAAAATGTAAAAAATAAGTATAATAAGAAAATAATGAAATTGATGCAGCACTGGCACCTAAACTAAATCACTGGACCCCAATCCCAGGTCTCAGCAGGTGAAATGCCCAAACAGGCACAAACTGGTGTAATCCTGACCTGATATGACTGATGGTGTCTTGCACCCAAGTTATGTAAAGTTGTAGTTGTCATTATGGGTAATGATGCTACATTGCTATCTGTATATGAGAGCAAAACTTGAAACCTGAAATCAAACACAGCTCTGGTCCTGTGTATCCTAAGAGGTGTACTGCTTACCTGACAGGACCTGTGCTGTTATTAAGGCTACAGAACACATAACCAATTACAGGGGGGGTCCTAAGGTTCTTACAGTCTCCACATACGACGCTTTGAATTTACGACACTCACTCGCACTCCCACTTACCTTAACTGGACACCAGTGTCAGTGAAAACTGGAAACTGGAAGCTCTCTATGAAATCATGTGATTTTCCAGGTTGAATCATTGAAAACATTCCTATTCTTATTAAGTTGTTTAAACGAATTAAGCCCAAGTGTTACCATTTAAACACTCTACATGCAAACAGAACTTAAAAAATGTGACAAACAGAACTGAATTACCATGAACTGCAATCGCAATCACTTCTGTTACTTTTTCTGACAGCACAGTAAAAATGTAAGACTGTGTAGGATCTAACAAGGCCATCTTAACCGCGAAGACTCTGCCGTCAGACACGAATACGATTTCATCTTTATGACCTCAATATTTAATGAAGGTCTGCACAGATGTTTGTCTACCTTTCGTGGCTTCCACTGACATTTTGTAGGAGGCGTGAAATATTTATCCCGAGAAAAACGCATTCAACTCAAAATGTTCCAAAAAAGTGATGTTCTGACCACGCTTTTGATCGCATTAGGAACTCGGTGAATGGCGTGTCACTGAACTCTCCTCGAACTCTTGCTCCGTAGCACAGCTGAATTTATGCAACTAGGTCGTGTGTGCAGGGAGATGGACTTCGCTTGCAGCCGCCTGCTGCTCTCGCTCTCCACCGCTTCATTAGAGAGGTCCACGCAGGCTTTTCAAACGGAATCCATCATGCCAAGGAGATTGAAATCCAAGCAATTAAAGGGACACCCCTCTGTTCCACAAAGACACTAGGGAAGGAACACAAAGAGATATCTCTATTACTCATGCCTTGAGATCAGTGGTCATGGGTTTGTCGAACTCAGCTCCCGCTGTCTCCACTACACGAACGTCTTCACGGTCTGATCCTGACACATTACAGCAACAAAGAAGATGATATGATAGCGCCATGAACAACTCCTATTAAAACCTTGCATCCTTTATTTAAATACACCAGTGCTAGTCAAACATTGTATTGTTCCTAAGTTTTACATCTAGTTACATCTATAGGACAAGGGGCATTAAGAAATCATTTCTCTAAATGTGCCAGTTATGGCCAGCTTTTGATCGAAGTCCTCTTGGTAAATCAAGTCGTGCATGGTGTTGTGACTGAATGGGATGCGTTCTGTTCACTAGCATGAGTTCATCCTTAACTTACTGCTGAAATATATGTGATCTGATGTTGTTACGTGCAGTTAACGATGTATAGCTGGACAATCCAAACCATATTGCAGTGCCGACCACAGTGGCCCGCGCACATCAGTCATTTTGTTTGCCTGTTTTTCAAGGAAAATTGAGTAGTGAGCAATTTACGTGAAAAATTACACAGCAGAGGCCAAATATAAAGATTCCAATATATTTTTGCTACAAGCCAAATGACACCAAATGCATGCACAAAATATTGGCATTACAAACTGTTTCTTCTTAGCATGCTGTGTCACTTATAAAATAAGTTTGACTTTTCTTTTCCTTGAGACCTTAGACTAATTCAGGTTTAAACTTCTAGACCACAGCAAAATCCAATGACAATTCTGAGTGGATTTTTGGTGTTAGTTTGGTTGAAACAAAAAGGTGATCTACTCAAGTAAACCCAAGGATTAGACCTCACTAAATGGAAGTGAACTCAGCGCTAATGGGGACATGGGCATGTAGTTATAATGGACATTGTAATTGGGAAACACATGCATTATAAAAGTAAGAATACTTATAGAAAATGGACTAATCTGTCCAAAAACAAGTAAGACTGATTGTGAAGGCTTTGTTGGGTTTATATGCTCGCAGGCGCCGCCGTCTCCGCAACATCTAACAAACATGAAAGCTGTACATTCGTTTTGAAAGCTGCAAGTCTTGGTCTCACTGGGGCATACATAAGAAAAGAGATTTATAAATGGTTAAAGATACTAAAATTGAAATATTTCTTATAAAAAATTCAAATGAATAGTTGGGTTGGATATTCACCAATCAATTACCGGGAAGCAGAGCAGCCAGTAGGGGCTAAAGGTTAAAGTGTTTAGACTCAACAGTTACTTTCATCCAAAGTTATTAGCCTATAATATTTAACATTAAAGGAATTAATTAAATGTACAAAAACACCCATAAACACATTCTAGCACCAGGGTAGAGTTGTACGCCAAATACCCAGAGTATCCCAATACCCAGAGTATCCCAATACCCAGAGTATCCCAATACCCAGAGTATCTCAATACCCAAAGTATCCCAATACCCAGAGTACCCCAATACCCAGAGTACCCCAATACCCAGAGTATCCCAATACCCAGAGTATCCCAATACCCAGAGTACCCCAATACCCAGAATATCCCAATACCCAGAGTACCCCAATACCCAGAGTATCCAAATACCCAGAGTATCCCAATACCCAGAGTACCCCAATATACAGAATATGTCCTATTTTGTTTAAAACACATTGGGTTAAATCCTACGTTATCCTGTATGTGTTTGTCTCACTGTTAATCTTCTTTTCAGAATACTGTAAACCAGACCACGTTTAAATTATTCAGCTACTTATTTAAATTAAAACGAACAACATTAACGAAGCTATTCAACAATGTAAACATTTTTGTTTGTTCAGTTCAGTGGCTGCTGGCCATTCAGCTGAACAGTTTTATACTTCCATGCTTCACTACTGTCCTGGTATCAGTCCTGACTACATGAGTCTCAGTGCTCGGCTGGTGGGAAATATGTGTCATATCTTCCTGAGGCCTTGATCGCACTCCTAGCCAAGGCTAATCATGGTTTTAAAACCATGCAGTGCCAACATCATGATGCATAGCATTATAGTAAACCAGGGCCCTAATGAGAGCACCATGCACTTGGAGAGATGAAATAGTGGTTTGTCCAAAAAAAAGGCCCATAAAACTGAACTGCCTTGAACTGCGGCCTGTCTGGTAATCCTAAAACCATCCCACCCACCAACCCTCAGCACCGTCCACTCACACATAAACAAGGATTCAGCTAGGGTAACTGATAGCTCAATATTTGCACCATTTCATTTTGACCTTCCCAGCCTCCCAAGCCCGGTTTCCCATCTCAGTCAGATTTAGGGGTCCCTGCCCTGCTGTAAGTCAGGAGCAGGCAGACTGGATGTGGGCAGCCCCGGCTCAGCTGTGTAGTTTGGAAACACATTAACTGCAGCCGTACTTTCAAACAAAACAAACTTTTTTTCCCCCTCAACTCGGCCAGTACTAATAAAAGAAAAATCACAAGAATGTGGTTTACACATGTGCAAACATTTAGGTTTTTTTTTTAAGGTTTTTAAAATTTTATAAGTGGCCTGCTTTAGGCAATAAAACATAAAGAGAAATTTACTTCATTAGGAAAGAGACATGACAAAAATTTTTTTTAATCTGTTTTCCCAGTAGAAGTGCTAGAGAGAGCATAGAAGTGTATATGAGAGAAAGAGCAAGAGAGAGAGAGAGAGAGAGAGAGAGAATTTCCATGATTGGACTCGTCTACTGCACACACATGTGAAAGGGTGAATTCCCCGGCAGCAAATTGGCAGCACAAATGTCCAGAACTCGCAATCACTCCTTTAATCAGCTACAATAACATCGTTCAGAGGATTCAGACGCACTGATGACTGTGATGTGTGGGTGGCTGGGTTGTTGACTGCACATAAACATGGGAGCACTTTCTGCGTGAAACGCGGGGAATCTGTGGAAAGCCGTCTGTGGCTCTGGTTCAACGTCAATATCGCTGCTGCCTCAATCACAATCATCATTATCATCATCATCATCATCATCATCATCATCATCATCATCATCAGTTGTGTCAGATCCTTTCCATATCTGTTCAACTCCTTCAGCTTCTGAGATTGGCTCCTTCACTCAGGTCTCAGACCCGGGTTCTGTAAAGCGGTTGTAAAAATTACAGTGTAAATTTAACTGAATTCTTCTGCACAGCTGTGGAGTATAAGATGTTCTGGACATAAAACACATTTGATATGATTCAGGATCTTTCATTCCTCAGAGATTTAAAAAATCCTAGTGTTGCCCCATTTACAAAATCAAAAACGATGAACTATGATATTCAAAAACAGCACAAATCACATAATAAAACGTGCCATTATTGTATCAGTGATATACTGTAATGTATTATGTTAACCATTAATAGTATTACATTGCTTTACAATCTCAAGTCTGACCCTTTCATTGGAAGAAAGCCTTCATGAAACTCTTTAATCACCCAAAAGTATGCAAAGAGACCTCTGCGGCCGGAAATACATCAACATTCAAATGCCTCAGCTCTAATCCACAGAGCCAGCCATTACCATTACAATGTCTAGATTTGGAAAAAGCCTTAAACTTCCTTACTTCTTTTTGAACAAGATGGGAAACAAAAGATTTTTTCTGTGAATCAAATGGAAAATCACATTTTTCCTGAAGCCAATATTGTGATTTCCATTTAAATGCAATTAAATTAAGTAAATTAAGCACCAGGCGCTGTTTATTTTTCCCAAGAAGACATTGATTGTTTACATCTACAGGCTTGAAAGCTGAATGTATCAAGCAAACTCACAATCTGTGTATTGCAAGATTGAGCTATTATTATATTTCCCCAGTTAAATTGGAGGAATATCGATCAATATGTCAGGCCTGTCAGCATCTGATCATGTAAATGGCCCATATTAATGCTTGCCAGGAGCCAGACAGGATGATGATTCATGATAGCATGTGTACGAACAACATTAAACCACATGAAATGGAATGTCTGGATATTAGGTATGGCAATAAACACAGCAAACAAAATCAGAGCATGAATCTCAAAATATGTTCCAAGCATTCAACATCATAAAACCTACAATGAATCCTGGTACAAGCCAGGTGGACACTGAGGGTCCAAGTGTCACAAGAAGAAAATGTGGCGTGATTGAGTAGTTCTATAAAGCCAGAGGAGAATTTCCCCAAAGAGAAAATCTTCTTACAGTCGGGTTCCTTCTGTCTCTCTTCATTCAGCTCAACCATGCATGACGCCTTTAACTTGCTGTCTATTACCAAGCCATTTATGGTTAAGGACAGCTGATAATGGGTGGAAAAGTGTGCATGGCTGTTGTTTTCTATAACTGACTGGAGCTCTAATGAAATTAAGACTATTTTTGTCTCTTTCAATGTTGTTTTTTACCTCTGAATAACGACCATCTCGAGCTAGGATACGCAAACGCCGGAATCTCTGTGCTCTGTGTAAACAAGTGACGTATCCACACAACAGATCACTTACGGCGTTTGCGTAACCTACACCAAAGAGCATACACAGGGGGCTCGAGACAGTCGTCTTTCAGA
>JBBKCR010000122.1:1576836-1587308 GCA_037577295.1 Ladigesia roloffi
GCTGTAGTCAACAAAGAGAACCCTGACATAGGAGTCTTTGTTTTCCAGGTGGGAGAGGGAGTAGTGAAGGGCAGCCGTTAAGCCGTGAAGGGTGTCTGATGTGGATATGCTGGCCCGATAGGCATACTGCAGGGGATCCAGAGTATCTGGGAGAGGAATATATTGGATAAATTAGGCAGCAACTGAAACACCAGTCCTTGAGGTTGATGTGTTGTCAGGAGAAGTGGACAGTATAAGGATTTGGGCAGCTTTCACAAGAGCCCAACTGGACTGACTAGACCAGATCAGAAAATCTCCAGCATGGGCCTTAAGGTCTTATAAAGACTTATCAAAAGTGGTCCAAGCAAAGACAACCGGAGAACCAGCCTCAAGAACCGGCTGTTCACATTCTGTCTAATATTTCCCACCCCTTGATAGGTGCCACTGTAACTTCATCGGTCAGTGGTTTTAATGTTGTGGCTGATCATTGTATGTATATACAGAATATATATATGTATGTGTGAGGAACTATGTGCAGGTGTGTGAACGTATAAATACATTATGAATGTTTTATGTTTATTTTATGACTTTTTTTATTAACACTAAATTATAAATTATAGTTCATTCAAATACAGTCATTTCAATCCGAATCTGAATCAGAGAGAGAGCAAGGAAGAGAGAGAGCGAAGGGGAGGAGAGAGGGAGGCAATAAAGAGGGATGGATGGATGGATAGAAAGAGGGAGGTGAAGAGGAAACGAGGGGGGAGGAGAAAGGGCAGAATAAGACGTTTGTGGAACTGTAGACACCTCGGATGAATAATAATGGCATTCACTGCCTGGTGGATGAATTTAAGGTCGTTATGAAGTCATTAATGAGTTATGAAGGGAAAGAGCTCCACTCTGACAATGGGCTCGCTCTCCATGGCCCTGCCACGCTTTCATTTCAGAACAAAACGCCATTCATCTCTCCCGCTCTTGTTCTCTCTCGCGCTCCATCCATTGCTGCCCCGAGCCCTGATCACCCTTTCTGCTCAGGCTGTGATCAGCCTGGAGATCTGTGTGTGAGCTGAGGGCGAAAGCCAAAGGCCACGCTGCTCTCGGGGCCACATCCCAGGGCTGGGTTTCATGCCACTCTGCTGATGTGGTTTTAGCTGAAGGCTCCAGTTCAGGCAAAATCTGCTTTCCAGCTTTAAAGAGCTCTTGGAAAAACAAACTGTCCAATTTTAGATACAATACCAGTGAAACGTTTGGACACAAAAATTTGTCATCTTCCCACTCAATGTTATTTCTTTGTTTTTATTATTTTCTACATTGTAAAATAATACTAAAAATCAACAAAATGATGAGGAACCACATGGAATTATTCAGTAAACAAAAAAAGAGTTTACACAAACTAGAATATGTTTTGTAATAAGGTAATGATGGACTGTTGTTTTTTTTACTTAGTTAAGTGGTTCTTGCCATAATGTGCAAGAACTTCCACTAATGAACTCTTGACGAAGAACACCTGTTAATTAAATACTATTTCAGGGAAAAATCGTTGAAAGATTTTGACTGGTAGTGCATGAGCATCCATTCAGCCTACAGCAGTTAAGCTCCACCCATTCATGCTGAAGTGATGCAGTGTGTTGCTACTGCAGATGCTCTGTGAAAAACGAACTGGATTGGAAGATGGATTGGACAAAACAATTAAACACTGTGCAGTTAATTGTTGATGGAAGAAAACAGATCACTGCAGCTTTCCACACGTAAATAAAAATACACTTTGTTCAAACTTTCATCAACGAAAAATGAATAGCCATGAACCTATCAGTAGTCCAACATCAGTACAATTTTAATTATCCTCAAAATATACTAAACAAATGACTTAAAACCTGATATGTAAATATGTAAATAAGATGTCAAAATATATATTTCTTCGACAGTTGTTGTTTAGGTTTACCTCGTATGCAGTAACTTGTTTGAATAGCGGACACTCATGTAGGTTTAGCTTTACTAGTTTAAAGAACAGATGTGGACGACTTGATCACTGATGTACAGATAAGAGCTTCAACTAAATGCCATGAATGTAATTGTAAATATTGTGGCTAAATTTCTTTAAACTGTCAAGATGAAACAGAAAGATGAAGTACAGGCTACCCATTGGGGTGCCACTTATCTTTGTCCGCGGCTTACAGACCATAGCAACTGCCTTGTAGATACAAACTAATGTGTCTTAAAAATAGACAGTGAGTCACTGCTAATCATAAAAACAGCCATTCAAATTACAAGCAGTGAATGCACAAACAGCATCTAAATAACACAAATTTAAAAAATAAACAATAACAATTTAGGAATAGAGTTTTTTTCTCTTTATTTAACATAACACCATCTTTCAAGTTTATCACTAACAATTTGGCCTAGACTCCATCCGAAAGAAAATGAATGGAGGCATCAAAATTATTTCACTATGATGGTTGATTAATTATTTTGTACTGTTTTGTACTGTAACGCTGTTCTCGGCCACTGCAAACTTAGCAAAGCGCACCACAACTGGATATCGCTGTTAATATAAATGGACCCTAGTTTTGACAAAATGTCAGAACAAAATGGTGTATTATGCATTACTCGAACCGAATAAAAAAACGATTTGGCAGCTTTAGTGTATGAGTCTTACAAAGTAGATTTAAGTGCATCATTTACTTAAAATTAGAGAAATTACAAAGCTGTGGGTCTGACCAACATCCTCTGCCAGACATGATGACGCTGCAGTCATGAACTGACGCCAGAGCCAGTTTATGAGGAGCCTGCCACTTCCTATTTATATTCTTGCCATACTTTCCATTACATGAGGGCATCCACAAGCAAGTCCTTTTTGAATCAGGGGAAACTGGGGCAAACTGCTAAAAATGTTGAGAAAAGATTTTTCTAGGAACTTTATGACATACTGGAAAGTAAAAGAAAGTATTATAATAAGAAGTGAATGACATTTCACAAGGATATTTCACATTTTCCACAGCGAAGGAGAAGTTGTGGCAAGTTCGTTACCAGTGTTCAGAATACTGAGTGCTGATTGGCTGTTCAGCATGTTCACAGATCACATGACTGTAGAAAATATTTTTACAAACATAAATGTTGCTCAAAACATATTAACTCACTAAATTTGGACTCACACAGGAGCAACCCCTGGAATCTGGTCAACTTAAGGACACATTATTTTTTTTTTTTTACTGTTCCTGGTACTTGTATTCTAGATGTTGGACATAAGAACACAAGAACAAACAAGACTGTTTAATAAAAAAGGGCTCAGGATTCCTCTTATAATGACTTGCAGTGTTGTTACCTAGCAGAGTTAAATGGAATAATATGGATAAGGTGAGAGAAAAAACATGCTGTAAGCAGATGCAATAATGGGTTAAACGTTTCTCAGATTGTGTGGTTCAAACTGTTAAGTAATTTCCTGTGCAGACCCAGGCCCAATCAATAATACATCTGCAACTCTGGTCCATTTGAGCACTATGATGTATAGATTGTTGCTTGTTTTTCTTTTTTATTTACTTGTGTTTTAAAACTAAAGGTTGTTTGTTCATTAACAGTCATACCTGACATTTTCAGTTTGTGCTGAGTCAGAAGACATGGATTACTTAAGGATCGTTTATTGCGGGGGATTTTACAAGAGCAATCAGGTATAGTGAAAAAATTCAATGTTGTGATGTGCCTAAAATAGTGTAAACCATAAGTATGGCCCAAATATGCTTCCAAAACACTGTAATTTGTTCAAACTCAGCTTAATATCTTACCTTTAAAGAGATTGTAAAGGTAAACCCATTTGTACTGTAGAGTTTACACTGAACTTCCCAGTGCTAGAATGTAATGAGGCATTTTATTTATAAGGCGCCTTTCAGGTCACCCAAGGACACCGTACATCATACCGATGTTACCCCTGTATAGACTGTACTGTAATTAAAGAGTATAAACAGGTAAATATAGTAAAAATTAATTCACATGAATGAAAATACAGGGCTTTGAGAAGAATAAAACAAAAAAAAACGAGAACACTCAAGACACCCCATGGGGGAAATTCTAGGCTGGAGCATTACAGGGCAGCAGCCAATCAGCAACTAGGAGAAATATATCATGTTCTCAGATTGGCTACTTTCAAACCTCCCTCCTCTGAGTATTTTACCATCCCAAGACATGCTTTCTTTGTGTTTTCTGGACAGTACCAAAACATTTATAGTTATTTTTTATATGGAAATGTAACTGAATTTACGTTAATATTTGCATATAGTTACAAATTAGTGAATTATATTACATTATATTTTCTCAACATTTTGGCACCAAAATGGTCTATGTTTGAGCACGGTGCATTTCACAATTCTGATATAGCTATTTGAAATACCATCTTAAATGATTTATTCAATGTTTTTTTTTTTAAAAACTGGGGCAAAACATACAACCATGAAAGCAATAAAACGCACAGTACTAATATGTACAGATACCATTTTCCACATCATCTCTTGTTACTCATCAACCTTTGCTCATACTCACATACACTCATCCAAGAAAATAACAATTAGGCCCATCCAAAGACCATAAAAAGACCATAAAAACACTACCACGTGTTTGAAGAAGAATAAAAGGACTGTTTGTGCGCTGCAAATCCTAGTCAATAAGGATTCAAAACATGTTCACTCAATGACTATTAAATACATTTATAACAGCAGGAACCAAGGGCTGAGTGAACCTCGTTGTTTTAGTTCTGCTCTTCAGTATTTTAACTTTTTTGACTCATACATTTCTTGTACATTTCTCATGCAGACAATGAATAATATCAGTGAGGATACAATGAGGTTATAACAGCTAAGTACGGAGTAGAGCTGAGTGAAGCTGACAAGAGCTCAGTTCCAATAATCCTACATGTCTTAATGAATCATTCGAATTGAAAATTATCAGTCTGAATCCAAAGCTATTTATACTCAGTGAGAGGGAATTGAAATCCACGCCTATTTCAAGTCAATAACCACATCTTTGGTTGTTTCAACAATTACTTGCAGATTCTATATGTGTGCTATTGGACTCATTTGAAGTCACTCTCTCAAAATCATTAATAGACTTTAAAAACACTTACTTATGCCACACTGGCTGCATTTTTCTGAGACGTGTGACATTTATTTATATACAAAACACGTAAAATAGGTTTTAAAACACAGACATGTATCAGTGCTGCACTTAATTCTCTTGGTTAAAATATTTACATCATTTACACATGAATAAAGTAAATCACATCTACCAGGACCGTTGTTAGGCCAGGGTGTTCAAGGCTACAACCCCAATTGTTTTATTAACAAGTCCTAGATCTCAAATGGACCCAGATCTATAACATCTATACCCTTCTGTCATCAATATTTTACATGGCTAACTGATCCTCAGAATAAATCCCCCAGGTTTTACCATCTTGACACCACATTTGGCACAAACACAGCATTTTCTTTCAGTTTAGTTACTTTTTGCAATCATGTCAGAGATTCACACTTATTTCTGTCCATTCTGGTGAGTTTTTCTGAGGGGAGGTGGGGGGCGAGCGATGCCTTGTGCCACCCGAGATAACCGCCTAGTTTGAATATGAGTGGAAGCCCCTGACTGTGTTGATGTGCTGTGAAAATGGCGTCCACATTTGAACCAAGCACATTCGGTACATCACATAACTGAATTTACTGCGATTTCCCAAAACATACACGGATGACCACTTTAAAGTTCAGGGTTAAGCACTTTTTCTGGGTTATTCCCTTTAAATATTAGCATGAGAAACACATTCTCATTCTAGCTATTCACATTCATTACTTACTCCTAGAAATGTAACACTGCTTCCTTGGTTGTATACACTATGAAACACAAAGTACTTAAAATGTTCTTAACTCTACCTTAACCCTCTGGTTGTCCTCGTTTTTGCTACCCTTTCAGCGTCCTCATGGCCAAAAATGGTCACCTCCTGTTTACTCTCCCAAAATGATATTAAATTAATATATATTAATATTTGTCAACTTTCACCAGCTTGATTTCTTAGCTTAGCATCAGTCCTTGTCATTAAAAGCAAAATTCATTTAAATTAAGAATTTTAAAAGTGCACGTCCCTGGGTGGGCTCGAACCACCAACCTTTCGGTTAACAGCCGAACGCGCTAACCGAATTGCGCCACAGAGACTGCGTAGTCTACTGCACACAAATATTGTTTTTGGTCAATTCATTTGCAAATAGCATTTTTTACGTTACGTATGTAGAGTTAGAAATGCCAATATAAAATATAACCCTCCATACTTACGATAAATACAGCTTTATGTGTGTGTGTGTGTGTGTGTGTGTGTGTGTGTGTGTGTGTGCGCGCGTGTGTGTTTCAGTGTGCGCGTGCATGTATATCTTTCGTTGTGAGTATAAATCTCACCATATATCTAAAGATAAATCAGAGAATAGGGAATCTGGAGTGAGCTTCCTCTCTGTTTGACTTGAACCAGAATTCAGGAATGATTGTTTCAGCAACATCTCACACTGCCTTCACTCCTGTTTGTAGTCCCTGTGTCCCCTAGGTGATGTTTGCCTAGTTGATGACATAATGGTCACTCCTTTACCCCTCCATCTCATGTGCGACCATGGTGAAACTGTTCCTTTCTCCCTGAATACAAGCAAAGGTGCTTGAGTGGAAGGGAGCCTTGAAAAAAGCTGTACTGGGTACAACTATGACATGCTACAAATTATGAAAAAAATGATGATGCAGCACATTGTTGCTGCTGCAGCGAGTTGAAAGTAGGATTACTGACATGTTCGAAGAAAGTAAATTGTAAAGAGAATAATGGATGGCAGTTTTGGAGAAAAAGTCGAACAGAGTCAATGGTTCTAGACACAGTGGAGCTATGTGGTGGCCTAGTGGCACTGTCTGTCCCAGCTCCCCCTCCAGATATAGCTTGTACCCTTCTGTTGTTACATCAAAAGTAGCACAAAGCATAAGCAAATGCGTAAAATAACTGTATGCAATAAATTAATTCTATATACAGTGAGATGTTTATAGGAACCCCATAAACGGCAGCTGTCCAATGGCAGTTGATTTGGGCTGCTGAATTTGTCGTATTTACGAGGTTGTGTCTCTGAACATGTGCTAATTCATTCGCTAAGTAATGACTCCGTAATGGAATTGGACAGGAGTTTTTCCATTTTAGTTCCACACACAGAAATGCAGAAGAGAAGGCCCATCATATGCTGTCTAATATCACATCATTCACTAATATTTCAGTAGACTGACCATCCGAGAAGTTAAAGAAACTACATTATTCACTCAATTCACCGAACCTCCCATACCGACAGGTACCAGTAGCTTGTAGTCTATCTACTGGCTTTATTGAACAGTCTGCCACAGATTTTTAGTAGCTTTTATCACAATCTGTCAAGTGACACTCCAATAAAATGAAGGCACCTAGTTGACCCCCCAGCTGAAAAGTGCTGGCACGCCCCTGTATCTACACAATTGGCTTGCTAGTTAATTATCTGATGAATAATCATTTTAGCTACCCAATTTCTTCATTGCAATGATGGTCTGACACTTACCAAGGCTATATAGCTCTAATGAGTGATCCAAGCAGCCACCTGCCTTCCTTAAAAAGCAGCTGTAGTTCCTCCCCACCTTAGATTCAGCATCAGAAGGGACTTTTCCTAGTTATAAAATGGAAATATCTCATTCTAAAGATCACTGTAGGATGTGAGTACACATGTCTACAACAAGTGCACCTTTAAGGGTTGAATTTGTCTTTAATTTGTTTCTGTGTGCTGCACTGGCCTCGTAGCTTCAGTGTGTCTTGGCTGATCTTTTACTTTTGAGGAGGCTAAAGCTGAGTAAACTGGATTTTAAGGCAAACTCTTGTTGTAAACAAGCCACTAGGCAAGGATTACACCTGTGTAAACTTTTAAGAAGCCTTTTGGAGAAAAGTTTTGTGATAAAGGTTTGTGTGTGTGTGTGTGTGTGTGTGTGTGTGTGTTTGTCTCACACAGCTGGTAGGACAGAGAGGAAGATTTTCTCATCTGTGCCTTTCTTTGCATTAGGCTTTTTCAGTCAACAACTTTCAACTCCACCTGTCTCTTCCTCTCTGAAACACACACACACACACAAACACACACACACACACACAAACCCACACACACCTGCAACCATGCTGAGTGCTAAGGCAGTGTGTGTCTCACACTCTTGCATGATGGAGTGCAGAACAGCTCTGTGATTTACAGCACGTTAAAGACCAAGGATGGCGTCACTCCATCAGTGTGAGACGATGGGGGGACAGAAAGTGTGTGTGTGTGTGTGTGTGTGCACTTGTGTGTGTGTGTGTGTGTGTGTGTGTGTGTGTGTGTGTGTGTGTGTGTGTGTGAGGTAAGTGACTCTTTATGTCTGATAAGCCCATCTGGACTGGGACCGTCTCTGACGCATTCTGCAGTGTGTGTGTGTGTGAGCTTGTGTGTGTGTGTGTAATACACTCTATACTCACTTATGACACCTCCCATCACACTGTGCTATCTCTGCTGATGTCATCAGCTCAAGCTCTGCTTCAGATGAACTAAACATAGAACAGAGTGCATCTGGACGCACTCACCTCTGATCCTAACTCAGAATATTATTGGGGAAAATCTAATTGGGATATTTAAGGCTTTTGTGCTGATCACTGCAGCATTTAAACACTCAAACAAGTAGAAACATTTTCAAACAGAGCTATTCCTCAATGTAGCAAGTTTGTTTAGAGAGGCAGGCATTCAGTTTCAGCTTAAAAGCGAGGAAAAAAGAACAAAGTACCATGTTGTCATTTATTGCTGCATATCTGCCAATCAGCCACAACATTAAATCATCATCATTATGCGCATCACTTTGTGCATTATTACTTCTGTTATTTGTCGCGAACAATCTCGTTCTATGTTATTAGGAGGTGCTAATTATATGCAGGATCTCATTATGTGCAACAGTCATTTGCAATATCTAATTATTATTACGTGCAATAGTCTTACTACGTGAAATATCACTACTTATGCCAATATTAAAGATCTACTACTGATCTCTGTTATAGTAATGACAGACCCGTACCCACTATTTTTGTATTAACTTAACTGTAAGTATTTTTTTCTATAGTATTTACACCCCAGCTTTTGCATATATAACACAGTGTATTTCATACATCATTTTGTATTTGATTTATTTTGACTTTATTTTGTATATTGCACATCTCTGTGTGTTTGTGTGTCTGTGCAGTTGTAACGTAAACACTTTCCTTTGGAATGGATAAAGTTTTGTGATTCTGATTCTGATTCTGATTCAAATACACTTACATGTAAAGGCCACATTGAACATTTAGTCTCAAATATGGCATGTATTATGCCGCAAGTAAACAGTCCATTCTTGAAGTTGTTTTGTTGGAAGTAGGATGTGAGCAAATTTGACAAAGGGCCAAATTGGGATGGTTAAAGGAGTGGATCTGAACAGCAGCATCAGTTTGAGTCCCTGACTGAGCCAGTACACATTGCTAAACCAATAAACACTGTAGGCAAGTCTTCCAACACTACTGCAGGTCCAGAGCAGCTCGGATCCTAAAGGACTCGCCCCAACAGACTGTTTCAGGGTTGCAATCAGGCAGAAGGTTCCGCACCATCAGGGCCAAAACCGAGAGACTCTGGAGGAGCTTCTGTCCTCATTTGTCTACCAAACCAGAACATACCTCCCTCCCCTCATGGCATTTCCTTAAGGGACTGATACAGCACCTCAGGGTGTCATATCATATATCTGACACATGTCATATTTCATATTCCATATTTCGTAACTGTCATATTTCATAACTGTACATTAAATACTGCTATTCTGTACATGCTACTATGTTTCTATACAGGTCCTTTCTTCTGTTTACATTTTCTGATTATACTGCTGTGCTAATTTGGCACAGTGCACCATAATATCCCACTTGCACACTGTAAATCTGCCACATTGTTGCTTCACTCAGGACCTATAAAACACTCTAATTCATATTTCATATTTTACTGTTAATTGTGCTCCTAGTTTAAATAGTTTTATTCTTATTTAGCCTTGATTTTAAACTTTAAAATACATGTTTTATAATGTTGCAAAGTCGTAAAAAAGGAGCGCTTCAGGATCCATTTCATGGTGTGTTGTGCTTGTATAACTATGCATGTGACAAATAAAGAAACTTGAAGCTTGAATCTTGTGTCTGGAATTCAAATTACACTTATTGTGATCATGTGTGATCCTCAGTAAGAGCATCTGAAATGTATGAAACGAGTTTGTGTGTCAAATACTTTGCTATTAGCATTAAAACTGAATACTTTTTAACATGATCCATGTCTTAGACATCTGAGAAAATTATACTTAAACCCTGTTTAACTGAGCAGTATATGCTTTTAAAATGATAGTTCACCCTAAAATGAAAATTTGATGTTTATTTGCTTACCCACAGGGCATCCAAGTCGAAGGTGACATTT
>JBBKCR010000122.1:1629087-1644373 GCA_037577295.1 Ladigesia roloffi
TCTATCTATCTATCTATCTATCTATCTATCTATCTATCTATCTATCTATCTATCTATCTATCTGATGGGCAATTCCCTGAAACACATAAACATGGTCTTGGTCTTTGTATTCACTATATAAATTCACACAAACACATATTGGGGAAGGGGTTCCCAAATACAAATATTTCTCCAAATACCTTATTCATAAAAAACGTGTTATTTGTGCTATTCCGAAAACCGTATTCGGGTATATTAATATAAAAGCACATATATATATATTTTTATATGAACACAAAAAATTGCCCCACCATATGCAAACGTTTTAAAACCTCCAATCTATCCGGTCAAAAGACGTGTTTCACTTCTTTATGCACGTTTTTTTTTCACTTTCTATTATAGAACACTTTTAGTTCAGAAATATTCATAGGTTGTCTTGCAGGCAAAGTTCTAATCCCGGATTTTCAGTAATATGGAGAAGCGAAACCCATTTTAAACCTGATTCTCTATTTTTTTTTTTTTACTAATGTCAGTTAATTTTTGGATCATTGCATTGTAATGTTGTCTAACCACAAAATGTTTACACTTTATATATTTAAAAGCTGACTCTTGCGGTGAGATCCCACTTCTGTTGATCTTATCTGCATCATAATTTCTTTCCACCCTTACTCTGTTCTTTCATCCTCACTTTTTCCTTTCTGTTTTGTATGTTTCCTATCTTTGCTCCAGGCTCTTTCCATGTATTAAATCATTCTGTAGCTCCACCCTCTTGCCTGTTCCTAGTCTCCTCCCTAGTTTCACTTGTCTGTTGGGGTTTGTGTCTACATGGCTTTCTCGTTTCAGGTATTTGTTGCTTCTTTTCATGATTCAAGTCCACATGTTCAGTTTCTGTCTGAAGATGTTCCACATTTGTCTAACCAATTTTTAGTTCTTTGTTAGTCTTTAAATTTGTAGTCTTACCTCTTTACTTTTATGAGCTGAGGTTATTGTTGTATACTGTCGTCTTTGTTCTGTCTTGCCTATTTTCTATTGTACTTATAGGCTTGGAAAAGGAACAAATTTTCCTTCAGGCTCAATTTTATATGTCTGTTTTCTATTGTGCTCTGCTTGTTCTGTCTGATTAATAAAACTAGTTTGGACTTAAACCTCCTTGCCTCCTGCCACTACCAAATTGTGACTTTTCCTAATAGAAGTTTGTGGATTGACTTAAAGGGAAGTTTAAGTCTGTCTAATTCGACAAGGGGAACAAACTTGTATTTACAACTATGTGATCCCATTTACTCCAGAGGATACCTATAGTTGTTTTCTAGTAAGAATCTTGTAGGGAAGTATGCAAGAATAAAACCAACCGGACACATACACATGATTAAATCTTGTAAGACCAAAAAACATGAATGTGCTATTACAGCTTTCCTTTAGAACTAATGCTTTTAGTGGGTGCATGCTGTCAAGATGTTAAATGACATGAAATATTTATGAGATAGTGAAAGTACTGGAAGTACACGAGCAGAGAAGTAAAAGATGATAGTCACTCACCCTGATCAGAGCTGAATGGTTGATAGTTCTGGCTCTTTAGGATCAAAGAGCTCCAGTTGACACCAGGTCGCTTTTTTCTTTCGCTTACTGCCTGTGTGTTGTTTCTTGTCTTCCCTTTCTCACCTCTCCTTTCTCTCTTTCTTTGTCTCTGTCTGTGCCTGCACCGTTCCCTCTCTCCACTCCCTCTTCAACCACCCCCAACTCACACCCACACACCTACACACACTTTTACCATCATTTGCTGAGGGGAACTTTCAGTTTCACTTTCATTTCAGGGTGACACATCCTTTCAAAATTCTAAATAACTGAGCTCTTGCCATTAGCCGGCATGACGTCACCTTTTAATAATCCGGGAAAGTGTGTCTTGTGGCGCAGAAGTCCATTATCTTTATCCCGTAATCAGCCTGGAGTCTGAAACACAGCTTACTGAAGACATAGAAGACACTGAAGCACCCATACTTATGACTAACAATGTGTTTTTGATCTCAGAGCAAGTAAATCTAGAACCCCTCCACAACATCAAAAACACTCAGTCAGTACAATCAAAGATGATCAGAGGCTTTATTAACAATAACCAGTCCTCCAGTACCACACACAGGAGGGAAATCCCATATGTATCACATTTGTAACATGCAACAAAACACATTCTAAACTTGGTGGATGGCATCACTTCTCCAAAAATCTCTTATTGGACCATTTGCAACTTTGTCATTGAAGAACTGTCTTGACTAGACATGATGAAATAAACACACACACTCTTTTCCCGCATCTTGAGATGTATTTTTTCCCCACAAAAAATAATGAATCAGCTACTTACCCGAATTTCATTTCTACTTACAGTCAGCATGATTTATCTGATGAGAAGGGACTCCTGCGCAGTACCCTGTTAGTGAAGAAGAAGTGAAACCCAGTATAAAATCCCATCTTTACATTCAATTTCACACTTGTATATAATTGGGTGGATTTGAGCCATGTTTTTTTTTCTTAAACAGATTTGATTTCTGCCTTGATTTTGAAGCTTTTCATGTTTTATTGCTTTAAAAGTGTTAAAGAGTCCATATCCTTGTGTGTATCCTTATGTTTTAAGCAAAATGGTTTTACTGCAGCACCTCAGCGCTGTTTAGGTTTCACTCTCTGGTCCAAAAACGGAAATAAAAATGCAAAAATTTCCTGGACGTCATGCAAACCTATGAATTTACATACACCCACCTGTGTAGCCTACAGCAGTTTAGCCAAAGGAGTGAAAACGCAGGGGCTGCCAATCAGGATAGTGCTTGTTTACAAACATCAGTTTATAAAGCACAATAACAAAAATGGTTGGTTCAGTTTTAAGGCATATTGGTGTTGGCAAATGATCATGTAATGAATAAATTACAACTAATTGCTTTTATATAACGGAGCTCAGCGAAGGAAATGACATGGAACAATCTCTCTGAAATATTCCTCTTGATCTTTTGTATCCTTGTATTTTATTTTCTGTTAACAGAGCTCTGTTGAAATGAAAGTTCTTTCATCAGTCCCATCCACAACCCTTCATATAAATAAATGATCTACTCATTTACAGTACTGTATCTTCTCTCTTTTCTTTTCCTTGTGTCTCGTTCACACCCCCTTGTGTTCCTCTAAGCTGTCAGAGTGTGTTTGGAGGAGATCAGGTGGTCAGATCTTCAGACACACACACAGGCTTTCTCTGTAGGAGTGTTTGTCAGAGAGGGACTGACCAGTCTGTATGCGTGGGAGGGGATAATAACTGTAAATCTATTCTGTTCTCCCTGTTCTCCTGTGCCTCTCGTCACCACACTGCAATTTATTTGCTCAGGGTGTGTACCAGTGTTTCATTTGTGTAGAACAGTGGTCCTGGCCTGAGGAAAATAATTTAAGCCTGTGTATGGTGTTTTTATAATATTTAGGAAGTGGGGAGTCGCCTCATAGTCAAGATATTATACCATATAGGTCCTGAAAAAGAATGCATGTGAGGCCCTATTTCTCTAATACATTTTTTCCAAGTTAAGAAAATGCTTTAAACCTTGAAGCCATTGGGCCGCATTTGGAGGTTTTTTGGACTTTCACTATAATAGAAAAAGTCTGTGCACTATGAGAGTTTTGAATGCAATAACCTCAATTTGTTTTTGAATGAAGGAGCCGTTTACTTCAGGGATTCTAAAAATATCCACCTCTGCACACGGTTCTAAGTTTATATTGTAAGCCTCCACTAAGATCTTACATGCGGGTTAGATCTGCTACTTCATGTGATGGGTTTGCATGCTGGGATTAAGGACTGCAATGGCAAAACATACATGAGGAACAGCAAATGGTTTTAGGTTCCTCTTCATATTTTCACCTTCTTGCTCCTTTTTACAATTGGCTTTTATCGTACACATGTAACTGTCCATTACTGACAATAAGAAGAGTATATGTGTGATAAGTGACCTTTTAACTGCACTGGTTTTTCTAAAAGACAGTCCAGTAGAGCAGGTTTCTAATATTCCCTTCCTGTGCCATTGTAAAAAAGCTGAGTCTAATTTTGCCCAGAAAGAAAAAGATGGTTATAAAGAATAGGGCTGTTTCTAAAAAGAATTTGGGATAGTTTTAAGTGTTGGTTGAGCTGAATCCAGATTTTCATTGTGGAATGAACTATTGGGTTTGTGGAATACTGAGAGTATTGAATTGGTAAACTTAAAGTAATCAGTGTCGGTAGATGCCAGAAGTGCATGATTTGTACGCTATGGGTACTTTCACACATGCCTTCTTTAGTTCGGTTGAATCGCACTAGAGTTCGTTTTCCCAGTTGGTGCGCTTCGTTTAGGCAGATGTGAATGCAGCAATTGCACCTGCTTCTGCACCAAAAGTGGACCAAAAAAGCCTACCGGTCTCCGTGAAGAGGTGGTCCCCTTGAAGAGGTGGTCTCAGTACGTTTACCCTGGTGAGAACATGATCCGCACTACAATAGACCCAACTGCAAACAGTAATGTGCCTAATCCAGCTCCTGTAGTCAGCTGCGCTGTGCATTATGGGATGAGGAGACGAATTTGTTTACAGTTAGCGCTTTAGTAACATAGCCCCATGGAGCTCGCGGACAAACCTGCAGCTGTGAAGAGGTGTTGAGCCTCATCCAAGTTTGGTCCAAAGACCATATTAGATCCCAACCTTCAAATTAAGAACACAGCAATATTTAGCTTATTTAGCTCAGGGTAACGGGTTTAATAGATTAGTAGAACAGTGCATAGTTAAGGCAAATAAACTCCACCAGCAGTATCCAAGTGCGGGATACCTGCCTGTTAATTTTGACCAATCTAAAAGCAATTTAGGAAATACATTTCAACTGGTCCGGTCCAGAGTACTCAAGTGTGGTGTGAAAGGGACCCAAAACGGCAGAAAAATTCTACAATGTATCGTTTGTTGTCCTTGGTCCGGACCAAATGAAATGAACCACATATGCAAAGCACCCTAACATACACAAATTTCTGTTTGGGTTTTGCAGCCAGTGAGCGATTTGGCTGTCCAATAGTAAAACTGCAGGTTAGGTAGCATCTATCCTTTTTTTACCTTCAGTCCCTGAGGTGATTCTTTTTTGATCTTTGGTGTCATTCCATTCCATATAAACCTGGAAATGTGCTTGTTCACATTTGGTTTTGGTAGGAAGTTAGGAAGAGACTGAAATAAATATAAAAAGTTTGGTACAACATTAACTTTAACACAATTTATTCTGCCAGCTAGGGTATATAACCCCTGCAGGAGAGGTCCGTAGTTCTCCTCATAAAGGTTATAAACTGCACAAGTTATTCTAATCCCCAGGTTATTAAGGCTTGATCTGGTTGTACTGAGTGGTAAGGTGTTGAGTGGGATTTACAGGCAAACATTCACTTTTTGAAAAATTTACTTTGTAACCAGAAAAACTGCCAAAAGCTTGTAGGAGGCCAAGAACATATTTCATAGACAGTTGAGGGTCGGAAACAAAAAGAAGTGGATCTTCTGCATACAATGAGACCTTGTATTCCGTCACCTCTCTATATATGTGTAACGTTGGGTGACCATTAGGAGTCACCCTTAGTTCCTGCAAACTTAGTTTAGCCCTTGATCAAATTAGAGAATTAGAAGAAGCAGCTGCTGGTGTGATCAGTGGAAATTGGGACTGTGTTGGGATTGGGCAATTGTTGTGGGGTTTAGATATTTAGAGGGATTAAGGAGCAACAGTAGTTGTCGGTCCACTGTGAAGATAGAAGTGCTTTTGTGATTGGTTCTTTGTTTGGCCCTCAAGTCTTTTGTTTTGTATTTACTGAAAATAAAGAAAAGAAAAAGAGAGACCATGGTTTCCTTGTCTGGGGAAAAAGGGGCATGACCTGACAATATGAAGAGGACTCAAATGAAGATGTGGCTTTTAATATTAAAGATAATGTTTCAAATATCAAGATAAGTATCAGTGGGCTCAGAGGGCATCCCTGCCGTACCCCTTTTGAAAAATACTGTGATTTACTCTTATTTGTGATGATGCATGCCTTGGGGTTTATCTATAGCAGTCTAAGCCAGTTAATGTATTTTGGCCCGATACCAAACTTTGACAGGTTTAAAAAGAAGTATTTCCAATCCAACATGTTGAAAGCCTTTTCAGTGTCTTGTGAAATGACCGTTTTGGGGGTGTTGGTAGGTGACAGGGTATAAAGAATATTTAGTAGGCCGTGTATATTAGAAAAAAAATTGTGGAATTTTAGAAAGCCATCTGAAATCATATGAGCCAGACAACCCTCTAAACAAGAGGCAAGAATTTTCGATAAAATTGTAATAAAATCTTCATACTTTTAAACCCACATCTCGTTTACACACATGGTTCTTCAGTACTCTAAGATTATTCTTCTTCTGGAACAACTATATTTTTCAAAGAGTGTAATCTTTAGTGTGTGTGTGTGTTTGTGCACTTTGTTTTTCTCTCTTTGTGGGGGTCAAATGATGGAAAATAAGAAGAATTCTGGCATTGTGGGGACATTTTATTTCAAAAACCAAACGAAAGGTCACTGGTTACACTGAAGGTTAGGCGTTGTCATTACAGCACTGAGGTACACACCAGTCAGTGGAACTCACCACTGAGACAATAAAACCAGCGTTTGTGTGTTTATCTACACTACCAGTCAAAGGTTTTTGCACACCTCAGCTTTTTACCACTTATTCATTAATTTCAGTAAACTGTAGATTTTTATTCTTGTTTAGCATCAGAAATTTGTTGAGCGAACCACTTTCAAAATGAAAATATGTCAAATAAAACCAGTGTTCTTTATAAGATGAACGAATATGTAGCAGTGCAGGTCTGACTTCTATTAAATTGTTGAGTGGTGATGCACAGTCAAATTCTAGACTGTTCATTAACTTGAACCTCGTTATTGATTCATCCAAGGAACTGACATGTAATAGCTAGTTAAATACCTCATGCTCCACATTATAATTATGTACAGGTCAACAGTGATTTTTCTGGCCAATAAATGTACTCAAATGGTGAATATACTGTAAATGTATTTGTTAACAAAGAATATTGAGTGTATATAGCATGCAAATAAAGAACTTTTGCCTGTTAGTGTATGTGAGCAAGTTTATGTGTGAGCACATTTAATGGCAACTCAAATGACTGCAGAAATGGCGAAAGGTTCATGCATATTTTATTCAAGAGTAAAAAAAGAGATTTGTCCCATGGGGCATGCTTACACTGTCTTTAGGTCAGGAAGTCATAATGCCAAAACTCAGTTCCAGAGAAAAATACGAGAGATAGAATCACAAATAACTCATGAAACGCTTCAGTTTCTCATTAAAAGTAAACCACAATGAGCGACCAAACGAGGATCAGGTAAAAGTGGAAGAAACCAGCAGAAAGCTCATAGTAAATAAGAAGAATATTGTCAAGAATAATGATGATCGGAATATACTTCTCCTTAAAAATGTGACGACACGGTAAGTTGTGCCTGTATTTGCTTTACATTTTCAGTTACCCATGCAGTCATGCTTTTATCAGCCCGGAATGGCTTTTTGAACAAGTATATGATCATTCACACAATTGAACGACTTCTGTACATCAACAGAGAGAGAGAGAGAGAGAGCAAAAAAAAAAAGAAAAAGAAAAACTAAATCATAATAATAGTAACCTTACAGGAGTTTCAATTGAAATGTACAGCGCAACAGTAAACAAGCTGACGACAAACTAAGGAATAAATAATTTGAGAAACAAATAAAGAATTGCAAACTCAAATAAATAATATTAATTATAATAATTTAAAAAAACTATGACGCAAAAAAATAAATAACGATGATCATCCCTTAAAAATATTTACGGTTTATGTACAAAATCAGGATCCCGATGTCGCCGCGAGTAGCCAGATCTGGAGTCAGTCTTTTAAGGCGGACAGGACCCGATTGAGACCTTGCAGAACATTTCCACAGAGAAACGTCACCACGTGAAAACTTCTACAAAAACGGTGTACTGGAGCGGACTCTCTTCAACCCCCCGGTCGGGTCTTTTTACGATTGCGGGCGAAATGAACAGGTGCTATTTGCTGGATGTCTTTTCTCAGACTGTCGAAAGTCCAGTGGGCGGTACTGAGAGTCCTAAAGTGAAGAGGCCGCAGCAAAGTCCCAGCAAACAAAATGGAACGACAGCAGAGCACATCGCAGGAGAGCAAACGGCCGAACGTGGGCTTAGGGGGGCTGTTTCTAATCATGAGGAGGGGAAAAACTCGTAAGAATGCATTGCGAACACATCCGAAAAGTCCTCTTTGTTGCCGAACTCCCCATATTAAGTGAATAGTACTTGAGACTAATCTGTTTAATACTAGTAGCAAAACATGGTAGAAGAGCTAGAGATTGTGAAAGTAAATGCTTATAAGTTATATATATTTATATATATATACACACACACACATACATACTCATACATGCATACACAATCATATGCACACACACACACACACAAACTCCTCTGACAGTAAATGAACAGCAGAGGCTTTATAATCAGAGTGAACCGCGGCGGCAGAAGAAAGAAAGAGGAATAGTCCTTCTGTGATAAAACCTACTTCCTTACCAAGTAATTACACAACTCATTCAAGCCACCCACCCACCCAGGCACACAAACACACAAACACACACACACACACACATACTAGGCACACACAACAGTCCTATTCATCAAAGAGAAAAGCACACCACCATCCTATCATCAGTTTGCAGTTAATATGTCATTATGCAACCCACACACACTCGTCTTTCTCACTATCTCTCTCTCTTCCCTCTCACTCTCTCTCTCTCGGCCTTAAAAATACACACTTACAGACATGCACACGAAAAAAAGAGCCAAAAGAACGAGGGCATGCTCCTTTAGCTGTAAATTTGCATTCTTCCGTTTAAATGGCGGCTGAATGTGAAGGTGGCTCTCCGAGTGATCTTTTTTTTTTGTGGGCCACTTTATGCGCCACAGCTGTTTGTCTGTTTGCTGCGGAGAGAAAGACAAGGAGCGGCAGTGCAGATGAAGAGAGAGGGAGAGAAGGAGAGAGGGATTGCCTTAGAGGGAACATGGAGAAGGGGAGAGTGGAAATGAGGGTCAGGAGGAAGAGGAGGGCGACGAGGAGCAGAGGAGTCACTGGATATTGCTGTTGTCGTCGGTGCCGTTGGACTCGGCCATGTTCATGCGGCCCATGGACAGACCCACGCTGTTCACCACGTCACGGCGGGGCGGCATCCGCTCGTTAATCCGGTCCAGACCTTTCGCCTCCTCAAAACTACTGATCTTATGCTGAGGGGAGAAACCACGGATAGCTACAGAGACAAAAAGACACAGAGACAGAGAGAGAGAGAGAGAGAGACAGAGAGAGAAAAGAGAGAGAGAGACAGAGAGAGACAGGAATAGAAAGAGGGAGAGCGAGAATGGGGAAAGGAATAGTGAGGGTATGGGGACAGAATGAGAGAGAAAGGGGAGAGAGAGAGAGTAAGAGTAAGAGAGAGAGTGTATGGAGAGAGAGAGAGAAAAGAGAGAATGAGAAAAGGATCAAGAAAGAGGAATGAGAGATAAATGTGAGGTACAGGAGAGATTAGGAAAAATGGATTGAGTGTGGCAGAGAGAGAAGCAAGAGGGAGACAGAGAGAAACAGAATAAAAAACAAAGTTAGACTACAAAATATTGATGATTCATTAACAGCTTCTTTGTAAGAAAGAATACACTCTCTCTCTCTCTCTCGCTCTCTCTCTCACACACACACACACACACACACAGAGCAAGTAAATGACAGCTAATTTCAGGAATTCAGCGAACACTGGCTTAAACTGCCAACAGAACCTTTCTGAAAAACCAGACACTGAAATTAGTCTTTAAAGGTCACAAAGACAGCAGTTCTGTGCTCGTCACTTGCTTTGGTATCCCACACTGTAACATCACCGAGGAGCAAGGGGCTGGAGTTTTCTGGGACTCCACTAACACCTTCTGGCCTGATGGGCAGGACTCTCTCCCCAACACATTTAAATGAACTCCTACTAAATTTTCTATAGTCATAATTTGACCAAAAATCTAAATGACAGTTTTCTCAGCCCTCCAAAGCTGGCTAACAAGTAATGGAAGCATCTCAGCAATTATGGTTATGCTCAAATAGTGATGGATTGTTAGGGAACCTCATAGAGGCTTGCTTTATATCTTCCATTCATTGTTGGCAGCACTGGCATGTAAGGTTATAACGATTCCTTTAAAAGAGCATTAAGCTATGGACACATGCAATACATTTAAAGGCACATCAATTCAGATTCGTCCAGGATTTTTAATGCTTGTGTTCAAAAGATTAACCAGCTGCAAATGCGTATCTCTATGTCTCCACAGCTTTGGTTGGTATTTGTTTGCACACTGATGAGACAGTGGCCTGAGAAATGCATGTCAAACTGGTAGAAACAATACTGATAGTGATGGACTACATAAAATCCATGAGAAATCCTCACCTGTGCACCTTTAACTCTGAGTTAATTCAAATATGATGTTTGTTTTTAACTGTGTGGAAAACAAATGTTTTAACTTTTCAAGTGTTAATGACAGAAAAGCAACGAAAATGAAAAAAAAATGACATTGGTAACTGGAAATGAAACAAGGAACCGACACAACTGATACTAAACCAAAACATAAAAATATATAGAGCAACCAGAAATTTCTGTAGAAATCATGACAGTATAAGCAGCTGCTCTAACTCAGTAACACAAACACACACACACACATTCATTCCTGAATCATCCACTCATTCACACGTTCATTCTGTTGTACAAAATCCACATAATACACACACACACACACACAGCACAGGATATAATCGTGACAGCTGAGGCCAGCTGTTCAGGAAATCACTTCCATCTTCTAGAAACCTCTGAATTCTTCAAAGAAAGTGATCTACAACAAGTAACTCACACAAAGTGCACCACACCATCGATGTTTCCATTAGAAAATAACTCTTGTTAGCAATGCTTTGGGGTGTCCAGAAGGGGCTTTTGAACTTAAAGAGGGGTTCAGTAGATGCTCTGTAGGTTTGGATGGTGTCTGATTGTGTCTGGTTTATTCTGATGGAAACATGGCAGAGATGATGTGAAAGGCTACTCTCCTGGGGTTGCATTCACAACACAGTAACAGCAGAATAAAAATTACTAGCGATTCTTTAAGTTGTGTCATGACTTGAACACCCCATTCTGGAGAGGTCACATGATCCCCATCGGTCACCCACTCATCGGGGACCAATCACAGACGTATCCACTGTGAGGCAGGGCAGGGCTGGGTTGGTCATTATTTTTGAGAAGAGTGGTGACTATCCAAGCTCCGCCCACAAATTTATTCTTGTGCAACTAGTGTTGCTAAGGTGGACAAGCTGCAAACAATGCCATTACGGAACCCAACACATCTTATAACCAGTCAAACATGTAATATGTCTCAAAATTGTGTAAATGCTACCTCATTAATAACATGATGTAATGTTTTAAAGCCATATACATTTTCTTACTTTGAACCATGTGTGGCAGTCCAGGCTGCTTGTGCTGCTAAAATAGAACTAGAGACTTTGGCTCTGTTGTAAAAATTAAGTTTGTAAACGGTTTTTAAAGTAAACCTCTGGCACCCTCAGCAGAGTATGCTGGATAGGGCTTCAGGGAGAGCTATTACAAAATCAATAAGCAGCAAACTAACAAAAGCAATTTGTAAATGGGGCTCTTGCTGTAATGAGAAGCTACAATTTGTGCTAAGAAGAGGCAGCGGCTACAATTCTATAGGATCCGGATATATTAACTATATTCCATATAATACAAAATCACACATAATGCATGTATTAAATAAATTGAAAATGCTAATTTAATGCTAAAGGTAAAGTGTGACCCACACTTATAGAACACAAATGTAATTTTGTCAGTCAAGCTACACATACTCTTAATGTAGGCAATCTGCAGGGTTAAAACAACTAAACGTGGCTAACTGCCTCCTTAGCCTATCAAACCTTGAAAATGATTCAAAAAGCTCTACACCATCTACCTTAACTGTGTCTTTCCACATATACACAAAATAAATATGGTTTCTGTCTAATAACAAACCCTGAGCTTTGGGATATTCAGGATTTTATCAGCATTTCATTGTCCAGCTTTGCAATATCAGCTACAAAAGAACACATTTTTGTGGGGAGCATGGATAGGTCAACTCTGGTATATTCTGGAGTGGTATGTACACTGCAAGAAATTCTATCTTGGCAAGCAAAAACACCTTAAATTTAGTCAATATGTGTAATATTTCTCATTTTGAGACTGTTGTGAGTATATTGTTTAGTATCTTATGTTCTTTACTAGTTTTCAGTAATTTTATCAAGTAAGAATTGCTTTTACTGCATTTAAATCTGTTCATTTTGAGTCACAATAATTCAAACAAGTAAAATGATCTGCCAAAAGAATACTGAGAGAAAATGATTTAAAACTGGTTTTAAATGTCTAGAAATAAATGAAAGAATGTGTTACACAGTTTTCCTCTTTACTCAGTGGTTTATCAGATGCATTCTTTACTTCTATGGTTTAGAACAGGAGCTATAAGTCTGACATTGCTAAGAAAAAAATAAAATTCAATTGTTGTCCATTTATTTTCACTAAATATATCCAAAAACGTCTCTCAGCCGGTTCAAAGCATGTCCAGCTCATCTTTCAGATATCGGTGAAAACCTGTGCATGTGATTAAGTTTAGTCTTGGCTGATTGACTACATCTGGGGTAAAACTGTGTAATATTTCTCCTTTAAATAATCTAACAATGTTCAGAATGAGAAACAACACAACAATGAACTAGATTTAAGATTACTTCACTTGCCAGGATGTCATTTTTTGTCAGTGCAACCCCCAGTCCTATGTCCTAGATGCATGCGCACTGTAGAGTATTTGTAATGTGTGTGTGTGTGTGTGTGTGTGTGTGTGTGTGTGTGTGTGTATTTCTATATAGGTCTGTGTATATGTATGTGTTTTTATAGGAATGTGTGGGTGGCAGAGAAATGAAAAACAGCAGAGCGCAGTCAGGCTTCATTGTGAGCAGTTGAAGATAATAGAGCTGGAGCTCAGTTTTGTGTGTCTGTGTGTGTATGTGTGTGTATATATACATGTGAAGTTGTGTGAGATAGGCAATGATTTGTCTAGTCAGTGATAATGAAAACTGAATGTGGAAACATCAGATTACGCAGCCCCCCTACCATTTCATAGCGACCACGAGCTAAGTTAGCTAGCCGACGCTAGCCAGCCTGCTAGCTAGCAGAGTTCAGCGGTGGCTATGCAACCTCTGAGCACCACAGAGAGAGAGGCCGGCTGGTGATTACCTTCTCCATCCTCAACTGACTCGATGGCTTCTATGGCCTCGATGGTAGCTGAGAAGGCATAGACAGACAGACAGACGGAGAGACAGACAGACGGAGAGACAGAGAGAGGAGGAGTGGAGGGAGCGTTATTGTGGCAGCCATGCACGTAGCACGACCCCCCCCAACCAGTTCTGCTGCCAAGGCCGGGCAGTCAGCAGTTAGCGTTAGCGGCACCGCTGGACGGTTAGTAGTTTGTATTTGTAGGCGCATCCGAGTCGTTTTGTGTGTGTGTCTGAGTCAAGAATGTGTAGAGAGACAGGAGTGCAGAGGAGTATGTATGGCAAATGTGTCGAGGCTTATGAGCAGAGATAACAGACGGAAAGGACGGTCAAACTGAGGTAAGAGGAGAGAAATATGGAAAGGAAAAGCTAAAGAGACAGAGAGACGGACAGATTCTGAGAGAAAGAGTGAGGGACAGAGACCAAAAGGTAGTAGAGGTAGACAAAAAGCGTGGAAATAAGAGCGAAAGAGGGGTGGTTGATGGAGAGAAAGAGAGTGATGTTAAGCATGAGAGAGTTTTGACACTTACCGCTCTGTAAAGTCTGCTTTCCTCCAGACAGAACTCCGCTGGGAAGCATCCCTGTTGGGGTCAGGCCCTTAAGAGTCAACACATTCTCACTCTCCTCACTGCAGGGAGGAAAAATCACAGGTTGTAAGACACACATACACCAATGATCCTGTCAGATGAAATACAGGTTTGATCGCTGAACCTGAACACATTCATGCCTCTTTAAAATGTTTTTGCTGAATTTAGTTTAAAGTAAAGGCATAAAGTAAACAAGACACACTTGAATGTCTGAGTGGTTGCATTTTTATTTGTGTAATTGTATTTCAGAGGATAGCCACATACACACAAGAATGAAGTGTGTAACAATACAAAGAATCTCCCCAAATATTTGTTTTTTACTCATATATGCTACCCTGTGAGCTACATTTTTGATCTACATTATCATGTGACAGAGACTAGCATTTTCTTCAAAATAAAAGATCTTTCAGACCCTGATAATCAATAAAATAAATAAAATATATTGGCCCGTTGGCTGGGAACCTAGCTCTAAACCAAACTTGGTCCTGGTGGCCCCTCTGTAAGGTGCCCATTTAACCCCTTCACCCCAATGAAGCTGTGGGCAGCCAGCAACCTTGATCAAGGGTACCTCAGTGGTGACCCTGGCAGTCCTGGAAACTGATCCCATGGCCTTCAGATCACAGTGACAACTCCTGAACTCGGTTTAGTGTTTTCCTGATCTAATATATATACTTCAACCCAGAAAAGCCTTTTCATTGAACTGATTAATGTTGTAAGCCAGGACAAAATGTGCAGAACAAGCAGGATAAAGTTTGGGAACCTATTCTGTAAAGCAATCCGAGATTCATTGCATATGGCCCTTTCACACATGGACTTTGTCTCTGGCATTCAGTAGTAGCTAACAGGTAAAATGTGGCAATACCAAGGCAATAATTTACCTAAACAAGACCTAGTATGATACCCAGGAAATTCCATGTGTCAATAAAAGTAAAATCTACTCTGCTTGCAAGCACAGCTGCTTCGGCAATATATTGTGTGGAACACACTTTTTTTATATGGTCTAGTCTGTAGTTTAAACATAATAAATATTCTGAAATGAAGGAGCTGCTGGCTCTCTGAATATGTGAAACTCTGATAATGTGCATCTGAATATGTGCATCTCATAAAATACTGCCTCAGGGCTTCATTTTTGAATGGTGCAAACCCCAAACATTACTGGTTACATTAGAGCAATAGGTGTCCTGGCTTCTATATGTGACAGAGGCTTTATACAGGTCACACCGGACTGAAGTACTCATAAATTATTCTGCCCTTTGTGATTACAAGTAATATGTTTTCTCCTCTTGGAGGTTCACTGCAGTTTTTTTTACTGCCGCTGTATTT
>JBBKCR010000122.1:1723197-1745930 GCA_037577295.1 Ladigesia roloffi
TAGGTGGTAGAAATAAATAGTAGTATTTGTTGTTGTTGTTGAGGTGGTAGAAATAAATAGTAGTATTAGTTGTTGTTTAGGTGGTAGAAATAAATGGTAGTATTAGTTGTTGTTGTTTAGGTGGTAGAAATAAATGGTAGTATTAGCTGTTGTTGTTTAGGTGGTAGAAATAAATAGTAGTATTTGTTGTTGTTGTTGAGGTGGTAGAAATAAATAGTAGTATTAGTTGTTGTTGAGGTGGTAGAAATAACTCCGCTGGACTTTGTGAAATGGGACTGGATTTTTCTTCCTAACCAGGGGGGTGGCGAGCCAGTAGGAAACCGGATTGTTGGACTTTTTTTTTTTTTCTTTTTTCAAGAGAGGACATTTGTTTCACAACATTACAGTAGGACAAAACTGTGCATCTCAATGTATCCGGGGACTTGGCTGAACTTTTGTTTTTCCCTGAAAATCCCCTTCGTTCCCTCAGAAACTTTACTTTAAGTAATTTGGGTTGTGAATTGTCTAAATTGTTTGATGTTTGTTCAATAAGTCACTTAGATTAATCCATATCGAGCAAAAAATGTCGAGCTTATCATTGCTATTAAAATAAATCGCAATTCGATATGATATCGTTTATTGGCCCAACCCTAGCTTCAGTGGTAGTAGCAGCAGTAGTGGTGGTGGTGGTATCAGTAGTAGTATTTATAGTCATAGCAGAATTAGTAGTAATAGTTCTGGTGTTATTAGTAGTAATTAGAGTTTAGATTCTCTGCCCGAACCCGACATGGCCCGACACGGGACGATAATTACAGTTAATGTGTCGGGGCGGGCTGGGCTCGGGCACAAGGTGCACGGGCTCGGGTTGGGTCGGATCTCACTTTTGGGCCCGATCTAAACTCTAGTAGTAATAGTGGTAGAAGTAGTGGTGGTGGTAGTACAAAGAAATAGAAGTAGCATGTATTTGCTACCAAGCTCAAATTACTCTGCGGCCCCACAGGAGGAATTACAGGCTGTGTGCTGGTTTTAGGCTGGGTGTGTTAAAGGACTGAATTCTTTCTTTTTTTTTCATTCACTGCAAAACTTCTGCATGTGTGGCTGATATTGGCCTGTCTGAGATACTTGGATTCAAACCTGTGCCCTAGTGTTGTTTGTGTGGAAATAGTGTACACATTTGAATCACTCACATTCAGTGGAGCACAGCTGTATTAATGATCGTGGTAGTAATGATTAGAGGTCGACAGATATTGAATTTTACCAATACCGATAGCTAGGTTGGTCCGTACTTGCCGATAACCGATTATTTAACCGATAGTTTTTAAAATGGATACTGGACTAAAAAAACAACTAAATAAAAACACAAAACTCCATGTAAAATCGTATTGAACTTTATTACAAAAAACAAACAAAAAAACAGTTCTGAATCATGAAAATGTGCTATATGAAAATAAGGAATATATTAATAAGTATTGAGGTAAATTAAAGAAAAGCTTTCAAACTGAAACTGAAAGTAACACTCCAAATTAATTAAAAAGAGTTACATATTAAATGAATAATAAAAGGCAGTCCAAATAACAACAAATTTGAACTTGTGAAGCAGGAGAAACGTAACATGGTCCAGTTCTAGTTCTAGTTCTATTTTAAGACTCAAAGTTAAGAAAACAGAGCTGGTGTGCATGGTGTCCAGTGAGTTGGCTCCTTCTGGCTTCATAAAGCATGCCCACTTCACTGAACACCATTTCCCGGAAAAAAAATATCGGTGTGGATTTTTTCAGATAACCAATATTTCCGGGAATCAAATATCGGGGCCGATTAATTGGCAAAACCGATACATTGGTCGACCTCTAGTAATTATACCCTTCATGATTAGTAGAACATTATAGGTAGTGTACAGATAGGGTAGGCTTAGTGTTAGGTAAGTTTACTGATTGGTTATCAGAGGACCTCCTGGTGTTTGCGTTTGCAGATCACCTGACCCTCATCGTTCCTGTTGCAGTGACTGCAGCTCTGGGCACCTACTTGCTCACCAAGTACTTCAGCAGCCAGAGCTGCTCCCAGGGCAAGGTGAATCTGGAGCTAAGCAAAGACAGCGCCAAAGTGGTTCACAGCTTCGATATCGAGGACATCGGCAAGAAGGCTGTCTACTGCCGCTGCTGGAGGTCCAAAAAGGTGGGTTGTGCTTTCTTGGAGGGCATTCTGGGCATTTAATGATTACTAGTGTATAAAGAAAACCTGAACTAGTGTTATCTGTTCAAATGCAATGAATAGCATATCAAAACTGTGCTTTTATCCCATTTAAATGGGATAGCCTATTTGACAAATATGGGTTCGCCAATGAAGGGGACATAGTTGTTTGGATTACATTTGAAATCATTATTATTGTAAATGGTATCTGGGTTTGCTCAGGTCCATACACCATCATTACTTAAATACGATGATTATTGTAGTGGAGATGATTGATTAGCCTTGATTTCCTTGATCCAGAGCAATCAACCGTTATTACTAGCTGAATCGAGCTCTACCTTCTAATTCGTGATGAGACATGATTTTCGAATATTCGATATACGTACGAATATCGAATAGTTATTTTGAATGCCTTTATCTCACTTAAGGGACTCTAAATAAAAAAAACGCTACAGAAATGAGGACGTTTCCTCACCAATAAATCATGTAACGAAAGCTCCCCCATAGGCTATTCCAGAAGAAGAAAACTAAATTTTACAGTGCGGCGTGAATATTGCAGAGACCTAAGACTAGTATAAGTTCCGTATGGGACTCATTTGCATTAAATGGCAATGCAGTTCAGTGCAAATTGTGTCATATGAAGCATACCACAGATTTCAAATAGTTCTCCTCGATTTTTGAATAGTGTTTTTGTGAAAAAGTCACATCCCTACTTCTAATACATTTCAGATCAAACTTATCAGACCCAGGTGATCCAGGAGTGGTAGGGGAAAAAATGATGAACGCCCTTTGTAAGGATGTGATCCAAAACCGATCAAGGCCTCAAATCCAAACCTTGAATTCCGATTTAGGTCCTGGATTATGCAGTTCATGGTATTTTGTGGGTACAAAGCTCTGCGAGTCCATTCAGTTCTATCAGCAGGTCAGTTAACCCCCAGTAATGATAAAATACAGCCCCGGAAATGGGATTCACAGTCCGCATTAGAAGACTTCTGATCTATAATAAGCACATCATGGGCTTCTCATAAAGAAGATGAGGTATGGGCGGGTATAATTGGATCTGTTTAACTGGAGTCAGTGAAGTGCATTGTGTGAAACATTACATATAATTAATCGCACAGATGATTATTTGTGGTACATTTGGAAGATAAGTATGTGCATATTTCATATACCATTGGTCCAAAAGGGACAAGAACATAAAGTCTATATAAAAGTCAGAATAAAACTTGCCTATACAGCATAACTGTACAGGACATACTGGAATATAAGTGCCTTAGATAATTACTGTCAACTAGTCAACCAAATAGTGGTTGGAGTTCTATTCTACAGAGAGTTTGTATTTGCTTGTAACACACAAACATGGCACCATTCCAACTTATCAGATGTCATATTGGGAGGTATGCAGAAGCAATAGGGACCCCCTCTTACCAGTTTTTTGTAGTTTAAAGAATCAGATCTTGTTCGCCATCTAATGGGGCTTGGGGGCCCCAAGCAGCTGCATGTCCTGCCTGCTGACAAGATGCGCTTCTGGGTGTATGTAACGTTTTATGATATACACGAGCACCTTATTCTGCTTTATTAGGGACTGGTTAGTGATCACCTGAATCAAATATTATTTATTGAGGGAAATTATAGCAACACTGCTGTAATCAACACTTCTCTCACAATGAGACCACCTGAATGGTAAAACACTACTCGATATTTGTTAAAGGTAATTATTGCCATTTTGTTTAAGAAAGAACAAAACATTTGTAAGTTCTGTAAACACTATCATTTCTCTAATTCTGATGTTTTCTCATTTTCTTAAAAATGAGGCCTTCAAGAACAATATTTTCATTTAGAAATTTGGAGAAATATTACCAGCAGTTCTTAAAATGTAAGGTTGTGGTGTTCATTTCAATACTTGCAGCCATAAAAGATGAAATATGGAAAGTGGAACATCTTTGTAGTGGTCTTGTTTTTTTCCAGAGCTGTATTATCATTTTGCTACACCATCCAACACTAATCTCATTATTAAAAAATGTTGAAAACTAGCAAAGCAAGACTGTTCAATTTTTTTTCTGTTTTACATTTTTTACACAGTTTCCCTACTGCGATGGTGCTCACACCAAACACAACGAGCAGACTGGAGACAATGTGGGTCCTCTGATCATCAAGAGAAGAGACGCGTAATCTGATGGTCTCACCCTGGTGCTGCTATGTTAACTGTAATAATAAGAGATTCATATCCATGTTTTATTACAGGGTCCACTCACTACAGTATCTTCTCAAAAACTGTGTAGAATATCGTGGGGGTCAACATCGAATACAGTATTTTCATCAGTCTCCCAATGGGTATGTGTCATACTGTTGAACCCATTTCCCACATTGGCTTTTCTGCATAAGATTGCCACTCAGCGACCCAAGTCAAACCGCAGACAGTGCACGTCGCACTTCCTGCCCTCACAGAGAAGTCTCTTGGGCTTTTGTAAGTCAGCCCTCTCTTTTAAAAAAACAGCCGTTTCCATTCAGAATTAAATGTCCATGCTTAGAGCTGCTTGCCTGAACAATTTGTTGTTGACTATAAATGTCAATTTGGTGGTCTAGATTATTATTTAGAGACAACTATTAAGGTAAAAGGCTAAATTGGCAAAACTGTATCATTAGGTATCTCATTTTCTAGCTTAATATTTTGTATAGTTCCTAAAAGGTCGCAAACACCTCAAACTCAAATAAACAAACAGTTCTCACTCATAATAGCTAGTTCTTCACTTTGACCATGTGTTCTCTGCTTGCTTTTACGTGGACTTGCTTTTGCATGTGACAGCTGTTGACTGAAAAAAGCAATTGTGGTCAGGTGATTGTCTAATAACTGTGACTGGTTTACTAGATGTAAACACTAGTACGCACAAAGGCCTTCAGTATTTGTGGCCATTTGTACATGGCTCATTTGGTGGCAGTGTTTAAGGTGCTTGGACTAGGGTATAATGAAACAATGGTATTAAAAGCATGCAAGGAAAGATGATTGACTCAAAACATTCTTCTGCTTTTGTTAAATCAGTTTGCTACCAGAAAAACAATCAGAATGTAATTTCTACCAACACCATCTGGCCTGTGCTTTTAAACAGTGAAGTCAATTAGCCTCTTAAAGTAAAGAACATGTTTTGAATAAACTTTCTCAGATGTTGTTAATCTTTCCATCATATATTCCTCATATGTTCATTATATGTTCTGCTTTTCTAAGTGGAATGTTTAAACATATGTGGTTGGGCACATGTAAATAGGTTGGTTTTTATAACATCACAGACACTACATTTAAAACTAGCTATTTTGCAGCATAACTTTCATATTTGTGCGAAATATGCTACGGTGAGAAATTTGAAATTTGAACAGCACAGTAAATTCCCTTTTATACGCGGTTCAGAAGGGCAGTTTATGTTTTGGTGCAAGGACGAGAGGGCGTGGTGGGCAAGGCTCAGACATCACAGCTTTTTTCAAGCATTTTACTGCTAAATTATTAAAAATATAATTGACTAATTTTATAACAAACTTGTTAGTGTAAATTCAGCTACATTTCCAATATAAAATGCAACTATATATGAATATATTTTTGAGGTTTGAAAGTAGCAAATCCGAGAACACGATTTATTGCTCCTTGTTGCTGATTGGCTGCTGCCCAGTGACTCACCTTGTTGGGGCGTCTCGAGTGTTTCTCTGAGTGTTCTCGTGTTTTTCATTTTGTCCTTTATCTTTTCTTTCAGGCTAATGTATTAAGTTGAGTTTGAAATTAGATTAATATTTGGGTGCATATTTAGGGTTTACACTATAAAATTAAGTATTTTACAACATCACACATTCAAGTTTTTTTTCGAATATTCAGACGATAAGTGGAGTTACAGTATTTAGACATTATAAAAGGAACGTTAGGTTCCGCATTTTATGGGCCCTTTAATGAAAGACCAAGATTTTCATAAGATGGTGTGGGTAAAGCAAGCTGACAGGGTGCAGTACTAATTGGTGACTGTTACCAGGGCTGAGGACGAACATGTCCCATCACGTGGGCGTGAAGGGCCCGTTTTAATTCCTCTCCAGTTAATCCGGTCAAGTGTTCAGGCCACAGTGGTTCATTCTTCATCCACCAGGTGGTGCCATGACTTCATCGCAGACCGTCTTTCTTCTCCCCTTCACTGTAATGTATGAAGTCACGAGCCGAGATGTCATTATCTTCTGTTCCACTTCTTATCATGGAGACTTGAAGGGAATACTTGCTTTGAGTGAGATGTTTTATTGGTACAGCGTCTGTACTGTGACCTTGCTTTCAGTTATCTGGGCCGTGTCTGAAATCAAACTAATCTAAATGGTACCGCAGACACAGTGGGCTGGAGCCAAAGTAGAACAGCAGAATGATTAATGTGTCTGATACTACAGTATTTATCTGTGTGACTACAAAGTAACTGTACATAAAGAATAAAGCGGCCCATTATAGTCACACATGTAGAGCACACTGTGTAAACGTACTCTGCTTTTACCTATTCACCAAGTGAAGCACGGGGCTACCACCAGCAGGGGGCACCCCACGTACACATGTGTTTTCTTTTTTTAAAACGACTTCCCTGTTTAAAAATCCAAAGTCCAAAGCTCAATGTCCAAGAGCTGCCAGGACCACCTCAAACCAGTCAGAAGCCAGAAAGAAGTGACCTGTTCAAGGCGATTAACAGGGGTGTTGGCTGCATCCCAATAGTTAGACAAAAACGTTTCACTTTCCTTTATTATTACTGATCTGATAGACTGATATCATGTGGATATTTAGGGAGGTGATGGTCTACAGACTGGGTGAGAGTAAGTAGATCAGAATGGGAGCTTTATTCAACCATTGGGACACAGCCACAGACACCCTCATTAATCTGCTGGAGCAGGTAAACCATTATCTGGCTTCTGAATGGCCAATATGGCTTCACAGTTAGGGGTCATCTCACAGCCTGTTATGGAAGTTGTGGAAGTGTTGGATGCAGAATAGACCTCTAGAGTGCATTCGTTCTGATGTGTAGTGAGAGGATCAGTACATCCATGCAAACAGGTAGAAAGCTGTATTAAAGTTAAAACCAGCTACACACGGCTGCAAGTCTCACCTCATCTAAACAAACGAGAATTCTTTATTAATTAGTAATTAATTAAACCAGTGTGTTTTAAACCAATTAAAGCAAAGGATGCTGAGGATGGAGCTGCAGGGAAGAGGAGAAGAGGGAGGTCTAGTAGGAGGTTTGTGGGTGAGGTGCAGGAGGAAATGGAGACTGTAGATCCCTTGTGGAGACCCCTAATAAAACTGGAGCAGCCAAAAGTAGAAAAAGAAGAATTAAATCAATGGGTCATGTCTCTCGAATAAATTATACAGCAGTTAGTTCCACCACATCATTTGGCTGAGCTCTGGTGCTAAGTAATCTTTGTAATTTCTCTAATTTTCCAATTTAGCACATACAAAACACAAAATTGATACATTAACACTCACAGCTGTGATGTTATCTGTGATACCGCAGGAGCCTGTGTGTTCTCCTGCTTCTACTCAACAGTTTTACATAAACAGGAAAAAATTAAATGTGTTTAAAAATGGTAGATTCCTGCTACTAGGACCGTGCACAGACCATTTGAGGGGCATTTGCTGAAACTGAAAAAAAATGGCAACCCCCAACCCCTCCATGAACCCCTCCAAAACCATGTTTTTCTATGTTTATACATGTGAAGAAGAGCGTGGAGTATAGAATACTAGATTAAAAAAACATCTAGGAAACACATGCATAATATAATAGAATCACAAACTTTAACCTACCATGCTATATGACCATAGGCTACATAATGTGATGAAATGTTAATAATTTACATCATTTAATTTACATGCATCAGCACATTCAGCAGGTAGCCATAAAATCAAAGTAAATTTCTTATATGTATGCACTTATTCAAACAACAAGATAAAACAGTCCAACTGCTGCTTCTGCTCTATGTCTCTGACTGATGTGCTGAAATGTAAGTTATCAGGGGGCGGAGCTGTGAAGTTTGACTGGCAGTTCTAAGAGATATGCTTTTTGATGCCTTTAATTGGTAAAATATTTGTATAAACACAAGCAGACGCTCTTTTTGTAATTATACTCAGAAGTGCCTCTGTATGGGAGAAGTTTTTTTAAATAAATCAAAGCTATTGGTAACCCTTTGCATGTGCTCTGCACAGGTTGAGCCCTACCTGTGCATGTGCCCGGTTCCCACCAAAGACAGAAAAGTGTTTGCATTACTGAGCAATAAAACCCTCACAGTGTCCAAAAGACTGTAATTTAACCTTGTTCTGGTTGAACAGGTTTACTGAACTTTATGTCAGGACCCAGATTCAGAACCCCTACCCTGGAGGAGGAAGTAAACAGCGCTACTCACCGCACCACCGTGGGGCATTTTGTTTCTTGCAAAAAAAAATCTTCCACTTTATCAATTATTGATGAAATCCACCACAGTAACAGCAAACAAAGGAAGAATTTCCAGATGATTATTGTTGGTTGCTAATAACAGGCTCTTATTAACACGAGAGAGTTGACGAACTTAGCAGGTAGCTTATATGCTAACAGGCTTCGTCACTAACATACACAAACAGACTGCAAATAGACTGCAAATAGACTGCAAATTACCAATAAAACACCATAAACAAAGAATATATTGCTAAATGCATGATGTGAGCTTCACGTGTCAGTGGTTAAGCTAGAACTGACATCAGATGTGGTTCTACAACAGAGCTTGGAGGCTGGATAAGGTTCCTGCAGAGCACAGACACACTTGTACATCTTCAGGGTTTTAAGACTGTGCCTGGTTGTTAGTATAAACATTAAACTGAAAAAATTGAAATTTCCATGAGACAATTTAAATGGCCATGGGCATCAGCAGGGATGAATGAAAAGGATGAATACATCTTTACTTTGGGGGTTCTTTGTGTATGCCCCAAGGAAAATTTAAAACAAATAATGGGCCCAAAATGGGTCTTCATTATATAACAGGCATTGAAAATTATGCTCTTTTGCACAATAATTCACATCTGCTTTTTGTTTTCTCTTCTCACCTTCTCAGTATTTTACATTATTATGTTTGTATAAAGCACGGAATTGAGTGCTACAAAGTAATGACCAGAAAAGGGTGACTTATTACAAACAGTCTGCATAATTAATGGTAGTAAAACCGGAGTAAAACGTTAATTTTTCACCTGCTCAAAATATGGCCTTGTTTAACACAGAAAGTGATTTTAATTTGCTTTTCTAAATAGCGTTGGTATCTTTTCATTAGTTTTCCGCCACTGTCTCAATGCTAACATTAATTCTCCCTCTTTAGTTTGATTGCCCTCTGCTAGAATAATGATAATCCTCTAGCCTGTTAATGGGATTTAACTTTTGGGCATTTAAACCATAAGAGAAATTTAAAGTGAATATTTTTCTACGTTTTATGTTCGTTTCTTTCACAGAAAGTACCAGTGCTTTCCAGTCACACTGCACTACAGAGAGGTTCCACCCTAACAACATGTTAATGATGTTTGGGCCTGTTAGTAAAGAGTCTAAAAAAACCCTTAAACCCCTAGAGGGCGCAAGTGAGTTGAATGAGGGTAAATACAGCAAAATAGCTTAAATATACAAATATTTGACTTGGTATTTCCGATAATAATTTCCTTCTAGTTTTAAAAGTGAGGGAGAGCGCCCCCTAAATAATATAAATTAACTATGTCAACCACACCAAGTGCTGAGGGATGATTGGTTGGTATTCTGGCAACTGGGTGCTGATTGGTTGGTATTCTGGCAACTGGGTGCTGATTGGCTGGTGAAATTAGCATTTCATTGGCTGTTCCTTCTCTCTGATGTCATAAATCTACACAAGTCACTGTTCATAAGTCCTGGCACTAAGCCTGAACTGTAGAGTTTAAAATGTGACAGCAGTGTTTAAATAATTTATGCTGTTACGCCTTGAGAAATTAGCTCCTTTGTTTGCATAAAAATGAATAATTTACAACTTAAATTTTGGCACAACGTCCCATTTGTGATCCCATTCATTTTGCAAATGGCAATTCTTTGATGATGACATGCTTGGTGAAGTACCTGCAGCTGGAGTTCGTCTTTAAACACTGCACTGAGGCTAGTTTTGGCGTTCTAACACTAAGTCTAAACTCGTAGAGTTCACTGATGGATCAGGCTGACATCTGAATGCATTAGTATTAGTGTGATGATCTGAGTATATTAGCATACAGGTAGGAGGTTTACCTGACCGGAGCCTGTTGAATGGAAGACAGTGCCCCTGTAATTGCTGATAAAACTTCAGATCGGATCTGGCTGTGGAGAAATAAAACCATGTGACTCTTTACATCACCAGACAGGGTGGCTGTTGAAAAGGTCACTACCTTGAAGTATCTGGTGGATATCTGGATATCTTGGGTGGCCTCATCTTAACGCTGCTTCCTTTGTGAAGAATGTTTCTTTACAGGCTCAGAAAAGCCACTGCAGGCAGCCTCATGGTCTGCTAACGCAACCGCACTATAATACAGCACACATCCCTCCAGAGGTTGGTGCAATTGATCCAGTTCCACATTTGAAAAAACGAGGTCGCTGATCAGTCTCGTTCCTTGCTTTTACTAAAAGGGCCCTGAATCCTCCGTGCCTTTATAAAATAAGGGCCCATTTCTTAGAAACACTTAAAAAAACATTCAAAATATACATTTCATCGCTCAGTCCATACCGTCTGCACTATATGGTCAAAAGTACTGAGACGCCTGAACATTTCACCAATACTTTATTCAAGTACAGACACTTTAATATGGAGTTGGTCCCCTTTGCAGCTATAACAGCTTTCACTTCCCTTGAAAGACCTTTCCACAATATTTTGGATATTTTTCTCCATAAATTTGTGTGCATTCATTCTGTAGAGCATTTATGAGGTCAGACACTGATGTTGGACATGAAGTTCTGCCTCACAAGCTCCGTTCCTGTTCATCCTGAAGATGCTGGATGGGGTTGAGGTCAGGACTCTGTGTGGTCCAGTCACGTTCTTCCACACTGAGCTCATTCAGCCACGTCTTTATGGAGCTGCTTTGTGCACTGGGACACAGTCATGCTGGAACAGAAAAGGTTCTTCCCCAAACTGGACCACAAAGTTGGAAGCATGGCGTTGTCCAGAATGTCTTGGTCTGCTGAAGCATTAAGATGGTCCTTCACTGGAAGTAAGAGGCCCAAACCATGAAAAACATGGGTGTCCCAATACATTTGACCATGTAGTGTAAGGAATGAGACCAAGAAGCAGAAATTGCTTGTTTTGAACAGCCTGTCTGATTCTGGAGGATACAGAGAGGTGGGCGCTGTGGTAATTACTGTCTTTAGTACGTAAGAGCATACTTTAAAGGTTAATATGAGACTCATTTCAGAGTGCACCGTTTATCATTGCTGCCATCTAGTAAACAGTAAGGCTGCATACGGTCCAGTACCAGCCTATAGGACAGTCTCGACTGTGCCACGAGGCTTATGTCGTCTGTAAGCCACAGTTCATTCATCTCTGTCTTTCAAGATAAAGGATGTTCTGGTGTGGTACTGAAGGTTCTTACCTAGAACAGTAAGTGACTACTTTGCTCAAACATGCTTAATACTAAGTAAAAAATTTTTTACTACAGCTGTATGCAAAAAAAGATGAAAAGGCAGACTAAAAAACAGAACTTAGATGACAGTAAAAACCCCAATTTTGTACAAGTGCTTTATCAATTTAGATTTAAATAGAACAGATTCATTTGTTTTTAGATTGAAATAGTACAGATTTATTTGATCAAACCTTGTACTAGGTTTAGTACATGCTGTCAAGTCAAGGCAAATAGAGATTTATTGTGATCCCAGCCATGTACATATAACAAACAGTGAGACGATATATAATTCTCTTGGGCCACAGGAGCAACATACAGCAAAAGTGCATTCAGACAGATCAACAATGGGGGTAAAAATGGGGTCAATTATAATTAAACTTACAGGTATACAAATCTCTCGGAATATACAAACACTCTACAAAATGAAATACATGTATACTATGTTTATTAAGGCTATTATGTACTATTTATATATCCTGAATATATATAATAATGACCACAATTAATAAATATATAATTATAGCCGCACCATGTTGCATATAACATAGCAGCCAAATTTATACAATAGACTCAAGACTACAAAGACAAAGAAAAATAAGATAAAATAATATTTCAAATGTAAATAGATTGCTCTATTTATATAAATTAAAGGTTTAAATCTAAAAACAGATTAGAATGGATGTTTTATAACTTGATTCTGCTGGTTGTTAAGTTGTGTTTAGCAGTTTGGACATTGTCCACAAGGTGGAGCTCTCAAATCATTATTTGAGCATCACCGAACAAGACGAAACTCACACCAGCAGGATCTCGTGTGTGACTGCGAAATATCTATGAAAAAAACACCTAAAAAATAATGGCTGGATTACGAGTTTTAGAGTAGTGAGTTCGAGATGGGTGCCTGTGTTCTTGCACATTAACCAGACAGGACTCTTTCAAAAAGTTTGATGTCTACATTTAATCGTTATCTTTGTCTCTTTTTTGACGTGGGTTTTAACCTTGACAGTCATAAAATCCTCATTCAAAGGTCGCTGTATTCTTTTTCTTTTTCAGAAGTTCTAGGTGAAGTGACTTCTGCTTTTCATACCATGTTTGTGATTAGAAAAAATTAACAAATCACCTCTTACAAAAGCATACATATTTGTAAGGAGTTTTTGTGCTGATTGCATTCTGTTCTTGGTTCTCCACAAAAGCAGGTAGCTTAAAGCGCTTAAAGCCTTTTAGAGTTTGTGCTGTGTGGCTAAAGGAAGACACAAAGCCTGTCCTTCACACTTGTTAGAAATGTCTGATATTAACACTGCGGTGGCCAAAAGTCAGAGACCACAAATTTGGAAATAAAACAACTGTTTAAAGAAATCTGAACATTTAATAAATAAAGGAATGTTGTGACAAGTAATATAGGAAGAAATAAAGAAAAAACAATTGAAGATACTAGTTCTAGGTCACAATTGAAGTTTTAAGAGAATTTGTGATACTGAACCCTTTTTCACTGAAGTGTGTATTCAGACCTCTGTCGGGTGGATCTGATCCACTCATCAAAACTGTCAAAAAAGAAGCACTTACACACTTTTGGCCATTACTGTACATAAAAAAGAGTTCATGATCTACTCTTGAATTAAGATTCTCTCTTGGACGGACTGTTGTATTAACATGCACATCAAAGATAAAGTACAGAGAGTATCAGTGGATGTGACTGCAACAGAAAACAATATAAAGAATAATGTTATACAAAAAGCACAAGACTAATATAAACAAAAAAAAGTATTAAATATATACTCAGTAGATCCACCTGTATTTTAGGATAACATAGATGAATCAGCTTAGCCCACTTGTTATATTAATGGATAAATTGTCTATTCCTTCCCTCTCTGACTGGAAAACACACCTTATAAATGTGTTTTCCCACATTTAAACAAGAGCAACTGCTACATCCCAAGCCAATTTAAACTAGAAACACAAATTATGCAATAAGACAAAGACAAACACATGGTTAATCCACATAAGGTGAGCTATTTAAGTTAAAGGAGATGGTAAATGGTAAACTTAATACTGATATTATGTGAGATTTGTTTGAAATCACCAACAGCAGATTCACCTGTTATGCAGCAAACCTAAGACGTATAACATTAGCTAACGTGGTTGTTCACATTAACAAAGAACTGGCAATCTGTAACCTTGTTAGATCATTATAAAGTCAGATGAGGTGTAACAGTCGATTACATACTTGGGACACAATATAATGAGTCAGGTAACACTTTCACACAGAGGCTTGTCTTAAGCTCTTTGGACGTTATTTAAAGTGCAAACCCAGGGCTGAAGAAGGCTGTGTGTGACTGTTGATGCATTATGAAACCAACCCCCTTAATTTTACCCCTTAAAACTACTTTCTACTACTGAATTTTTCCCAAAATTTGCCCTTAAGTATCCAAACCTGCTGAAAAAATGCCTTAGGATTGTTTAGGATTAAGGGGTTTCACACTCTTACCTTAAATCCATTTTATGAGGTAAAATTATGAGATCAATTTACAAATGAAGGACCACTTTATTCATATTAAGGTGTTTGGCATATTTTCAGTTGTAAACTAAGTTAGAGTTAAACACATTTTAAGTAATTGTGTTTCATAGTGTTGACTGAGTTTACAGATATTTACTAGAAAAATGTTATTGGTAGTATTGCAGTGATTGACTCAGCAAAGCTATCTCAAGTCATCAATTCGAGTAAGCTGGGTTTACTGACATTTCAGCCATAAACACATGGTGCAAAGTGAAACAAAACAGAGTTCCTCCAGGAATATGGAGCAACATAAACAACAGAAACAGCACAAGACTGCACAAGTGCAGGACAGGAATACACAGAGTGCAAAAAGAGCAAGAAAAGCAGGAGCACCACAAAACAACAGGACAAGACGGGTTTAGTGTAGTCAATGTATGATTGAATAAGATAGTATGTTATTACTTCTAGTAATGAACTTAGATGTTTTTCATTCATAAGCTGGTTTCTGACTTGACTGTGTGTTTTTTGGCCTGTCTTTGAACTATAAGGGCCCCCCCACATGACCCTGTTTAGGGTAAGTGGGTCTGAATGAGTGAGTGAATGCATGAGTGTTTTCCACTCATAGTGCAGTCTGGCTCTTTGTCCCTGTTTACAGATTATGGTGTTTCATGGTTCCTTCAGAACTCAAAGTTCCTTATTCAGCCACTATCAATTATGTAATTGTGTCGCTGGAGATCTGCAAAAATTATATATGACCCATTAATGGCTCTGTATTCCTGACTGGTGTGACTGTTGTTTATGTTGTGGAGGGGATTGGTTGTTTCTACTGACTGTGAGTATGTGTGTGTGTGTGTGTTGGTGTGTGAGAGTGTTTTAGAGAGATAGAGAGAAAGAGATATAGAAGAAGATTAGTGGATGCTGGTGAATAGACTGTTTCTATTTTAGAGTTTAAAGAGTGGGTAAATGGGAGTGTACAGACTGTGCTTGCCATTATTTTGTAACCAGTCTCAGTTTGAGTACCTAAAAGTGTTGTGGTGAAAAATACCCTAATAAATCAAACAAACAAACAAAAAACATCTAAAAAAATACATCCTCAGACACAAAAATGACCGTAATGTGGTCAAAATTACTAGTTAAATCCTGGACCAGTATTTAGGGTGCCCCCCCACCAAATTTGAGATCAAATTTTCCATCCCCCCCACCACGAACAGTTTGCTTTGCTGAGTTAATGGTTTTAAAATACTTTATAGAACGACAGGCTAAACTACTGGTCAGACCATTAGCATTAAAAATTACACAGCCAGCTCAGCACCCTGACGTACTCCAGAGGTGATGTTTCGGGTCAGCAATATCTCTTTTATAACTAAAACTGTCACTGGGTGCTCTGTCAGTGGTTATCCCCAAAACAGACACCTGGATCTCGTGCTTGACCAAGCAACCACACCCACCCACCACCACCAAAAAATGAAAATGCTACTGATGCATCAGCAGCATGCAAAAGAGTTTCATTGGTCAGACAATTATTTGAGTATCTTTGGTCAAAATAGTTTTTGAGTATATTTGGGCAGAAAAGTATTTGAGAATTTTAGTTAAAAGAATATTTGAGTATCTTTGTTCAGAAGACTATTTGAGTATATTTGGGCAGAAGAGTATTTAAGTGTCTTTTATCAGAAGAGTATTTGAGTATCTTTGATCAGAAGAGTTTTTGTGTATCTTTGGGTGGAAGAGTATTTAAGTATCTTTGATCAGAATAGTATTTGAGTATATTTGATCAGATAAGTATTTGAGTATCTTTGGGCAGAAGAGTATTTGAGTATATTTGATCAGAAGAGTATTTGAGTATCTTTGGGCAGATTAGTATTTGAGTATATTTGATCAGAAGAGTATTTGAGTATCTTTGGGCAGAAGAGTATTTGAGTATATTTGATCAGAAGAGTATTTGAGTATGTTTGGGCAGAAAAGTATTTGAGTATCTTTGAGCAGAAGAGTACTTGAGTATCTTTGGTCAGAAGAGTATTTGAGTATATTTGATCAGAAGAGTTTTTGAGTATCTTTGGGCAGAAGAGTACTTGAGTATCTTTGGGAAGAAGAGTATTTGAGTATCTTTTATCAGAAGAGTATTTGAGTGTCTTTGGTCAGAATAGTATTTGAGTATCTTTGGTCAGAAGTGTATTTGAGTATATTTCATCAGAAGAGTATGTGAGTATCTTTGTTCAGAAGAGTATTTGAGTATCTTTGGGCAGAAAAGTATTTGAGTATCTTTGAGCAGAAGAGTACTTGAGTATCTTTGGTCAGAAGAGTATTTGAGTATATTTGATCAGAAGAGTTTTTGAGTATCTTTGGGCAGAAGAGTACTTGAGTATCTTTGGGAAGAAGAGTATTTGAGTATCTTTTATCAGAAGAGTATTTGAGTGTCTTTGGTCAGAATAGTATTTGAGTATCTTTGGTCAGAAGTGTATTTGAGTATATTTCATCAGAAGAGTATGTGAGTATCTTTGTTCAGAAGAGTATTTGAGTATCTTTAGGCAGAAAAGTACTTGGGTATCTTTGGGCAGAAAAGAGTATTTTTGGGCGGAAGAGTATTTGAGTGTCTTTGGTCTGAAGAGTATTTGAGTATCTTTGGTAAGAAGAATATTTCAGTATTTTTGGTCAGAAGAGTACTTGACCTGTGTCTGTGCTGAAGTCAAGTGATACACAGGTTAAGAATATATCATTAAACAATTTTACCAGTGAGGACTGTTAAGTGTAATGAAAGCTATTTAAAATATTACATGCCGCACTGAGCAAAAATCTCAGGCCCATATGCAAATTGTTTAAAGACATTTTCTCAGTGTGTGATAATTAATGTGTTTTCCTGCCAATTAAGTGGACATTAGTTTAAATATAAACAAAACAGAAAACAGTAAAAAGTATAAAGATTTGTGTGTATAAGAAGTTGATACTGTGTGAGCTGGTGAGGAGAACACAGGTTCGGTTCCAGATTCTACCTTGGTTCCTCCAGCCGTTGTTTGGACTGTAAAACTCCATCAGCAGCTCCTGGAACAATTTAATGAAGGACTGATTGAGTCAAACCAGGTTTCTGATTAAACTACAGTAACACTGGACTTCCACAAGAACTCACTGATATACTGAACACAATATCACTATTTACTGTAGAATTATAGTTTTATTTATTGTTTTTAATTTTATTCAGTAGTTTTAACAATATTAATGTGAAAAAAATAACTTACTACTTATCTAAATAATAATAATAATATTTTTGCAGGTGTACTGTATGTTTATATAATAAACTATAAACATTTAACAATATTTTGTTGGTAGGGACTGTTGTATTTCCCAGGTTTAAGAGATGGATCTGCGGAACTGTGTTAAAACTGATCATAATTGAACAACACTACATACAGAAGAATAAGTAATTAAAAAGTGATTTTTATGCTGATTTGAAGGGGACAGTTAGAGGGACACAGGTTTGATTACTGACGTCTCCAGGCTTCCATTCCAGTGGTAGCGCACTCTTTTAAATGAGGGACCGATGAGCCAAAGCAGGATTTGGACGGTAAATGTAAATAATGGCATTTCTTGAGGAGAGGTTTGGAACTGGTTACATTGACCCACTCTCAATTTTTGGTTCATTATTTGTAGTTTTTTTAATGGTATCCTTGGGTACTAGAAAGGCACCTATAAAGACGATGTATAATTACTATATTTAAAAATATATTTTTTCATATAAATGCTTCATGCCCATTTAAAGGGTATTCTACAGCTCTGAAAAACAATAAGAGACCACTGTGGTTTAATTTTAAATCAGCATCTCTGTGAGTGTGAAACCGTTCCATGCCAGTGTCTGTTAAATTCCTACACAAGCTCCTCATTCTGCTTTATGAGGCATTGATCACCTGAATCACGTCTTATTTACTGAGGAAAAGTATAAAACACTGCTGTAATCAACACTCTCTTCTAACAGTGAGACCAGTTGGATGAACAAAAACACTACTAGAAGTTTGTCAAAGGTCATTATTGCTATTGTGTTTAAGAAAGAACATTGTCCTATAAGCTTATTTTGATTTTTTGTCATTTCCTTTAAAGTTATGCTCTAATCAACAATATGAATGAAGGCAAATCTGTTCAGGTCAATACTTGCACCTATAAAAGGTAAAACCTGCGAAACTGATATATATATATACTCCACTGTTCAATAGTTTGAAGTCACTCAAGAATGGTCATTTTATTGAATATTTACTTGTATAGTGAAGACTGAAGGTATGTAAAAATATGTTATTTAATGGTAGATATTCACTGATGTTGCTTCAGAGGCGGTTTGTGGTGGTTCAGCAGAGGATGGAAGATTTTTACATGTCCGTGATGCCGCTCCATGAGTTTGTTTGGTCTACTGCTCATAAACGCTTCAATTTAATCTCAAAATAATGGAATCAGCCAGGGCAGAAATTTCGTCTACTGACTTTTGGCAAAGGTGGCGTCCTATTACAGCACCGTGTTTGCTGATCTGTTCATTATAGCCCATTCTACCACCAGTGTTTGTCTGTGAAGACTGCATGACTGTGCTTCATTTTATACAGCTGTTAGTAAAGGATATGGCCCATAGTCCTGGACACAATAATTAAAAGAAAAATCCACATACTTATATAGAGCGCCTTCAATGGAATATTCAATTATGGCCCCTAAATTGTTCGGATTCTTTCAACATGGATTAATTTCCATTGTGTGTAAATTGTCAGTAATGTCAAAAAGCATCCGTCATCCGCCTTAACAAACAATTGAGCCATTCTCATTCACACTTCCATGTGTTCTTTTCATACTTAAAAAACAACAACATGTGCCATTTGATCAGCAGCATGCTGAGATTTGCTCATGATTGTGGGTAAAAAGATGCAAAACAACTCATTAGAGCTTGGGGGTCCAGCTTTGTGTGCTTCTTACGCCAGGCTTCTTCAGGTGTAGGCCTTGGAATATTCAGTTACGATCCCTAACTACTGAGCATTAAGGATTTATTCGTATATTTTTGTTTCTCCAAACTGTCTCATTCTAATTCGGGCCTTCAGTGATCAATTATTTATGTGCTTTGGGTTCGTGGAGGTGTTCAGTGTGGTGGGTGGCCTAAAGGACTGTGGGAGTCTCAGGACCTGAGCCACAGTGAAGAAGAAGACGAAGAAGAAGAAGAAGGTAGACTGTGGGGAAGGGAAGACGGTGCCTTTCATCTGGGAAGGCTTGTGGAGATGTGGAGGAACTGGGTGCGAGAAGGAGAAATAGAGAGGGCGAGCGAGCACTGGGTCCTCAGGGGAAACGGGGCTGCAGCATTCCTGTGTGTTTGAGAAGCCGGCTGACAGCATTCCTCAGCGTCTGTGAAACCGGACATTTGCTCCGCGTCCCCCCTCCCCACCTCCACACCTCCCATGCCCCCCCCCTCCCCATCTAAACCACCCTCAGTCTCTTTTTCACCGTCTTTCAAGTGGGCTTTATCCTCTCCTGTGGCAAGGGTCATGTGTCTGGCTGCTGGAGGAGACCATGTGACGCTAATCCACCCCCCCCTGCACACACCCCCGCTTAAAAAAAAAAAGCCTCACGCCAAAGGAAGCCAAGGGATTGGGGGGGAGGGAGGCCTCAGGCCTCAGGAGAGACGCAAGGCACTCGCTGATCATACCAAAAAGGAAGGCGTTACATAGTCATTCGGAGATATTTTTCCCATATTGAACCTTTGAAATGACCCAAATGTGGCGACTGAGGAATATTTGCTTGCGATGACGCTTTTCAGGTGCGGTTGTAAATGATCGAGGGGAAAAAAAACATGTTGCTTGTTAATGTTCAACAGATTCGTCAGTATCCTGAGTGGGTTTTTTCACTGTGACTAATGAATTTTATCCAGTCTCTGTCTTTTAGTGAAAGAAGCATTTACTTCCTTATCCCAAAATCACCAAGTCACATGACCCTTAATTCACTACCAGTGTGTTTTGTTCAGCTACAAAATTACAGTGGGGCTGCAAGTAAAATGACTCGGAAATGTCCTTGTTTTAGACCCTACATTTCTAAAAATAGATCAATAAAACAATTGAATGATTCAATAAATATCAAATATGGAATTTGTACTGAATGTTCATTTTATTAATAAGTGAATTTTACCAAAAGAGCTTAATGCAGTATGTTAACACCTTTAAAGTTTCAGAACATTCTAGTACACATCGTGCACATATGAAAACAGCCTGTTTTAAATTTTGTGTTTTTGTGATGTCATAAAGACCAGTGATTGTTGATTCTTGCCAATATTGTGTTTTGAATTTAGTGTATTGTGATGTCATAAGACCTGAGGCAATTTAGCTCCACCCATACACAATTTACATTCAAATGAATGTTTCAGCTTGGACTGCATTTTGAATGCAACACAATAAACAACAGCCAGTCAGAACAGAGATCATTTACATACATCGGTCTTAAAGACACAGTAACACAAACAGTCTGTTTCGTTCAAAGGGGTAAAGAGAGGTGATTGTGTATTTTTATATTTGTCCCTCTCAATAATTAATCCAAAATAATTTACTCAAGCACGGGCTGAAATTATGCCCATGTGAAAATTAATGGAAGAAGATATCAAAGAAATTAATCTGCCTGAAGAGGCGGGGAACAAGCTACGCCATGAACAGGGAATTTAAATTCCTGCTTAGGACCCCCAGCGGCTAGGGCTGGTCCGGCTTTGCCTTCAGCCCTTTTTGGAATGTTGTGGTGCAAGTCCTGATCTGTATGTACAGAGATGCTGGACTGTGGAGAAGAAAAACTCCCAGAACGAAGGTGTAAATCTGGACCTAATGTTTCGTAGAAGTTTAAAATTCGGTGACTGGGGAGACCAACGAAAAGCATTTCTCATTGTTTCCCAAAATCACAACTGAAATAGTTTCCCAGTGAGAATATGGAACCATCATAAGGACACAATATTTAGGTTAAATGGCCTTTTCTCGACAATTATATGTCCATGAAGAACAATAATCCGGCCCAATGACTCCCAAGAGAGTCTGACCTATAAGTCTATGGAAGCATTGGCCCCGGCATGGTGAGAGCCACCCCTATCTATTTAGGGGGCTGTAGCCCTCATGGCCCAAACAGCTGAACTAATTAATGAGAAAAAGTGTCGAGTTACCCACAGCACTATGCAAAGTCGAAGGTACCTATGCAAATTGTTTAAAGCCATTTTCCTCATTATGTGATAAAATGTGTTTCTACCAGCAAAGTCGATATTTGAATACATACAAGTAACAACAAATGTATCAAGATTAGTTTATCTGTAAAAGTAGTTGATACTGTGTGAGCTGGTGAGGAGAACACAGGTTTGGTTCCAGATTCCTCCTCGGTTCCTCCAGCCGTTGTTTGGGTTGTGAAACTCATGATTTAATTTAATGAAGGAAAGACCAGGTTTCTGATTGAAACTACAGTATTATTGAACTTCCACAAGGAACACACTGATATACTGAACATAACATTACTACTTATGTATATATATATACTAATATATATATATATGTGTATATATAAATTTAGTAGTATTCATTTAGACATATAAAACAACAAAATATGAATATTGTATAGGAACATGCTGGGTTTTGCATATTTCTATAGGTAAAAAGAAGCAAAACAGCTCATCACAGCAGATGACTTTCCATTAAGAAAATGCACATATTCCAGCTATGTGAGACAATACACAGTACAGTCACAGTTCCGCAGTAATCTCTTCATAACCCACAGTGCCATACCAACAGGACTGCACTTAGTCTCATAAATTTTAGCAGCTGAACACTGATCAGCTGTAAGGATCACAGGACCCTTTGAAAATATGCAGTAAAACCTGCTGACCCAAAACTGATTGGTTTGCCAGGGGGTGTTTGATTGGAACTAGCCAGTATTGGAATCCCTGATGGTGGTGCAAAGGAAATCAAAATTTGAGGTAGACAGCAATAAATTAATTGCTGAAAAAATAGCAAGTAGCAGCAAAAGGATGAGAAGAAAATGTCCAATATATAAATAAATGCCAGGTATTTACAGTGGCAGTTGGAGAGTATATATTCTTCTTATGACAGAACATTTACTATCCTGTGTTTGGTCCTGCGCAATTTCCATTCCACCCCAGGTTGAAGCTATGGAGAATGCAGCCAAGTACAAGTTTATGAATGCTGTTGTTACATTCTGCTTTAAATATCAGATGGAAAACCTATGACATCTGTGTTTTAATCTGTATCTGAGGAGGAACTGCACACATGATTTTAAGTATGGCGACATTTACATTTACTGCATTCAGCGGATGCCTTATATCCAGCAACTTCCATTCCCTAACTACAGGGGGAATGGGGTCTTGCTCAGTGCTGGGGGTAGGATTCGAACCCAGGACCTCATGGGGTGAAGGGGGACTTCATGGGGTTAAGGGTCTTGCTCAGTGCTGGGGGTAGGATTCGAACCCCGGACCTC
>JBBKCR010000122.1:1892884-1903062 GCA_037577295.1 Ladigesia roloffi
ACTCAGTCAGAAAGCCATTTTTGTATCTGGAAAAAAAACAGGGAAACGGAAAGGATCTACGGCGAATAAAATTGAAAATCAAAATAAATTATTCGACTGGATTTGGTACCTCAAAGTTGGAGGTGGACCTAAATAAATACAATACGAATACAATACGAATAATAAATGCAGGACATGGATCTTTAACTCGCATGCATTCTCCTTTTACAGAATACACCAAGACCACCCACACTCATCTGATATTTGGTGAAGAAAAGGTTCTGGAGTGACTTGGAGTGATATCGGTGCTATAATGCTAATTTGTGACATTTTGTTATTGAGGTTCTTTCATGAAACATGTAACACATCATTCTCTGGCATATTGCTAAGGTTTCTTGCTCACACTTTACAATGAAAACAGTTATTCAGAGTTTATAAAGGATTTATAACCATTGTAGACAGTTTATAAACCATTATTAAGCAGTTATAACAGTGGACATTTACTGATGCAGGCCCATTATGTGGCAAAACCTGGTGTGTTAGTAGCATGTTCGCAAACAACTGACGAATCTGACAGTTTAACGTTCTCCCTGAAAAGAGACAAAAAATTCTCTTTTTTAAATTAATATTTATTCCCTATATTTAGGTTTTATTTTTATTTTATTTTATTTTTTTTATATTTAATTGAATTTTTCTTTAAGGTCACCGGCGGTCGTACAAGCATTTCACTGCATATCGTACTGAGTATGACTGTGTACGTGACGAATAAAATTTGAATTTGAATTTGAAATTCGAATTTGATTTGAAATAAAGTGAGCAAGACCTGAGATCATGACAAATAACCAGCCTGGATCAGTGTAGGATGATTATAAGCTGTTTATAACTGCTTATTTATGATTTTGAAACTGTGTACAACCTGATTAAAAGCCATCCAACAACAACTCTTTTAAGGGTGGTCTTACTGTTAAGTGATAGCAAATATTCTTTACAAGTTAATAAAGAGGTACATCCATTTGTGGTGGCTCAAAGCACTTAATCCAATATCGCTATGTCACATCATTTGGATCACAACCCAGAGACATTCGGTAGTGAGAGATAATGAACTGCATGCAAAAAAATTGGCCATGTAGCTCCTATTAGCCAGTTCCTGGGACCACCAACCTGGAGCAAGTCCCAGTGAATTAAACTGCAGAGCGAAGTGCCTCCAGAAATCAGGCGGGATTGAACCCCCTGATGACCTCTTGGGTTCAGCTCTCATGAACATAACGAGCCACAAATGGCTCATCGATTGAATGTCTGGTTTTAGGGCAAAAATCTTTCTCTAGAAAAAGAACAGGATTCATGAGGATGTTTAATTTGACAGAGTAATATATGAGCAAATTTCATACGATTTATTCTTAAAAATAAAGCTGCCAGAAAGGGTTGTTTACATCACATCTCAGAAGAACCAAGTGTGGTTCCCTTAAGAACCTTTTTTGTTTAGAAATATATGTCAATAATTGAGAATCGTTTTAAAGTCAAGCCCCCCCCCCCAATTAATATAAAGGAAGAAATATTAAATGGACATTACATTATGCAAAGCCTTTCCAAAGGTTCTTCACATTCACAAATCTCTTTCAAAAGTGGTAAAAGTGCTTCTGCAGTGGTACTGTGCAGCTGTTTGGTAAGAATGTGTGCAGTTAAATTTTTATTTCACATAAACGGCATTTCAAAAGTATTTCGGTAACACGGTAAAGTACGATCTTATACATTTTAAGAACGGTCTTCTTTATTTTCTATGTTGTTTGGTCTTTTTGGCCCAGCATATCATTGCACTTTAGACCCTAAGACCAAAGGAATAGAAAGAGAGTGAGAAAAAAAGAGAGACCATGCTGCTGGTCTATTATGAGGTATTTATATATATATATATATTTATACAGCTCCGAAAAACAACTGCAAAAATGTTCAGTTGCTCAGCTTTGATCTTTTCTAGGTGCAAGTATTGAATTCACCAGCTGAAATACAATATTTCTCCTCATTTCCAGAGAAAATTATGTTCTTTAAAGCATCATTTTGAAAGGAAATAACAAAACATCAGAATAAGAGAAATGATGCAGCGTTGACAGAACTTGAATAATTCAAAGAAAACAAATTCTCTTGCTCATTCCTAAACAAAATGGCAATAATTACCTTTGATGAACTTCTAGTAGTGTAGCACCATCCAACTGGTCCCATTGTGAGAGGAGAAGTTCAACAGCAGCAGTGTTTTATACTTTTCTTCATTAAATAAGATGTGATTCCTGATCAGAACTAGTTGCTTGTGTAGGAATTTAACAGACCCTGGCAGGGAATGGCTAATGGCTAGAATGGCTAATGGCTAGAATGGCTAATGGCTAGAGATGCTAATTTTTTTTTTTTAAATTGCAGCGGCTTCTTATATGAATCTTCACATTACACAGGATTTCATCAAACTTCAAAACTTCCAACCTATAAAATGGTTAATTAAAGAACAAGCTGAACTGAGAAGTTGCTTCTGAATGTGCTCTTGGCATCTTTATTTTCAATCATTTAAGAATGTTGCCAGTTTGTTCATTCATTCATTTCTTTTCACCCAGAAATGGCCATTTCGCACTAAACACTGAACATCCAGTGACCAGGACAAAGGTATAATGAGCCTTTAATAATCATTCCCCACAGAATCAGAAAAGCAATGCCCTTGTGACAGTTTTTTTCTCAATACACTCCAAAAAGAGATATAAGCTTTAATCCAGCTTTAATCGTTTAATTTAGATACATTTTGTTATTGTTGACAGTCATTACACAATATATATTTACAGGTCATTATGAAATATCATTACAATTTACAGGATTTTGTACAAAATTGCCTTCCAGATGCCTCGATAGTTCTATCCAGATACTGTCGTGTTTTGATATGGTGACTTTATTAGTTTTCCGCTTTCCGTACGCTCAGCAGATGCAGGCACAGGCCTTGAGAAGGTTCTGGGTCTTTCGCCTGCTCTGCGCCAATTAAAGATCTTTCTCAACAATAAGAAATCTAGTACACCAAAAAATACATGTTCATAAATAATGATTTATAACATTAACATCTGATAGTATAACTATTGAGTTATAAAATTGTCTTCTTTAATATGATTTTATATCATCTATGAGTCTCTTTTCTTTCTTAAACTTAAATCTATTTAGAGTGATGATGAGTTACGGGTACGTGTCGTTTTTTTTTAAATATCAAGGGGAAACTCACCTTGTCCATTGCTTCGCTTTGTTGAGAACACTTGAGAGATGCTAGACAGTCGGTTGCTTTCTGTAGACGCCACCCATGAGTTTATACAGTGTAGAGATGAGGACTGTGTAGTGTTTTGATGGCCTACGTTTGGATAGATTGCCAGGATAGTGATGCATCTCTATCTTGTCCTTTCCGCGGGGCTACGAATGTCCGCCGTCATGGTTTGTTTGCCCCAATCTCGTTCGATTTCCCTCAAAAGTTCAGAGTCCCCACCATAGGAGGGGCAAATTTAAGCCATTTTGGGTCAATAGGAGAGTGCTCCCCCCTACTGGCACGTCCGCTCCACCGCGATGGCAACATCCTGATGACGACAAGTTACCTGGTGTGTATTTACCCTGTTTGGCTCCCGTAAAGACAGTGCTCTGCAATTTTGCGCCCAAGCAAACTCATTTCGAAAGAACAGAAGGATCTTTAGACCAGTCTAAACTAAAATGCATTGTGCTCCATCTCGCCGGAGGAGATGTAGAAAATGAAAACGAACCGAAGCATGCGTTGTTTTTTTTTTAGTATTTTTTCGCTTTTTTTTTGTTCTTTTTTATCATTTTTGGAAAGATGTCAGAACGACAGCAGTTTAACTATAGGAAAATAGGCTTTTAAGGATGACTCCTTCGGAAAAAAAATCATCTAGAAACCTTTCCTGGATGCAGTTAGCATTGGCTACGAAGTAAATAGATAGACTAACCCAAAAAAGAAAAAGGAAAACGAATCCTTAAAAGATTATGCAAACACAAGCATAAATATTTGATCCACAGAGTAAGCGAGTTAAGCTACGAATGACAAATATACGTGATATACTGAAACTCCGCCACAGGCCACAGTTTTCAGAATTGTTCTTCTTCTTTTGTGTCGATGTGTTCGTCAGTCATTAATATGGTGCTCTCGGAACAAAACAAAAAAAACAACAAAAAAAAAATCCTGATTTTTTTTCGTCCCCCACCTTCCGAGTCTACCTCCGTTTTAAAAGCAAGAAAGAATTCAGCGAAAAGGGGCGCAGTGTTTCTTTTTTTTTTTAATTCTCTTTTTTTTTTCTTTTTAACATGGTTTTGGTCCGCTCTCCTTCCTCGCGCTCCGGCCCTTCTTAATGGACGTAGTAGAGCCAGTAGACCACGTTGAAGAAGGAGAAGACGGTGGGGAAGATCATCCTGGACCACTTGTCGATGGAGTTGACGTCAGACAGGTCGGGGATGTTGACTTTCAGCTGCGAGGCCCGTCTCCTCAGGCGGCTCTTCTTCTGCGCCGCGTGGCGCTCCAGGGCACTGTGGCCGTAGTTGTGGCGCGCCAGGGCAGCCCTCCTGTACTGCAGCGTGGAGCTGTCGTAGGCCAGCATGCTGCTGCTGCGGGGGTCCCCCAGGCCCCGGGCCAGATCCCCCGGGCCCATCTCGTTCTTCATCTCCACCGTGGTCAGCCGGATGTCGTCCGGGTTCATCTGCAGAGGGGATAAACACATTACACTCTTCTCATTCACCCTATCACACTCGCCTCTCGCCACTACCTTCTCCTTAATTTACTGAATTTTACGAATCTCCACCAATCCTCATGGCAATGTCATGGATAGCATGTAAGCAAAGCATTCATACCATTAAATAAGCCTCTATTACAACTCAGAGAAACTGAATTGAAAATATAATCTAAAAGAATGCTGTGGCTAAACATCTCACTTGTAATTTTCTTATATTCCCCATAACTCAAATATAGCCAATCAGGCAAGACCTCAGCTTCTGTAGTTTATAACTGGAGCTACAAGTCTCGTATAGCTAGCAATAGCCTGATGATAAAAGTGTGGAAAAATAACATGGCTGTAAGTACTGTGTTAGAATGAAAGGCTACATAATATAATTAAGAAATGGTTAGGTAATACTGCAGTTTGAACAATTATTCACTCACCATATGTAGTTCGTCAGCCAAGAAATGTCTGGTGCCCCAATTCTGCTGCTTCATTTTTTAATTTTTTGCTAGGCTAATTTAGCTTTCAATCACTAGAAGTCAATAGTCACCCAAATAGTTGGCATTAAACTGGATGTGGTTTAGGACATGGGGAACTCTACTGATCTTGGATCAATTTCCTCTGTGTTTATGATGGTCAGTTGTAGTTAGTGAAAACAGACCCTGTTGTCTAAAGGGACACTCTGTGGTCCTGTTCATTTTTATATGTCACAGTTCTGATTCTGATTCAGATTCTGAAATTTAGCCACTAAAGAAGCAAAGTTGGAATCCAAAATCTGGAAAAAAAAACTGGAAATGTCTTTTTTTGCCTAAACTAAAGAAAGTCCTAAACTAAACAGGTAAAAGCCAGAAACCAAGACTTTGAAGAAAACTATAGAAACTCCACTTTGTTTGGTCAAACTATTATTTGAACCACAACACGTCTTAAACCGCATCAAGGGTTTAATAAATAATCTGAAAGAGACCTACTTCCATTATCTTTTAGCTGCGTAAGCCTCTTAGCTCCAGTGCAAAACTAAAGTAGCAAATTTCAGACGCGTCTTGGCTGATTGACTACGTTTGGGTTAAGGGGATTTTTAATTCATTCATTTGTTTCCAAACGATTGCTTTAATCTACATATTTTTAAATGTTTTACTGTCGTTTATAGTGCACACCATTTAAGCAGCGATGTTCTAAACAGCAAACACAGCACGGTCGTTTCCGAATTTCAACCATGGCATGGTTAAAATTCTGTCTGCAAATATAAATAATCAGGCAAATAAATGCAAAGGAAAAAAGGCGAACTCATGAAGGCAAAGGTCCAGAAGAGTGGTGAGGGAAAGGGCTGCTGAGATGGAAGGAGGGACGAGGCTGGAAGAAGGGGAGAACGTGAGGCTCCTCTGAAACACCCCCCCAACACACCCCACCACTACCCCTCCCAACCAGCCTGCAACATGCTCTGATTCACCCCACTATAAACGAGGAAGCTTGCTGCACCCGCCTCTCCTCTGCTTATGTAGGCGTTCGCTTTGCTGTGAAGCTTTTTTAGGCCTTTGTTGCGCTAGGACTGTTGACTAACCACCAAAATCACTGACCAAAAACAGCATCATCTGTTTATGTCTCTGCTACGGTGCCTTTTCATCCCTTTAAATGGCTCAAATGCTAAAATTATGGCTGTCGACAGAGCAGCATGTCTAACACCAATCTTACAAACGAGTGTCTCTGCGGCAGTCGACCTGTGGGTTATCTCAGACTCCTCTTCCCTTTCTGTGCTATTTTAATGCTACAGAGCTTAAGAATGGGACACTGTAACGAACACCTCTATCCTCAAATATTGTACTTTTATCTCATTGAGTTGCACTGACTAAAGAGAGAGACATGATTGTATTGACGTAAGTAAAGTTTTTAGCTGCTTATTAGCTGCTATTTAATAAAAACTCATCAATCTACCATGTGGTAATGAATCAAATGGACTGATTTATCGATAATAGAAGCATATACAGCAAATCAAATCATCCAGTTTTGAAATAGGGATTATTTTGAACCATTTTATTGTTAAATTAGGACTGTAAAACACATCAATTTTTTTTCTATTGTACATTTATCCCGTTTACTTGCATTAACCAAAGTGAGAGACATTCATGTAGTAACGTAAGGCAAATGTTCAGCCAGGTCTTTTTGTTGTATCGATCAATATGTGGCACAAATATTTCGATCAATTTACGGCCCTGACTCAGATAGTGAGTTTTTAAATTATTATACCTAATAGCACTATAAATGGCAAATCAATTGTTCCCGTTTTTTAAATGCAAAATATGGTTAATTATTTTGAGCCTGCAGCTTATAAATCGAGTGTTAAATTAGGGCACTGTGTATTTCTGCCCCTTTCTTTTTGCTAGTTGATGACTATGTATTACTGTATTCAATTGTAAATATATGAAATATAGTATACAATATAGTATACATGGCTAATCAAATGCTCCAGTGTGGAAATAGAAAATATTTGACATTATTTATGGCTTATAAACAGCCTTCTGTCTAAGATTGATACTGACTCGATCCCTCATGCCACCAAGGAGTCGTCTAGCCTCACTCTAGCTAACACAGTAACAGAACTGTAATCAAAATAGCGTCAGTGATTCACTCGAGGGGGAAGAGCGAGGCTAAGCCAAACGAGAGGATATTAAAAAGTGTTCTGAAGCAGAGGCTCCGTCGCTCTGGTTTTGTTCCCTTTCAGACAGAGTCGTCTGCGCTCGGCCAATGGACATGCTCGCTGGGAAAGAGTTTCAGGTGCAAAGAGCAAATCAAATTAAATAAAAAGAGGGGAAGTGGAAGTGGTGGAAATGATGATGGCTACCATCATTACTCTAAACCAACCAAAAATCAACAAATACAAAAAAACAAAAACAAAAAACAAAACAAAAAGCTCAGGTGGTTTGCGAAGTGCCATTAATTATTTATTTCTGATTGCTTATATCGATGCAGATCCACTTTGTAGTTTTTTGTTGGTTTTTTTTTACTTTGGAGTTGGCAGTACCTTAAGTCTCTGCTCGCCTAGTCCTAATGCAGCATCCTCCGCAAAGATTGGATCCCACATCGAGTCATACACGTCAATTTCCCTCTGTTTCATTCTGGCATACAGAGCATCGTCTCTCTGAACTACATTTCCCACCATCCACTGCAAGTACACAAAATCAGCACTGTTACTTGGGAAATGGCAGCTTTGTCAGAGAATGATAGAGACAGAAGGAGAGACAGAGAGAGTGTGAAAGAGGGAGAGAGAGTGAGAACGAGAGAGAGAGAGAGAGAGAGAGAGAGAGAAAGAGAGAGGGAGCGTGAAAGAGAGAAAGAAGGGTTTTGGCACATCTAACTTATTCAAGCTCAATAAGATTATGAGGCGAGCAGCTTGATGCTCTGCCAGCCCTGAGCTGAGAGATGACTCGCCCTGTGAAACGGCAAGGTCACCGCTTACTGCTACCCAAACTCTGCTCTGATCTGCCAGAGGAAAAAAGTAAAACAAAAAAAGAGCACACAGTGTCCTTTGGAGGGTAAAAATCCATTAAAGTGCGGTTGATCAGCACGCCTATGCCACTGGAAAAAATAAAGGTGAATTTCCAGAGTCGTAACAAAAAGCCAAAGCCCAATGATCCTGAAAGGGCGCAGGACAGAAGTCACAACACATACACAACACAACCTCCAAATAACAGGCCGGCCACTGCAGGGGAACCGCAGCGGTGGACCAGGCCAGAGCCGGGTGCTTGGTTTGTGTGTGTATGTGTTTGTGTGTGTGTGTGTTTGTAAGGGCACCCATACGGACGCTACCTTGTTGGGATCTGGTCGGAGTTTCTCGTTGTTGGCGGTGGCCGCCTTCTCCGCCGCCTTCTTCTGTCTCTGAGGGCCTCGGCCGAAGAAGATGTAGTTGACGAAGGCATACTCCAGCAGGGCCAGGAAGACGAAGACGAAGCAGCCCATCAGGTACATGTCGATGGCCTTGACGTACGGGATCTTGGGGAGGGTCTCTCGCAGATGTGTGTTAATGGTGGTCATGGTCAGCACCGTGGTGATACCTGAGGGCCACGAAAACGAGGTGCATGGTTTTAATCAGAAATATGAACCTTGTTCTCCCACTGACAAACCACTTTATTAAAAACACCTCGTTCTGTCACTCACAGACCACTTTAAAATGAAACACCGACCTTGTTCTTTCTCTAACTGGCCACTTTAATGGAAACACCTACCTTGTGGTTCCACCCAGTGGCCCTTTTATTAAAAACACCAACATATAGCTCCACTACATAGGAGCACACTTTTACATTCATCTGCTGCCATGAATAAATGACCTATCCTAACATTTTAAAGCAACTAACAGCTTGGACAGAGCTCTGGCAAAGATCCCACTGAGCCCATTGCCAATTTAGAGAGAAGCACTCATTCCTCATTAATATTTGTAAGCATGTGCAAGGCCACGCTGGTCATGTACAGTATCTCTCTACCTTGCATTCACTCAGCATCCCAGACGGAATCATCCCTTTGTATGTAACTTCAACATGACTGCTCTAAAGATTTCCGCTCTATTGGCCGATTCGCCTCATTGGCCAGTTTCTGGACACTGGGTCACTCTTAATCAGTACTGCTTGGGTGGTGGACTGTTCTCAGCACAGCAGAGATAATAGCACTGGCGTGTCACGATAGTGTGTGTGCTACTCACTTTAGGTTGAGAGAGATATCCAGCCAAGAGCATCTCTGTGGTTAAACCCTGATCAGTAATGAAGACCTAGAGGATGGATAACTCAAACTGTGCATCAGCACATTCTCAGACCCTGAGTGGAAGTTAAAATCCATATTAAAGTGGTGGAGTGAGTGCAGTCCAGGAGCAAAAGGATAATGCTATAGTGTTTCACCAATGGATAGCGGTGTAATATTGCACTCTAGACGGCTGTACAGTGTGTAGATAGAAGCAGTGCCAAGTGTACAGTAATGCCAGATGGTGATGTATATACAGTAGTGTAAGAGCAGCTGGAGGGTACTGCGTGACAGACACCAGTATAGTGTTTCCATTACTGTATGACACTGAAAATAATGTGGATCTAAGATCACAGCAGTACAGTGGACCATGACTATAAAAACAAGCAAAGCAATGTAGTACAACAGTTACGTCTCATTCATCTACTTTGGGCTGCTCACGTTTTATTAGGGATCGCCCAAGCAGATCAACCACCTCCATTTCCTTCCATCCTTCCCCTCTCACACTAACTACCTGCATGTCCTCCATCACCGCATTTGGAAGCCTACTAGAACTTCATCTTCTCTTCCCTGAAGCTCCATCCTCCTCAGCATCCTCCTTCCCACACACTGAGAGTCTCTCCTCAGCATCCTTCTCCTAACACACTCAGTCTCTCCTCAGCATCCTCCTCCAAACACACTCAGTCTCTCTTCAGCATCCTCCTCCCAACACACTCAGTCTCTCCTCAGCATCCTCCTCCCAAAACACTC
>JBBKCR010000122.1:1989420-2002272 GCA_037577295.1 Ladigesia roloffi
TATTAGAATATTTTTCTTATTAACTATAATAATATATATACACTATAAACACTTCACAGTGTGAAAAATATAAATGTAAATACAGATGATACAGTACTAGCAATGTTATACTAACAGTTATATTAATGAATCCAATTGAAGTCGAATTTCTGAAGCCTGGATTCAGTGTTTTCAATTGTATCGATTTTGTGTAGTGGCAGATAAATATATAAACAAATACTCTAAATAGTCTTAATATTGAGCAACCCCACAAGAGTATATTATCCCAAACCATCAGTGGAAAGCTGTAAAACTACAATAAAAATACAGATACAGTTCAGTGATGGCTGAAGTTACAATTCATATTATTATGATGATGATGATGATGATGATGATGATGATGTCAATTATTATTTGCAATTATTGTTAGTAGTGGTGGTGGCCATATAATAAAATGACAACTACTACTATAATACTACTTTTTATTTTTATTTATTATTTTCTATATTATCTTTACTTTTATTTTTTGTTATTATTATTCTTTCCCATAAGTACTATTTTCCTTGTTTACTTTTGCCGTTTCAAAAGTAGCAATCACATCTTGACAAAACATTTAATCAATAAATCAGTGCAGTGTATCATTTACTCTTCAATAACTACTCTTCCCAGAGGAAGAAGCTTCATTGCTTTATATCTATTTTATATTTCACTGCAACTGTACACTTTAAAAGCTTAAGATATATAAAATATCGCACATTGTTAATACGAACAATAGTGCACATAACTTCTCTCCACAGTGATTCTACCTTCAGTATTAGTTATTTAGCTCTGGATACAGCTGGGGTGAAATTTTAAATAATCTGATCCGGAACTTGTCGTGTGTTTACGTGAACTCTTGTGACGGGTCTCACCTCCCGATCCCGGGCGTAGCCGGTTGTCGTAGCCCTCCAGAAGCCGGTCCAGAATCCGAGTGATGTTTTCTGAGCTGATCTTCTGGCTTGAGACCACACTGCCAGCACTGAGGGGAAAAGACTTTTATAATTGTTTTTAAGCCTCGACAAAACACACTACGGCAGGTCAGTCCGTGAACACTTGAGTGCATTTTTTTTTACTTAAGGGCAAATTCTGATGCAACATGTGCAATTTTTTTGGTGGAACTCTTTCGACTGGATAAAATGTACAATTTAAACCCGTTTCTAGTGCATTTCTGCTGTTATTGTAAGTACACTCCATTGTGTACTTGCGTGTGTATAGATCCACTCGGTGTACATATACATTCATGCAACTTGCCTAGGTCTACATTTAGTTTACATTTAGTTGACATATACATATACCTTCTGTGCACTTTCTGCCTTGACAAAGCAAAATTCTCACTTGTGGGACCAAAAAAGTTTCTCTTATCTCATCTGTTATTGTATCCTGTCCAGCATGTCTCCAAATAGAATACGCATCTTCTCCGCATTGTAAAAACAGAGTCAGCTGTTCCAGAAGCCCAGCTCTGCTCACCTGATCAGAAATAAAAATCCCAAAATCCCGTCCATTTCCGTGCTTCTGGCTGGGGCCACCTTCACCAAAAGCAGAGGTCCATCGCTTGGGTCAGAGCTGCGATTTTCTCGCGGTGAGCGTCTCCCAGCATATGAGGAGTTGTCTGGGGTGAGATCTTTGAGAATAATCGAGTTAAGGGATTAAGGAAATCCACCAAGTGACTGGGTTTGGAAACAAGCAGGCCTGGTTTCACCCAACTGGAAAAAAAGAAAACAATTTAAAGACTGGCATTCATAAATAAAACTGGTTTCATTTCATCATTTCATCTACATTCACTATGAAACACAATGTACTTAAAATGTGCTTAACTGTACCTTAATTTACCCCTGAAAATATGCCAAAAACCTTAATTTGAATTAAGTGGACATTAATTTGTAAACTGTTCCCTTCATTTTACCTTAAAAGTGGATTTAAGGTGTGAGTGTGAAACCCCTTAATCCTAAATATATGGCATTTTCTTCAGGAGGCTCAGTTATTTAAGGGGCACCTTTTAAAAATAAGGGACAAATTCTGTAGTTTTACCCCTTAATTAGCCTTAATCTGTGCACTTTTCCACTTAATTTTCCTTACCCTTCTGGAAATTAAGGTAAAAATGAAGGTTGCATTAAGGGGTAAAATTAAGGGGTTTGGTTTCGTAGTTATTACAGTACATTGCATTCATTTATACATATATACATAGTAACTTACAGTTTGAGGAAACACTCAGGAAAGTGTGAGAGCCAGAGAAGTGTCCTAAGTGCTAAAAACATTATTCTTAATTTAGAGTTTATTGGCAGCATACACACATACTCAGAAGGTTGAAATAGCGTACTCTAAAAAAAAAAAGAAAGACCTAGTGCAAACACAAAAACTGCTGCAAAATTATACAGCAGCATCAAAGGAACAGAGAACATATATAGGCAGGTAGTGCAAATAATAATGTATTTCTAAGCTAGAGCAAGTTTTTAAGGCAGATTTGATTACAAATTATAGGTGCAGTAAGTTTAGTTGGGCGTGGTGCAAGAATATGTAAGATTATTCAGATATAAGAGCAAGTGTGATTTAGGCTGTATAGACCATTAGGAGAGGACATGCTCTTTGAGTACGTGAATAACGATTCCGAGGTATTTAAAGTATACCATCAAGGAGGACAAATGGCTAAACAAAACATGCCATGACGTGAACAAAGTTTCATAATACAAATAAAGTTCCGTGTACACACGCTGCTCAATGGCAGGGCCAAAAACTGACCGCTTGTCGACAAAGTACAAGAAGTCTGTTTTGGCTGATACATTTCATTTAAACTTTAATTAAACGTATTTCTCTTTTGTTACATGCAAGTTGTTATCAGGTAAATTAGCACCCAGAGACATTTGTTTGTTTGTGTACCACTACTACCAAAACATTAGATATAAAACACAGTTAAATTAGGTCATGAATAAATACAGTTGTATGTTTATACTTGACTTGAGTTGTAGACCTTCCATTTACCACCATTGTACTGAAATCCAGATCAGTACGTGTTTCTACTAAACAGTTTCACACCAAACCACTCGCGTCGACTTTGTTTACTTCTGGTCTCTGCAGTTGCGGTTGGTTAGCACTAGAGGTCAGTGTAAATCTCTAAACGGTCCAGATTTCCAGAGTAGAAGAGGACACCTAGTAGACGCTGCTAGGATGTTGGAGAAGGTTTTAGTCCTTATAAAAATCTCCCCTAAGTTTTGGGGGTTTATCTTCAGGCATTAATTTCGAAATATCCTCTCTGACTCAGTCTTCGCCAGGGTACCGTTTGTGGAGGAGTTCCAGTTCTCCTGATTTAGCTGGTAAGAAGAAAATACTTTAGTTTCAGTATCCTTCAGCATGTCTGTGCATTTTGAGGAGAGAAGTGGCACCGTTCCCTGCAAGACACCCTGGGGTTCGTGGTACCAGACCATGGAGGAGGTCTTCATCGAGGTAAACGTCCCTCCTGGGACCTCCAGCAAAGAAGTGAGATGTAAACTCGGGAGCAGAGAGGTGGAGCTGGTGGTGAGAGGACAGGAGATCTTCAGGGTGAGGGATCAACACATACTCACAGCTGAAGATGAGATGAAATAACCCTTTATTAGTCCCTCAAGTTGGAAACAATAGACACAAATTTCACTGTATGGACAAAAGTTTTGGAACATACGCGTTACTTCCAGCGAAGGAGAACTTTAATACTTCAGCAGACCAAGATATTTTGCACGACATGACACTTCCAACCATGGACGTTGTTAGAGGTGGGGGGGGGGAGCAAAAAAAAACTCGTGGGACCAGGTGTACCCAAAAAACACACGTTGTACAAGAAATACTTCACTTATCTGTCCTTGTTGGGTTTATGGTGAAGTGCGAGGTGTTTGTTGTAATTTCTGACGGCAGCTGGAATGAAAGACCTGCGGAATCTCTCCTTCACACATCGCAGGGTACTGTTTTATCTGTATTTTCTCTAATACTGATATGAAAATGGCTGCAATATGTAATCTAGCCTCTATACAATCACGGTCGTTCTGACAGGCTGACCAATCATAGCTCCAGGTCATTGTAATTTGACAAATATCTAATTTCAATCGTCAGTTAAAGAATACAATATATTTAAATGTGTTGGTTTGGTGACATCACAAAAAATAACATTTGGAAACAAGCTGCTATGGCAAATGGCTTATTTCCCATAAATTGACTGTATTTATAGGGGAAGTGAACATACCATTTAAAACAATATTAAACCCTTTTTTAATTCCAGAAAAGTGATGAGATGGGCCCTTTAATGTCCTGAAAAGCCTAGCAATCGCCATATGGAACAGCAATGTTTCAACATCTTGTTTAAAACCTAAGAAGAGTTCATGCTTTTTGTTCAGTAGGGGGAACTTGGTGGGAATTTATACCATTTATTTCAGAAGAATCAGCTAATGGACATACAAGACCAAAAACATTTATTATACCTGATTTATCACCACAGGGAAAGCTGTTTGGAACGACAGTGGCAGATGAGGCGACATGGACTTTAGGTGAGCTTTTTTTGTTTTAAAAAATAAATGAAACCTGACCAATAGTACAATCAATAGTGTGTCTGACTACACAATACCATACAGAGGACAAAAAACTGATCAGGATAGTCCTGATGAAGACGAACCGGCAGGCTGGAAACTGTTGGGCTTCTCTGTTGGAAAGTCAGTACGCTGCCGACCCGTGGGTGCAGGAACAGATGCAGAGAAAACTCACACTGGAGAGGTTTCAGAGAGAGGTCAGTGTAAACTCACACAACATTCTACTAGCACTGTTTCGGTACCTTTTCAACTGTGCAACAAAGTTTTTCCACAGGGTATCCTTAAAGTCTTAGAAAGTTTTAAATTAGGTTTTACAAAATTAAGGCCTTAAAAATCTTTAAAAATGACTATTAATCCTTAAATGCAGAGTTCAAAGGTCTTTAAATACCATAGACTCTATAAACACATTTTTTGAGATGATCTGTAAAGAATTTTTATGAATATTGAAATGGCGTTTCGCCTTTTTTGTGTATTTTGGTGTTTTGCCTTTTTGTCTCAATGTGATTGGGATGTTCTTATTTTATTCCCTGTATTCACTTGACGGAACTTAATAGTCTATAATGTTTTTGTTGTAAAATACAGTCACTTTCAGCTATTTTTCAGCGCTTTTAGTTCTAATAAGTGTTCCAACTATTTGTAAGGTGGTCTCATGCTGTTTGCCGTTTTGAGAATGTAGGGTCTTAAATTTGATCCAAGTGGTCTTAAAAAAAAGTCTTAAAAAGTCTTACATTTGGGTCCCTTAAGCCTGCAGATACCCTGTTCCATGAGAAATAAAGCGACCCATAACGGACCTGCTCAACGGCAGGGCAGAAAGTGGGCTGCAGTCAACCTGACCGCATCACTGCTCTCTGATTGGCTGAAAAATTGTCATTAGGGTTGCACCGATACCAATACCAGTATCAGGCCGATACTTCGTTAAAATACTTGTAATGGGCCTATAGCGTTTTCAGTGTGGTCCATGTGTTTGGTCCACTCTTCCAGTCCCACTTTCATAAAGGTGTAACTTACAGATTTTACTGCCTGATTATTCTAGTTACTACGATATGTTTTAACATTAATAACTCAGCAAATGCCGATGTTACTCCTGTATACACTACTGTAATTCATGCACAGGCTCGTCTTTTGTATAAGTAGGTAAACATGTTTATCAAATTAATTTAGTAATACAAGTAGAACAAAACACTAACAGAACCAGTTGGACACACCATGTAAACATCTGTATAGGTAATGTTAATCAACTGTGTTGGAACAAATAAATCTACATGGTGTGCTCAAGGGACATTGTAGCCTCATGTAGAGTTTTGTTAAATTGGTTATGGCTTAATGTTTCAGTTCTAATCCTTAAAGGAGATACATTATGGTTGGTATCTACTGATGAAATGCTGTTCACCTGTATTTTTTCCCTTGTTTTGAACAGAATCCTGGATTTGACTTCAGTGGTGCGGAAATATCTGGAAACTTCCATGGTGGTGGACCAGATTTCTCCAGTTTGGAAAAGTGAGAATTGTGAACCTGGAGTACAAGGACTTTAAACTGACAGCAAATAACATGTTGGGCTGGTTTTCACTCAGTGGGATAAGTGTAGGATTTTCCTCACTTTGGCAGTAACAAAATTGTTTAAACTGAATGTCCTCAAAAATCTCACTGTCAGTGTTAAAGCCATAATAAAAATGCTCACAAGCAGCCTTCAGGTCAGATTATGGTTTCGTTTTACAGATGCCAATATATTTCAGGGCTACAGCCAATGTTGTGTGTTCAGTTGATGTTGATTTATAAAATTATTTGTTGTGTTATAAGTGTCTGGTGTTTTTTTTCCCCTTTAACACAATTGAACCATGTTTGCATTTCAATAACATTTTATTGAAAGGTCCATGTTCTTCTAGTTTACAGGGTGCCTATCCAATCAAAGGCCAAATCAGAAGGGTACTAAAGTCAGAAATAACATTACTGCAGAAAACAAGACATGTTTCGCAATAACAAAATAATGAAAATTGTCAAAGAAATTTAGACCCTGCATTTAAAGTTTAAGCAGCCATGAATCCATGGCTTTCCAAACCTGTTAGTTAAAGGAAGCCTTTCAGTCAGGGGCATGTTATTCAGCAAGATTATAAACCTACAAATGATACACATCATTCAGTTCTTCACCTCACAGAAAAGAACAAATCTCCCTAACGGATAAGGATTTAAAGAAACTTCGTAAGATCACCTTGGGTAGGAGTGTGCTTTCAGGACAGCTTAGCAACCTAGGGTGGGAGTTAAGGGTTTTGGGCCCGATTTCTTGGTTCCATTGGTTTTTCCGTATTCACAAAACCCTTCTCCCTCCTCTTCCACATGGTGGACTGAGGACCTAGGTGGTTCAATACTTCACTTTAAACAACCGGCACACCAGTGATGGTGCCGATTCGGATGAACATACTGTACATGCGAGCCGAGCTAATCAATCCAGGGAACCCCTGTCTGACTGCTCTCAAACCCACCCTCAACTAGGATTTTCAACTCAAAGCAGACAAAATAAATAACTTGCTATGCCAAACATTACACGGGTGACCACACAATCAGTTTCCTTACAGAGCTTCGCATTGAAGCTCTGTAAAGAATCTGATGCAACATTAGGTTGCCATTATTCAGTGATCATTCTGATTAATGGCCACCGGACAGGGATTTTAGAAAGCAGATTCAGGAATCGTAGGGAGATGAGTGATCTTGTAGAAGCTGTGCTTCAGCTGTCTGGCTGTTCTACCAGAGATGATCCAGCGTAGCCTCTGGCTGTTGGGCTTCGAGCACTTGGTGGTGGAATACTCAGTCAGGCACTTGGCGACAAGCTCCCTCGCGCAAACCAAATCCCCATCTTTAATCTAGAAACGGGTCAAAAACAAGCAAATTGGCAATGCAGTCAGATTAGGAGACAAAGCTGTACAAACAGTACAACAGCAATAACAATAGAGCCTTCATAGAGAGTTTGAGTCCTCATACTATCCAAGCAATTAGATAACAAAACAACCTTGGACCCAAAGAACAAAGTACTAAGAGACTAGGATTCAATTCTTACAGAGAGTTGCTCCTGAAGGTCCTGCACAGCTTCTCTCAGGGCTTCTACGGACTCAAATTGGTGCTGCTCCTCAACCTCAAGTGCTAGCAGAGCCAGGGCAAGCAGGGAAGGCTGTAGAAACAACATTGATCAATTTCTATGTGCATAATGGACATGCACCACAAACTATATCCAATAACGTAAAGACTCAAACTAGGGCTGAAAGATATATCATTATCGTATCTATATCTAGATATGAACTTTCAAGGTATTACTATCGAAAAAAGCAACGATATGGGCGATGTAGATTTCCCCTCTCCGCGCTCGCCCAGCCCTGGGTCTGTCACAGATCCGGATTTATTGTTAAAGCAGAGCTGCAGTAAAATGTTAGATTTGTAATGTATTTTTTTGGTAATTTATGTTCATGTTGATGACTGGCAGTGAGTTCTTAAAAATAAAACTACACTTTCCAATTTTTTTTGTATTATGAAGTTTTATTTTTCTAAGAAATGCTTCGTTTTCACCAAACCCGTAGTCATGTCGTACCGTACCGATATCGAGATATCTGGCATGAAAATCGAGATATATTTGTCCATATCGTTCAGCCCTAACTCAATCTAACCCACCTTTAGTTTAGTGAAAGTGAAGGAGCAGTGGCATGCTTTTAGTTGAGCCTCAAGTCTGTCAATGTTCAGAATCATCTTGCTGCAGGAAGAAAACAGTAAGTCAATAATGTAGCAATGTTTAATAAGATCACTTAGAGGCTTTAATAGCACGATTCAATCTTATGTTGGGAACATTATAACAAAATGTACATACCTGTCTGCATCAGTCTTCTCCTGGATGTGAACATGAAACAGTCTGAGGAAATGTAGCGCAGTGGGAGCTTTGACCTTCCAGTAGAGTTTCTCCAGAATGATTTTTTCCATCCTCATCATATCTGAAACTGTGAAGCGGTTCTGGCTGATCCTGATCAGATCACTCGCCAGGGGAATATTTCTCTCCTCTTCTGACATCTTGACAGCAATGTAGAAGCAGCAAAGGCCAACACAGGAAAGGTGCTTGGGCTGAATCTGAAAACAAGAAATACTAGACGTTCTCTTCCATGATCTTGACAGCAAGCCTCTAAAGTTTATACAAACACTGGGGACTAAGGACAGATCTCATTCTGCTGTAATCTTGGAATTCATATTTTCACAGAGAAAGTAGTAATCTCGAGGTTGTGCAAGTTTCTAGACACTGGTGTAATTGCCAAAAATGTTCCGCAATAATCCAGGCTTTACAGAGCATTGATAAATTGTTTTACCATAATCTGACTACAAAATATTCCAAGTCTGAAAATGAGTGGGCCATAAGGAAATACCCTTTACCTTCATCACAGCCAGAAAGCGATCCAGAATGCTCACGGCAAGGGAAAAGGTCTCTGCTTTGAAGCTGAAGAAACGGGACAGAGAGAGAAGATCCTTCACCTCAAAATCCCTCATCTTGGTGGTCATCCTAAGGCCGTTATCATGAGCAGACTCCAGAATGCGGAGGCCGCACAGTTTGGGCTGATAGCGAGCCTCTTTCTCCACAAGAGCCTTCAGCTGGACAGCAAAGGGCAAGGCCTCAGTTCCCATCACTCGGTCAATCATCTGAAAAAGTAGTATCTCATAATTAACAGCACATAGATGTTAAGGACATCAACATAGTAATTCTTCACAGTTGGAAATGAAGGGGGAGTGTCCACTGGAATTAAGGGACCTAGCCAAAACCCTGGAAAACAGGTGTCCCAATACTTTTGTCCATACACTGTGCAATTCAAGCTTCTAGAAAGTTGGGGGAGGTACTTCAATACACAGGCTCAAACAGGTCATACTTTTGCCTGTAGCTTGTCTAACGACACAACAAACACTGGTCAAGCTATTACAAAACAAAATTTTAAAGGCACCCCCTTGTTTAATACACTGCAACAACATTTTAAAAAAATCACATGGGTTGGCCCCTTGCCCCTAAAACAACAGGGGCCACAATTGAGGGGGCATGCCTGGACATGCCCATACCCAGAAAACAACATGTCCTTAACAGTTAGTAACGTATATTTCTACACAACATACGCTTAAAAACAAACGTACCATCTAGAAAATAATATTTACATTACTGCATACAATAACTTACACAGTGGGGTCCTTTAAAAGATTAAGCCTTGATAGCTTACACAACAGTTCAAGCTGTTAGCAACATAGCTAAAATTGGCTAAACAGATATTTGAAGATATTCTGTACATACACGATGTTTAACACAAAAGTGTAAAACGAAATCCTACAATTAAAAATTAAGTTCGTTTTACTGACATAATCGAGTTTAGTAGAACGTTTTCCCCACTTTGTGAAGTTTGTGAAGCTAACCGGCTAACTTTAAAAGACCTTACCTTGTTTTTGGATTTCAGTCCCAGAAAGTAGGGAAGGATGTTGAAGATGAGGAAAAGGAGGCGTAAAAGAGTAAAATATAAAGAAGAGAGCGTATGTACGTATGTTTAAAGTGTTAAAAGTGGAAAAGCGTCCGCCCTGCACACCCCAACCCACGGCGACAGGCAGCGGAAAAAGGAGCAGCTCCTGTATATATGTGTGCCGGCCAAGCTCCGCCCAAACACCGAAAACAAGCTTTGATTCGTCAATCTGGAGGTGGATCACATTTTCTGAATTTTCATTGGTTGAAAGATCCTTCTGTCACGGCCCCGGTGGTGCCCCCCCAAACCCCACCCCTCTGCTAGAGCTGTTGCCTTTTTTATCCTCATGACTCTCATGGGAAGGTCAGGGTGTAAAATGAGCAACTCCGCCAACTTTGGAGGTCTGCTAGGGTGTTCCCTGTGGTTAGTACCTATAAAAAATGCTACTGAGATGGATAATGGATACAACAGCACCTTCAGAGGTTATGTGGAGCCCATGCTGGTTTAGCAATAAGTACAGTGGCCACCACAGTGTGAAATTATTTATCTGAATTAAACCTGTTCACCAAGTGTGTCAGTCACTGATAAACAGGGCATCCGGGGAGCAGTTCCTGAGTACGGTACCGCTAGCAGTCCTGGAATTCAAACCTATTCCAGTGGCGTAACAACATAGTCATGGGCCCAGGTGCGAAAATTCGATCCGGGCCCTTACACTGTCTCAACTTTATCCCAACAATGTTTTAGCTCTAATACATGCAATACATATTAAGGGTGACTACAATCATCTCTGCAAAGAACCAGAAGAACAGAGGTAGTTTATATAGATTGCAATTATGAATACAAAATACTATGCGCGTGCTGCTGTAATTTCTGCAGCAAAACGAAACAGCCCAAGTTTTCGCATCTTGTGGCTGAATAGAAGGTGCTTCATGGCAGTCACGCGTCTCCACTCTGCTCACTTTTTACTGGAGCTTTCTGGAAACCGCTGCAGACCTGGATTACACACGTTTTTATTTGATGGTTGGATTTTTAATGCTTAGGAACTTTTTAAGGTGGTTTTTAATGGGCCGTGACAGGCCCAGAGAGATCACAAGCCAGTGTGCGACTGCTCCTGCTGAACCTGCTCTCGTTACACCACTGCCCTGATCACAGGGGCAACTCCTTAACCAATTGGGTGCAAATTGAGCAACTACACTAACTGTGGATGCTCCTGTGGTTAGTAGCCACCAAACATAGTCCAGAGATGGCCAACGGATTGAGGAATTCAGCAAAAAGTTACATTAAATTACACTAAATGGATGGTTAAGGATCTGCCCCTGCGATTAGAAAGGTTTGAATCTCAGGCCTGCCATTAGCACCACTGAGGTTCCCTTTGAGTGAGGTACTGCCTCCCCTGGGTCACTGGCAGCCAATTGCTTCCCTTTGTGAATAGTTTAATTACAAACAACAAAATCCAACTGAAACTGTGCTCTGGTGTGTTCATGACTCTTTGGATGGACACCATAAAAAACAATTACATTCATTAGGCAGATACTTTTTTATTAAAAGCAGCTTACAATATGAGGAAACACTCCGTTTTCAGGACAGTGTGAGACCCTGAGGACAGTTCTAAGTGAGATCATGGTGTTGACTTACCTCCAAATTCCCCAGATCTCTGTCGGATCGAATATCTGTGAGAAGTGCTGGAAAACTAGTCCAAACAATAGAGCTCCACATCACAACTGGCAGGACATAAAGACCCCGCTGCTTATTATTGGTGACCTTGCCTTCATTACTTCGTACATCCACATTGTTTAAACGTCTAACATAAAAACATTAGAAACTCAAATTTACCTTATGTAGTTTACCTTTAACTTGTGTTGATTCTAGTTGTTTTATATTTGTGCTTTCTTTAATATTTGTAGTATTTTTCGGATTTGTTTTCAATTTAAAATGGTACGTACTCTTATACTTGTTTTTCTTGTACAAAAATTAGTACAAAAATTGTACTAAGTTTTATAATGTCAGCACATGTTTTATAAAAGGAGTTGTTCTGGATACATTTCACTGCATGTTGTTCTGGTCTATCAATGCATGTAACAAGTAAAGAAACTAGACTCTTTAAAACGGTTTTGTTGTGGTAATGAGTTTTCTCCCATAATGCTTAATGAGATTTGAGAGTACAGCAAACCCATACTGGTCCTGATCCCCTGGGGTCTTCTGTGTTGGACTCTCGTCCTCAGCTTCAGCCTTACAGGTTTCCAGTGGGGTAAGAGAGTCCGAATGGACATGTCAGACTTGATTTTGTTGTGGTTCCTGTGTGGGTCCTTATAAAGTCTGAGTGGGTTTAATGATCCAAAAGAACAGACATAATTCATTTTACATGACCATTTTCCAGCCTCTCTATATCCTGGGTTCGTCACTGTTCCTTTAAGACTGGTGTGTAGAAATGTAGCAGCTCTCATTCGACCAAGGAGCCTGAAACACTCCTTATAACTTCACTATGAATGGGCGGAGCTAAACGGCTGCTGGCTAACTCGGCAGAAATGTGTGAAATAGGTTGTTATGTTACATCTTAAAAACACACCGAAATCCAAACCAGTTTGTTTTTACACCTTCATTTTAATATGCGGGCCAAACAGTCAAAGAAACTAACATTTTAAGCTTTAAAGATGTTTATTAAACTTAGTTTTTATTCAAATCAAAGACCCGCTCCGACATGTACTGTGTGTGTGTATGTGTGTGTGTCTGAGTGTGTGTGTGTGTGTGTGTGTGTGTGTGCAGGGGCATATTAAGCTTTCCAAAAGTGTGTGTGTGTGTGTGTGGGGGGGGGACACGCCATATTATACACA
>JBBKCR010000122.1:2045608-2058211 GCA_037577295.1 Ladigesia roloffi
GGTATGGAGTTTGCATGTTCTCCCCATGACCGCGTGGGTGTTCTCCGGGAACTCCGGTTTCCTCCCACCGCCAAAAACATGCGTGATTGGGGATAGGTTGATTGAGCACACTAAATTGCCCCTAGGTGTGATTGTCAGTGAGAGTGTGTGGCCCTGTGAGGATGTACCCCGCCTTCACCCATAGTAACTGGGATATGCTCCAGTCCCCCCCCCTCATGAGTGCGGGATCAAGGTGTAGTGGATGGATGGATGGAGAAGATAAATTGAAGAAATGACCTGATATAACATATGAAGACAATTTCAGTTGTTCTGTTCACATTCAGGAAGCGGCGGTAGATCTCAGGGCAGGTCATATCAACGTTCTATTTTGGTACCTTGTTTAGCGGTTAAATCACACCTATTCCAAGAAAACTCTTATTCGTTCCAGTTATTTTGGTGTCCAGGAGCTGCATAAGTGATGCTACTTTTCCATGAATCCATGATTACCTGCCCAAAATTATCCATGGGATGTTAAAAGGCCTCTTTTGGTGATCGCCAGCGAGTCCGCCAAAATAGCAAGAGTGCCACAGAAATACGGTGGATGAATCTGAAACTAAAAGCCACACCAATGTTTCAACACAAACCAGATCCGACAGAAGTCACTGAAACAGTTTGTGGTGTTTATAACTTTTTTAATCAGGTAGTTCTGGTTACTGCCTGCATTGCTATCGACTGACGGTGGTTTTGCAAGCAACCTCTATTTTTCAAGGGAAGGACTTTCCTCCTCCCTTATCTATACTAATAGGAGCTAAAGCGAAGATATTTAAACAAATATCTATTGTCGTTTTCCACCAGCACAAAGAACCCCGCTGTACCATGAAATCAAAATGTGTAGCAAATTTTGTGCCACTGCATTACCATTTAGGAACAACGTATTTCCTGTATACCTGTGGAAAAGTGCCTTATGACCACAATGAATTGTGACTCCTTTTGGAATATACAACTGCACAAACACTAACACTTAATATTAACATAATTTAACAACATACAATACAATTAGAACTACAAGAAAGATGTGGAAGAGTCTTTTTTAAAAGAGCTCCTCCAAAAGCTCTTCGGAGAGCCCTACATGAGCAGTGAACTTCTTTATTGCTATGACTGATCACAGTAGACTGTTTAGCTGATTGTATAATTTGCTTGTGGTTTTTAATTAACTTTTGCAGATCGTTGGGTTTATTGATACATGAAAGTAAATGAGGTATATGGTTCAACAGATAGAAAGAGGTTTTCTCTTTGCATTTATGTGAATTAAAGTCTAAATTGGGACATAAATACCATATTTACTGAGAAAGCATGTTATTTGCCGGGAAAATAAGATTTAAAATCATTTCACTTACAGCTTAAATTAATAATTGTTCAGGGCACTGGAAATACATTTTCAGTTTAAACTTACTTTATGCTGCGAACAGTATTGATAAAACATTAATGAACAGAAACACAAAAACATTTTCGTGCATTCTTCCATACCAGGCCCACCAAGGGATACAATAATCGGCGATGGAATACTGAACACAGTAAATAAAACAATAAACTTTAGTTTAAAACCAGAATAACATCTTAACAAAAAGGAAGCAGGCTAGTAGCTATATGTTAGATTGAAGTCAGTTATTCATCTCTTTGAAGAGTAATAGTTGTGACCACTTCTCAGTTTCTAAATAATCATGAATTGTGGCCATGAAATTGATCATTCTATCATCCATCCTCTGATCCATGATCCTTGTTTACACACACTGACAGCAACAGGTATCCCTGGGAGTGTCTGCGGCAGGCCAATTCGATAAAAGAAAATCACCAACTGTCATGTCCGGTCAGTGAATGCTAGAGGCCACCAAAATGTAAGTTTGCATGAGGACTTCTATTATGCAGTGGCTATGGGGTTTTCTGTTTGTTTATAAGGGTTTTGTTTTTATGTTAAATATGTTTCACCCTTGCCGTAGGTGTCTCCTTTATTTGAGTTTTGGCCCTTGAGCCTTTCTTTGTTTTAGTAATAAATAAAGAAAAGGAAGACTGGAAGTCTACGTCTGCGCCTCCTCTTTGGATGGGCACAGCCCAAATGTGACACAAACAGAATTTTGCTTTATTAATACTAGGCTTTGTCAGCCCCTTCTGGCACAAATGGAAATTGTACGTATCACTTTTTAGGCTGTAAATGGAAAAGACACAGAGGAGAAGTAAAATAATTGAGTAAGACTACCTTAAGTCCAAAAAAACACTTGTAAAGTTAAACTAACAACTGCATTTAACTGAACCAACGCAAGTGAACCCAACTTTCCTCGGTTCAGTGCATTTCTTAAGCAATGTAAACAAGAGAGAGGTGATTAGAACCCGGCTGACTTCTTTATCTTTGAGCGTTAAGGCTCTCCTGGAACTGTCATAATTGCTAGACTTTTATTATTCACGAGTACAAGAGCCACAAATTTAAAAAGTGGCAGCGGCCAAAGAGCATGCAACACCGACGCAGAGAGATAATCTTCTAAACATTGTAATACAAATGCAGATTTCAGAGGGAGTCAAAGGGGGTCTTTACCCTATAGCCCGCAATAAAAGTGTGTCTCGTTTCTAAATGAGAAATCAGTCCATAGGCCTTTGCTGGGCCTAAATCTTCATCATTGCATAAGGCCTCTCATCGGAAGCGTTCCTAATGGCTCTCCGCTCTGCATTTCCTCTTTTCATTAGAGGAGGCAGCATGCAGTCGGAGCGCCTCTGTGGAGGCCAGCGTTCGCCGCCAAGTCTTTTCGAGCTGCCCGCCTCTCCCACTTCCTGGATTAAGGACCGGCCTTGAGCATTATGGGATGTTCCACTTGACTCTTGGCACATTTGCACTGCCACCATCCCTTTGTGGCGGCGGAGACGAGGATGCTGAATGAATACATGCGTCATGTGGTTATTAGTTTCACAACTAGAAATCTAGGACAGTTGCAGTGCAGAGCTGAACAAGACCACAGGGACGATTCATTTTCCCAGGCAGAGCAGGGAGATGATTACAGGTGTCAGTCTTATTGCACAGGGCTGTTATTGTGCTGGTGCTGAAGTGATTTAACCCTATAATCTCTGAGGGTATTTATCTTGTTGATGTGTCTTTTCTAATATTTAAAGCCTTAAGCAATGTGTATCCAGCCTGAGAGTCTGTAGTTTTCTGGCCTCAATGGTTAGACAAGATAAACCTTTATTACTACCTCAGGTGGGCAATCTGCATTGTTACAGCATAAAGTGGACGGCTCAAATGTAAGCATGGATGTACAAAACCATTTAAGAATAACTGGCTTATTGAGAAAAAGAATTCTCATAACAAATAATGGCCGTTTAAAGTGTATGTTGTGTCTATATTTGAACATTTGAAATGATTCGGTTTGGGAAATTAGACCATGTCATGATTTGTTGAATCTTCCTATTACAAATACAAATACCAATGATATTTGTCACATGCATATTCATAGAAGTACAACACACAGTGAAATGATTTCTCTGCATTTAACCCATTCACTGAATGAAGCAGGGGGCCGCTGCCAGTGAGGAGCCTGGGGAGCAGCGTGAGGGGATAGTATCTTGCTCAAAGGAACTTCAGCAGTGACGCTAGCAGTTGGGCTTTGAACCCCAATCTTCTAACCACTAGGCCATCCAGCTGCCCCATAATTTAATTGTATTATCATAGCCTACCAGGTGCAATATCATGTGCCGTTTTTCTTACTGGGTGCTAAATCAGTTCATTATGTGCAATATATCCTTATTAGCATGTGCAATAGTCTCACCCTGTCAAATATCACTACTTACATCAATATTACTGATACACTACTGACCTCTGTTGCAGAAATAGACTCCTAAACACCATCTGTGTTCCAAGTAATTCACTTAACTCTAAGTTATTAGCGTTAAGGGGTGGAGGTAGCTCAGTGGGTAGGATGCTTGCCTCTGGACCATGAGGTCCTGGGTTCAAATCCTACCCCTAGCACCACCCCTGGATCCATGAGCAAGACACTTAACCCCAAGTTGTTTCAGGGAGAGAGCCCCCTGTAGTTAGGAATTGATGTCACTTTGGATAAAAGGTGTCTTCTAAATAATGTAAATATTTATCTATAGTATTAAAGCTCCTATAATCGTTTATGTATTGTGTTTTACATCGTATATTTTCTAGATTTCTTTAGATTTTGTGTTTTATATATTTTTGCCTCTGTGTGTCTGTGCAGAGATAAGATATTTCTAAGATTCTGATTCTGGTTCGGAGTAAAACCGTTAGATGTGAGTGTGTACAGGGCTCTGGTAGAGCTGGTGTGAAGTTGTGTGAAGTTTTTGAAGGAGTGTGTTGTTCTGAGTGAGGTCAGACCTGGAGGCTGCCACCGAGAAAGTTGATATAAGGCCAAATCTCTCCAGGTTCCAGAATAAACCAGCTCTCCCCTCTCACCCTAAACACACACGCGTGGATCCTAATGGCTTCCTGCATTAGCAGGTCTGATGTCCAATTTCCTTCATCTTCGCCTCTCTGCGTGAACGCCATTTATCCTGTCTCTCTCTCACAAAGGGCTATTTTAGCTGCCCGCCTCCCAGTGTTACATGACCATTACTGACTTATCACACACTTCCTGTGCGTGTGTGTGTGTGTGTGTGTGTCAGTGCCTGTTTGTGTGCGAGTGTGATAGAGCGAATGACGAGGAAGTTGAAAGAAAGTTCAGTGACAGAGATGACACACGATAACTTTAAAATTAAATTAAAGCTTTCAAAAATCAGGAGTATTACATTTCCAAAAATGATAGATTCGTTCAGGCCTTCTTTCTGTAAAATGAAGAGGAGTTGTTCCAGAAAACGCTCTCTGGGACATGGCCTATTTGTTTAATAATGTGGCTCTCCTGAGGTCCAGCTCTTTTACACCTTTAATGGACAGGTCGGTGGAAAACACACTGCAGCCTCTCCTGATACTCTATGTTTTTTATGTATTACTTTATTACTTCTTTTACTTAATTTAATTATGATTCCTGTGAGACACATTGATTTTTTGGGGTGATTTTCACTCGTTAACAGGGTCCCCAGAGCTTTTATCCCTGGATCTATGGGCACCACAGCCTTTGTGTGTGATATGTTACTTAAATAAACATGACTTGGTGTAATGGGGATCCACAACAGAAGGAGGTTTTGATTAGTTTGGTCAGTGATTAGCTCCATATCATTCCGTTTTAGTCTTCTCTCTTTTTCAAAAATGTGAAAAGAAGTTAAAAAAAAATTCTGCTCTGGGAAGAGCGTCTGTGAGAGACTGGACTGAGTCCCTTTCAGTAATGAGCTTCCTCTCTCTCTCCTTCTCTTCTTTTATCTCTTTCTCACTCTATCTTTGATTTCTCTCTATCTTTTACTCCCTCTTTCTCCCTTTCTTTCCTTCTTTCTTTCTTTCTTTCTTTCTTTCTTTCTTTCTTCTTTCATTCTTTTTTCTTTTGCCCACCTTCTCTCTTTTCTCACTCTATCTTGGATTTCTCTCTCTCTTTTACTCCCTCTTTCTTTCTTCTTTCTGTCTTTCTTTCTTTCTTTCTCTCTCCCTTTCTTTCTTTCTTTCTTTCTTTCTCCCTTTCTTTCTTTCTTTCTTTCTTTCTTTCTTTCTATCTTTCTTTCTTTCTTTTTTTCTTTCTATCTATCTATCTTTCTTTCTTTCTTTCTTTCTTTCTTTCTTTCTTTCTTTCTTTCTTTCTTTCTTCTATCTTTCTTTCTTACTTTCTTTCTTTCTTTCTTTCTTTCTTTCTTTCTTTCTTTCTTTCTTCTTTCATTTTTTTTTTCTTTTGCCCACCTTCTCTCTTTTCTCACTCCATCTTTGATTTCTTTCTCTCTTTTACTTCCTCTTTCTTTCTTTCTTTCTTTCTTTCTTTCTTTCTTTCTTTCTTTCTTTCTTTCTTTCTTTCTTTCTTTCTTTCTTACATTCTTTCTCTCTCCCTTTCTTTTTTTCTATCTTTCTTTCTTTTTGTTCTTTCTTTCTTTCTTTTTCTCTTTCTTTCTTTCTTTGTTCTTTCATTCATTTTTTTTCTTTTGCCCACCTTCTCTCCTCTCTTTTTCTCTCTTTCTATTTTGCTCTCTTTCTCTCACACTTTCTCTCTTTCTTTCATGTTTTTCTTTTTTGTGCCCTCTCTCACTCTCTCTCTTTTCTATTAGTGACTGAGAACATACTGAGTTCTACAATACCAAGGAACGGCAGGTCAGAGAGCTTCATGTCATAGAGGTTCCTAGAAAGTTGTGTTTTATCAGGCACTCCATTGCTGTGTGTGTGTGTGTGTGTGTGTGTGTGTGTGTGTGTGTCTTCTCAACAGCGTTGCACTTGCATTTCAAGATTTCATTTTCCACATGACAGCGAACCTTCACCGATGTTAATGTGAATGAAACTTAAAAGCATATTGTTAGGACAACAAAAGTCATAAAAATTTTCCCTGAAATGCCTGGACAGCCAGCACTACTACTGGTGTTTGCTGGCCCTGGGTGGAAGCAGTGCAATTATTATTAAATGCAACAATCTAAACATATCACTACTTATGTCAGGATTACTGATCTATGTCACGGGAGGTATGAACCCGTCCATGAAGGAGGTGCAAATGCTGATGTCCATTTTCCAGAATAGCTTTATTTTCAGAAAGCACAAAAATGCACGAGGGCCAAAACAATTTGCTGAACACCAAACCAAATGACAGTTATACACACAGGGAAGATGATGGGTAGTGATGGGTAGTGTGAGGGTGGACTGACCACCAGCAGGTTATGGCACTGTCTCTCTCAAACAACATACATCCTCTGAATAGGTTCTGTCTCTATCGAACAACATACATCTCCTGTGTTGGGAAAAATAACTATAATGAAGAAAAAATCAGGAGCGCTAGTGCCCTTAATATCAAACTGATTTCACTCTCACGACAGTGCTAATAACAGTAATGTACTTTACCGTGTAGGATGACACATCGGCAGGATGTTTGCGCAGCGTTATTACAGTTAATGGATTACGCGGCCTAGTTTTGATACATAACCCATAATCCTTATCCTCTTACCCTCTATTTCAGAATATATTAATGTCTGATCCTACATGTTTGTAAAAAGTGCACTAATGTGTGCGACTGGAAAGAAAAATCCTTTTTTTATGTATTAACATAGTGCATGTATGAATATGAAGCTTGTCTTTAAACATAACTTAAGAGTAGGAGTATGCATTATTAATGAAAGTTTTTGGTTGAAGGAAATGTCCCTGACTCACATCTCCCACCTGTTTTTAGGTAGAAAGCTGCCAAGAGTGTTTCCTCCAGTTTAGTAAACAAGTAGGGGAGCTACTGTCCTTCCTGCACTCATTAAACAGCTGGAACTACACGCTCAGGCACTCTTATTAGGCTTAAAAAGAGTGAAGGAAACTCTGTGTTCTGGCAAAAAAACCTGAAAACTCAGATACGACGGGTTTACAGTGCTGGGAAAAGATTTCCCTTAATTTTGCAAGTGACATAGTAAATAGTTGTAATACAGAACAAGGCGGACATGAGGACCTTTAAAGGGGTAGTTCACCCCAAAATGAAAATCTGAAGTTTATTTGCTTACCCCCAGGGCATCTAAGTCGAGGTGACTTTGTTTCCTCAGCAGCACACAAACGCAGTTTATTAGCTTTAGCCGTAGCAGTCTGGTAGTGATTTAATGGAAGTGGATGGGCGTCAGATCTTTCAAAATAAATAAACCATGCACAGACACATCCAGAATAAACCCCGTGGCTTGTGACGACACATTGATGTCTTAAGACATGAAACAATCGTTTTTTGTGAGAAACTGAACAGTATTCATTAGGCCCTGCACAGGGTCATTAGGTCATTAGGCCCTGCACAGGGTCATTAGATCATTAGGCCTTGCACAGGGTCATTAGATCATTAGGCCCTGCACAGGGTCATTAGGTCATTAGGCCCTGCACAGTGTCATTAGGTCATTAGGCCCTGCACAGGGTCATTAGATCATTAGGCCCTGCACAGGGTCATTAGGTCATTAGGCCCTGCACAGGGTTATTAGGTCATTAGGCCCTACACAGGGTCATTAGGTCATTAGGCCCTGCACAGGGTCATTAGGTCATTAGGCCCTACACAGGGTCATTAGGTCATTAGGGCCTGCACAGGGTCATTAGGTCATTAGGCCATGCACAGGGTCATTAGGTCATTAGGCCCTGCACAGGGTCATTAGGTAATTAGGGCCTGCACAGGGTCATTAGGTAATTAGACCCTACACAGGGTCATTAGGTCATTAGGGCCTGCACAGGGTCATTAGGTAATTAGGCCCTACACAGGGTCATTAGGTCATTAGGGCCTGCACAGGGTCATTAGGTCATTAGGGCCTGCACAGGGTCATTAGGTCATTAGGCCCTGCACAAGGTCATTAGGTCATTAGGCCCTGCACAAGGTCATTAGGTCATTAGGCCCTGCACAGGGTCATTAGGTCAGCAGAAAGAAAAATCATAGGCTGCTCTCTTCCTTCACTGGAGGATATTGCAGACACCCAAAACCTCTCCAGAGCAAGAAACGTCATAAAAGAATGCTCACACCCTGGCCATCACCACACTGAACTCATGCCCTCAGGAAGATGTTACAGGTCAGTTAAACACACCCCAACAGACTATTACACAGTTTTCTCCCTAAGGCTATCCAGCATCTCAAAAAATATACCCTGTCCATCCATCCATCCATCCATCCATACATCCATACTAGGGGTGGAGACAAATACAAATACAGTATTCGGATTGGCACAAATAACGGGTTTTTTATGAATACCGTATTCTGACAAATACAGATTGATCACTTTCACTTTTAAATATTCTGCCTCCCCTCCCCCTCCCCCCATCACACGCTCAAGTTCAGGAGGAGATACTGCTGTTGTTTGCGTGCTCCATTATGAATTTTACCCGAACACAACTACAAAAACGAATACGAATAATTTTCACTTTTAACAAATACAAATACAGATACAAATAACAGCCACCCTGCACACCCCTAATCCATACATACATCCAATCTATTTACTAATAAAGTAGCTACTGGGTGGAAGTACAGCTTGGGTTTTTCTAAATAAAGCAGCCAATCAACTCAATCATAAGGTTTGCATTTCTAATAGAGTGGACAGTGAGAGGAAGTGCAGGGTTGCCATAGAGAGGCAATAGAGTGGAAGCACAAGGTGAGTGTTTCCAAAAAAGTGTCCAGTCAGTGAAAGTACGAGGTGATGGTTTCTAATAAAATGTCCAATCAGTGAAAGAACAAGGTGTTTCTAATACAGTGAAGTACAAAGTGGGTTTTCTAATAAAGTGGCTAGTCAGTGGAAGTGCAAGGTGGGTGTTTCTATTAAAGTGGCCACTGAGTGGAAGTCCGTATTCCTAAATAAGTAGCCATTGAGCCATTTGCTATTTAGACTTCACTATATTAAAATATGGAACACTCTGCTTGCATGCTCAGCCTCATCTGCACAACCGTGTGTTTTCATAAATGTATTTATTGCTTTAACTGACACAATGAGTGCAATGCATACATAATCACGTAAAGCTGAATGAATTGTGGTGATCTCTGAGCCTATAAATACTGCTGCCGTTTCTTCACAGCATCTCCGTGACTCAGTGAGTGTGTGCATGGTGGAATAAAGCAGAAATGAATGTTCAGTATTTAGTGTAATTGCCGTCCTCCGGTCTGACAGAGATAACTACACTGGTGCACAGCTGACTTATCTTAATGTCATGCTTCGCCCTGTTGAACACGCTGCCCATTACAGTCTGGCTCCTACATTCCCTCAGCCGTTCTCCACTCGGCTTCCTGTGTTCCACCTGTGACGCTATTTTTGTTGACGCCAAAACCCTCAGAGCATCTGGATTTATTATAAATGGTGTTCTGAAGGAAGTAATCCTTAATCACCAGTTATTTCTGCAATTTTGTCTGTACAAATTAACTTCAATTCATGAGTACACAATTAGTAGCGTAGGTGTGCAATTAACAATGTTCAGATCTAATTTTGGTCCTGGAGTTTCTGACTTTGCTGACATTTTATTTGTTTAAAATGTGATTTCAGTGTCAAAAACATAGAAAATAGTCTATGAAATACAATGAACTATAGAATAGATATAAATTTCTGCTTTTGTAGTTATGAAAACAAATATGGCACTGAACATAAACACAGTTTCAGCAGAGTTCTCTCTTGTTTTACATGTTTTCTATTATCTAAATAGCTGAGCAGAGATGCACGGTGCAGGTTAAACAGCGTAGAGCATCACATTACATATTAGACCTGAGCAAAAATCACACTGAACAACAGGCAACATCCACCGTGGAGTTTAGTGGATGGACTTCCTGGATGGTCTGCACTTAAATTTTCATACATTTCTAAATGGATAACTATGCGATGAGGCGATTTTTAATAAAACTAAGTTTAGGTCTCTAATAGTTTAGGCCACCAAGGTAATGTATTATGGCTTCATATCCCAGTTTAGAAATGTTTATGTGTTGAAATCTGGTTTTATTTGCAGTCAGGAGTGATTTTGCTTGTTGAAAGCACTATTTGTGTATTAGATCTTGCATTGAATGTGTCTAGTTTTGAATTGAAAAACATTTGAATCAATTTTTCAGTAAATATATTATGAGATATTTTTCACAAAAGATCTCTGACTGCATCAAATCGGGCTGTGATGATGTTTCCAGTCCTTTCTATAAGTTTCTATAAATTTACACTGATATTTATGACCCTGCGCTGGTGAGAGCCTTTGTACCAGTATGTATCCTGAAAAATGCATCCAATCTTTATCAGTAACTAAGAACAGCAGTGCAACAGTGAAAAACAGCGAAGATTTGGAGTACCAGTGTAGCCTATTAGAGCAGATATCATTTGCCTTAATCACTGTGACATCAGGGATGCTAGATGGTCAGCGGCAAGACAAAATTTCATTTTGTTTTACTGGAACAGTGATAAAAACTTCTGGCACCAACAAAGTAAATGGAAACAATCCTCATGTGTTCAACTGATTAGGGACATTTCTTTTCTCCAAAACTTTACAATCCACTGTGGCAGTGGAATAAATAATTGTTTTGGGAGCCATGTGTAATGGTGGGTGTCCACTAGAGGGCACCCTTTGATCTTGTTACACCGGATTTGTATCAGCTGCTGGTGTGATCAGGCCTTACTGGTTATGTTTTCTGTGTCAGTCATGTTCTGTGTATTTAAGTTCTGTTTGGACCGACGAGGGTAGTTCGTCCACCCTCACGCCCATCACAATTTTTTGTTCTGGGTGTGTGAGGCCCACGAGCCTGTTTGGAGACTTTAATTAAGATCAAGAAATAAGGAAACCTGCCTCCACGCCTGGAGTCATTCTGGGGGAAAAGGGGCCCGCCGCGCATTTCACCACTGGCTGCACAGAGCTACGAACAAAGCAGTATCAAGGATAAAAGGAGGTTGAAAATGGACCTCAAAGAAACACATACATTTATATTGTGGCGCCAGAACAAAATATCCGCAGCAAAACCTCAAGCAAGTGCTTCTCAACTGCCGCTGTCCAGGGTGCTGAAGTGGAGACAAAACCCGAGAGGAGGCACGCCCCTTCAACACCTCCGCTGTGGACCAGCCTGTGGAGAGGGAGGGGCCCGAGGCTCATCCACAGGGGCCTCTGAAGAGAAGGAAGAGAGATACGAGGATCTCCCCATTTAGTAACCAGTAACCACTTCTCCCCTCTTTCACAGGTTCCAGCCCAGAGCACAGCTAGACGTTCTTTCTGTTGGAAATTATTCAGACATGTATCTCAAATCTGATTTTTTGAGCAGGAAAGCTGTTCAATACAATCTGAAATTTAGATGAAATTCAAGCCAAACTCAGAAAAATAACCCATGGCACAGTTTATTTTTAGGTATTTACATCTATTTACATTTTATTCAGATAATTACATTTTTAGAATGTATTTATTCAAACTCCTTAAATATGTTAATTGTGAGAACACTGAAATTGAATCAGGTAAAACTAATTGAAATATGACGAGCTTTGGATCAAACAAGTTAAGATTTATGAGATTGTTTACATCAGGTTTATTTAAAGATTTATGATAAATAGCTAAATCTGCTGTTGTTTATGCAAATCACATTGGGTTTATAGGTATTATTACATAAATCTCATTCTTAATTGTTTGTTGCACATGTTTTACATGTGACGGACAAATGTGCAGCACATAAAGTTTATGGAAATTTTATATGCAATTGAAATACACAAATCCATGCAAATGGGCCAAATATTTCTGTAAGTGCAATATGAATCAGATCAATCACTGGCTGAATGGGTTAAATGTAAAGAAGAATCTCACACTGTGTGCTGTGGTGTGTTCGCATGTGACTGTAAGGGAAAATAATACTTGACTCGTTGTTTTGTATGTTGGTCATTCTTTCAGTTTTTACTAGCAGGTGGTTTTTGGTCATTTAAAGGGATAGTTCACCCTAAAATGAAAATTTGATGTTTATTTGCTTACCCCCAGGGCATCCAAGTTGTTTCCTCAGCTGAACACAAACGCAGATTATTAGCTTTAGCCGTAGCAGTCTGGTAGTCATTTAATGAAAGTGGATGGGCGTCAGACCT
>JBBKCR010000122.1:2065689-2084867 GCA_037577295.1 Ladigesia roloffi
ATCTATCTATCTATCTATCTATCTATCTATCTATCTATCTATCTATCTATCTATCTATCGATCTATCTATCTATCTAACTATCTATAATCTCTTTCTTTTCTCTCTTCTCTTTTTTCCTCCTTTCTGTTCCCTCTGCTTCTTCTTATTAGTTTTTTTTATTCATGTCTCTCTCTCTGTCTCTCTCTCTCTCTGTCTATCTCTCTGTCTCCCTCTCCCTCTCCCTCTCCCTCTCTGCTGCAGCGCTCCTATGTCCTCTTTCCGGTTCTTGCGCTTTCTGTGCGTAGTACATCGCTACACACACACACACACACACATACGAGCGCACGCGCGTAGAACAGCTCCCCCACGCTCCCTCCTCGCGTTGTCTCATTCACTCTCCACGCAAAGCGCCTCCCCGCCCCTCCCTCACATTTCCACTCTCTCTCTCTCTCTCGAGGGGGGGCGGGGTGGGATATAAGAGACCTGCCGGGAGGCCACGAGGCACAGCGAGACTGAAGCAGCCCCGAGTGCAGTGCAGAGACACAGGCAGGAGGAGTCCGAAGCCGGGAGTAAAAGTACCAGCTCAGGCAGCAGGAGTCAGTCGTCCAGACGAAGATTCTCTCTTTCCACGGCTCCTGTTGCAGCTCCGAGCGGAGACAGCGCCCGCGGCGCGAGGAGCGCGAGGAGCGCGAGCTGGTAGTAAACTCTCTGGAGTTTGATTTCCCACATCTGCTTGTGGACGCGGACTGCACTGAGACCAGGGATCGGTCCTGAGAACTTTTCAGACCTGCTTTACTGGACACTCGCATCGAGCCTTCGTCTTCTCGCAAGGCTTTTTCATCTCCAGAAGTCCAGGAGAAACCCAGGAGAAAGACCCACAGACGAAACCGCCGGATGGAGAGAGCCCTTGCGGGACGCAGACAGTTTTAGAGGTAAATGTTTCCGTCTTGTGCTGTTTTGTGTTGCTTTTCTCTGCCTGTTAAACACACCGGTTCGGCTGCTCCAGCAGAGCCTTCCGGCTGGAGGGGTCTGGAAGAGAGCGCGAGGCGAGGAAAACAGGCGCGAAAACTCCCACGTGCGCGCGCGCTGCGCTGTCCGCGGTGCTGAAACCCAGAGAAAAGTCCCGAAGACTGATTTTACCGTTGTTTTGGGTCTTTACTGACAGAACCGGGCGCTCGAGAGGTGCTTGGTCCGCGGCTCGCTCGGGTAAAAATGCAACGCGGTCCCGCAGCTCGCGGAAAGAAGTGCGCCTGCGAACTCATGTTCTCACAAGTTTAGGGGATACGGGAGTAGACTGCAAGTGAAATTAAAGTACTGCAAACTGCATATGCGTTACGAAGTACTGCACGCTGGGTTTACGGAGCTGAGTATTGCACATCTGCATCTGACTGAAATACAAACTTATTGCGAACTGAGTTTGAGCACAAAAGTAATGCACATTGGATTTAAACCCGTAATGCAAACCGTCTAAAGAAATAAAGTCATGAACATTGAATATAAGTGCAAAAGTATCGCAAACTGGACTTGAGGAATGAAGCAATGCATATTGGATTTAAGTGATAACGGATTGCACGTTGGGTTAAAGCAATCATGTACATTGGATTTCAATAATAAAGTAATGCACAACAGATTAAAATGAAATGACGATGCATCTTAGATTTCAGTAAAAAATACTACACGTTGCATTTAAGTACAAAGGAATTGCATATTGTTTTTCAGCAGGAAAAGCATTGCATATCGGATATAAGAACACAAAGAATTGCACAGAGGATATTAGTTCAAAACTAATGCACATTGGGATACAAGTTCTAAAGTGATGCACGTTGGATTGCTGCAGAAAGCACGTTTGCCTCGAATGCAGAAAGTAATGCTCATTTTTGCCTGAAATAAAGAGTGACGCACATTTTTTTGGAGCTCAAAGTGATGCGCGTTCAGTCGGAGCGACAGTTCAGCTCAGACTGGAGAAAAAAAAAAAGATAACGAAAAGAAATTTAGACACAATCCAAACAAACCCTGAGAATGAAAGCTGTAAAATATATTTCTTTTTTAATGAAATCCGCAGGTACAATGTCGGAGCGACTGTGAGAGCTTTGAACACGCGTGCTTTTTTAAAGGGGCGGTTAATCGGAGTCAGAGCGCATCGCTCTGGAAAAGTCTAGCGCGTGTTCGTTTGAGCGCTCGATGTCTCTGCGCTCCGCTCGCTCAGGAGATCAGCAGTGTGTTGGGGGTTCAGTACTTTAAAACACACGGTTACTGCAGGGACAGACTGGAGTTAGACTTCATCCCAAACACTTTGTTTGTCTTAGAGTGTCTTCATTTGTTTATTTACACGATTCAACACTTTTACTCGTTTTAAATATCTTCACATTTTGTCAGTTTGATGCATCAGTAACTGAAAAGAAGAGACAAAACAATGAATGAAGAGTTACTCATTGAAATTTAGTTTCGAGATATTTCTGTTTGTAAGTGCATCCTCTTGTAAACTGAATGTGGCTGGAGCTGTGTGTGTGTGTGTGTGTGTGTGTGTGTCTATGTGGCTAACTTAAGATTCATCTAAGCTTAAGAAATCTTGACAAAGGGTTTTTAATCGAGCCTGATTAGTCTTAGATCTCTCTAAAGTCAATGCCACACACACACACACACACACACACACACACACATACACACTAAACAATAATGATGACCTATGTAGCTTTTACGTGTAGAATGGATGACACTGTTTATGTATTCTGATGTACATGGCAGTCAGTCAGCTGTTCCGTTTGCATGCTTGTTTTTGTGCATATACATGCATGAGTGTGAGCACCTGTTCTCCCACACGTGTGTGTGGGCAGTCACATGGCGCACTTGTCTGAAGCGTGCTGTTTTTCAACCACCGGTGGCGACAAAACCGCTAAAGGAAAAGATGAGAAACTCCGTCAGCAGAAAGGAGGGAAAAAAAGAAATGTCAGAAAAGTGCTGAACTGCGGCACCGCCGCCTCCGAGGCTGCGCTGCGCTGTCGGATCGGGTTTTAGTGTTAAACCTCTGGTTCTGCCTGTCCACACAGACGCTGTGGCCCCGCACCAGCACCAGTGGCGGCCGTCTGACTCACGCCGCTCGAGAGGGAGCTAAAACGAGTTGGCGTGATTCATTACTCAGCGACGAAGCCACAAAGTCATTATTAATTCCTGAAGCACTCGTTGTGAATGTGCTCCGCCGCGCTTAAACGCGACCATCTGACACCGAAAGGGAGACAGAGGTTGTTGAGATGTAAACGCGGGGTCTGGCACAGTTTCCATGGCAACGTTTAAATCCCTTTCTCTTCTTCACAGCGTGAGTCAGACCAAAGAGGACGGCCTCGCAGGCTCATACGCGCTGCAGCTCTACCATCACAAACCTAAACCAGGAGCCAAACAGCATGGCTCCTGGTGAAAGACCAGAGTCAGGTGTTCAGAGATGTTATGAAATGTCAGACGGACCTTGGGCTGAAGTTGGGCAGATGTTCAGACATGGCAAATGATGTTCAAACATGTTTGGGAGAAGTGAGGAGAATGTTAGATGGATGTTTGGACATGTTTGGATTTGTTAGATGTTAAATAGATGTGCAGGAGATGTTAAGTCAATGTTAGGAAGTGTTTGGTCAGTGTTTGCACACGTTAAATGTGTGTTTAGGAGAAGTTAAGTGAATTTTCAGCAGAGGTTTGGGAGACATAAGTTTAATTAGATGTTATGGAAAGGTGAGGTAGATGTTTAGACATGTTTGGATGTGTTGATAGATGCTAAATAAATAATCAGTAGATGTTAAGAAATGTTTGTTCAGGTGGATGTTTAGTAGTTAAGTAGATGTTCAGAAGTTAAGAAGATGTTCAGAACTTAAGTAGATGTTCAGAAGTTAAGTAGATGTTCAGATGTTAAGTAAATGTTCAGAAGTTAAGTAGATGTTCAGAAGTTAAGTAGATGTTCAGATGTTAAGTAAATGTTCAGAAGTTAAGTAGATGTTAAGAAGTTAAGTAGATGTTAAGAAGTTAAGTAGATGTTCAGACGTTAAGTAGATGTTAAGAAGTTAAGTAAATGTTAAGAAGTTAAGTAGATGTTAAGAAGTTAAGTAAATGTTAAGAAGTTAAGTAGATGTTAAGAAGTTAAGTAGATGTTCAGAAGTTTAGTAGATGTTAAGAAGTTAAGTAGATGTTAAGAAGTTAAGTAGATGCTCAGAAGTTAAGTAGATGTTTGAATATGTTAGATGTTCAGGAGATGTAAATGGTAGGACATTTCAGTTGGTGTTTGTACATATTAAGAGTATGTTCAGTAAAGGTTAGGGAGACGTTACATGAATGTTAACTAGATGCAATGGAGATGATGATCAGGAGCTCAGGTGGAGCTGATAGGGTCCTGACACACCAGAGGTAAATACTCGAGCCCAAGCTGCACAAGTGGCACTCGAAAACAGGAGCACATCTACATAAATTACCTCCCAGTATCTGCCTTCTCTCTCTCTCTCTCTCTCTCTCTCTCTCTCTCACTCTCCGTCCGTTCCTCTCCCTCGTTCTACTTATTTCTTTCTCTCTGTATCCACTTCAGCACTCCAAAAAAGAAAAAAAATCAGCTGTTTCCATAACTACCGATGAAATGTCTAATTTCAGTCTGCCTTTCAGGAGAGGGGGAGAGAGGCACAGATAGAAAGAGAGGGAGAGAGAGAGAGAAAGAGGGAGTGAGCAAAGAGTGGAGAGAGGGGAAGTGTGGGGTGCGAGGGGGGGACTGTCAGGGCACTCAGTTTGCTTTTAATGGTTTCCGGTGTATGAGATTCAATAGAGAGCGAGAGCCGGGGTGGAAGTGGGAGACAAACCCATTAGAAGTGATGGAGTTTTCAGATGACACAGAAAAGAGAAACGAGTCACCTTATAGCTTAAACTGCTTAATGCAGCTCCACGGTACACAAAAAAACCTAGAGAGCATAGAAAGACAGTCTCCAAATATCCTGCAAGTTGGTAAGCGAGATGATGTCAACAATGCTGTTTGTGCACAATCTGTTGCATCATCAGTAAAGGAATGATGAAGACTCTGAGGAAGAAGCTAATCGTCTGAACTCTGTATCAAACTAATGCTAATTGAGCGCTCAGTCGATCTGAGAATTGCTTTTCTGGACCCACCGGCTATACTACGGCAGGGAAAAGTGATCACAGCTGCTCTCACATCCCCTCTTTCTCCCCCACTCCCACATCCATCCCTCCATCCTTGTCTCCTCGCTCAGCTGGGCCTGAATGTGTCCCTTCTTCTGCTTCCCCATTTGCATGCCAGCAAGGCAGAGTGTGTGAGAAAACCTTCCGGCTCCTGAGAGAAGCTCTGTAATCCTCCTCTCCTCTCTCACGCCGCCCTCCTCCACCTCACTTCTGAGAGGGTGAGGAAGAAGGGTGAGAAGACAGCTGACCTTTGCAAGAAATTGTAGGCAACAAGGCTCTCTGCTCAAGTCCCAGTCTCTATGACAACAGCTGTGGCAATGTCCGAAAAAACCCATTCTCCTCCGCTCTTTATCGTAAAGGCCCGTGTCTAAACATCCCCAATTTGCAAGTTTGGTTCTGCATAACATTGTTCATCTCGCCCAGACAAAAGTCGGTTGGTCCTTCTCCGACTGCTATCACCCTCCCGCCCCTGCAACTTATTACTCTTGCAAACTGCGAGCATAACTTTGTCTCGCTAGTTGTCAAAACGTTTTTTTTTCTCTCCGCATGGACAGAAAGCGAGAGTTCCCGCTGGGTTTCTCAAACTGCAAGGACCGAAATCGGAGTCTCCAGGCGACACCAGCCTCTCGTGGGCGTTTGTGGAATCTTCACGGACGTCAGTTTGACGCAATCAGCCCGGCCACGTGTTAATGCGTGGGCAGAGGAGCGAGCGAAAACGAAGGAATGGAACGGAGGCAAAGTGCTGCGAAGCGCTCTGCAATTATTGCTGGAGTGTAATTGCTCTGTGCTTTAGCAACGTGAATATGTTCATGCTGATGATGGGTGTATGCACGAACAGACTAATGCTAATCAAGGGCCTGTCAACCCCTCAGCAGGTGATATGATTACTGCAACAGCTGAGGCACTGTGATGGCGACAGCCAGCTACAGGCTCTGTCCAATCTCTGTCGCCACTGTGCATGCTTTACCAGTCTCACACTGACCTCCAGCAATGATTCTGATTGTCCTGATTGATGCTAATAGTTTTGAATGACTGTGCTTGCTTGCGCTCATCTGTATGACTCTATCTAATGTCAGTTCTTGTTGTCTGTCTCTCTGTTGTGTTGTACAGATCTGCTCAAGAAATGGCCCAATTATTTTAGTGAAGACTTCAACCCTCCATCCAAAGCAACTTAGCTCACAAAAACAAACAACCGAACCAGGAAAACCAACAACAGAAAACAGCAAGAAAACTTCTCAAACAACCAGGACAGCAGAAGACATCTAGATCAGCCCTGTCCATTCATCCATCCTCTAAACGTGAGAAGATGGATCGGAGAACACTCTCGTTTGCCGGCCTCTCGGTGGCCTTGTTTGTGTGCATTCTTGGCCTGACCCACGCTACGCCTTCCGGACCCGCCTCAGCAACTTGCGCCACCCTGGAGCAAAGTCGATTCTTCGGATTGTTCTCCTCTAAAACGGCCCTTCCTTCGTCTCCCTGCTCCTGGACCCTTCAGAACCCAGACCCCCGCCGCTACACCGTCTACATGAAGATCACCAAGCCCACTGAGTCATGCACCCCGCGCCAGATCAAGACCTTCCAGTTTGACTCCTTCCTGGAGACCTCACGCACCTACCTGGGCATGGAGAGCTTTGATGAGGTGGTGCGGCTGTGTGATGCTTCCTCCTCTGTCGCCTACCTGGAGTCCAGCAAGCAGTTCCTGCAGGTGAGGAAGATCGTCCCCCGCATTGGCACAGAGATTCTGGTGGAAGAGGAAAGTGCAGATGATGAAGGCAGCCAGTTCAATGCTGAGTTCCTGGTTGTTGGCAAGAGGAACCCTAGTGTGCCGGCTTGTGAGATGCTCTGCAAGTGGCTGGAAGACTGCCTGACCACAAGCACCCATGGCAATCCTTGTGGAATCATGGCAACTCCATGCCAGTGCTGGGAGCAACCCAAGAGGAGGCCAGGTGGCTGCTACAGGGGCGGAGTCTACATGGACAAGTGCACACCAACCATCAGAGACAGCAACAGAGATGCAGAGATCATGAGTAAGTTTGTGTGGATGATGGATTTTTTGTGTATACCAGTGATCAGCATTAAGGGTCCAAGGTAACCTTTAAAAAGTTTTGGAGACCACTGTTTAAATCTAACTTATCCACGAGTCTGTGGTTTTGCGAATGTGCACTTGGTCAGTTTTCTCCCAATCTAAACGTTAATGTTCCCACCCTCTGCAAACCACCCAGCCAGGTCAGGAGCCGGAGATCTGGGCTGCAGAACATGCCCCTCACTCCTGAGCCTTAAACAAATGATTAAGTAAAGCCAGTGCAATCAAACCCTCCCTCGCTCTCTACTGGGCTTCAAAAACATGCCATTGAAGTGGCGGCGAGAGGCTGCCGCTCACTTAGCCCAGCCGCCGAGCAGAAGCGAGTGTGTGTTCTCGCCGTGATTTAGACTTTATCGAAGCGAGGCAGGAGGCAATATCCCACCGCCACAGTCACACAATGCATCCACAGTCGGGGAGAGCAGGCAATCGATGCCATGCACTTGTGGTTGCCATAGTAACCTGCCCATCTGCACCAAAACTGCACACACACTCAGCTCTGCGGGTATCAAAACCTCCTTTCAAGATGTTTTATCGTGCAGAGCACTGGCATTTTGCGTTCAAAGCAGCCTTTCAGGGGGAAAACAACCTTTAAGGAACATTTGTTTTTTCTTAAATGTTCGCATGTTTTCACACTCCCCTGCTCTATTGACAGTGTTGTGCAGATGTATCGACTCCTGAACTGAATTTGTGTCAAGACACCAGTTTGTAAGGCGAATGCAACATAAATTGTTAAAAGACCTGAAGCCCCTGTAGAGCCCAACTGTGAAAAACTCAAAGCATTATGTCTGGGTGCAGTTCACAATGTTCTCCACTAGGTGGCAATGTTGGCAGCCCATAAATTCACGTACTTAGTGCAAACAATGCACTAATAATTCCGCTTCTCCAGTGCAATCCAACATCTTATATTTTTAAACAAGTATTAATTCCAAAAAAAGGCTGCAAGTCCTGAATTGTGCAACTCCACTGTTCTCCTGCAGAGGGCTGGTCTGGATGGGGCCGTTGGTCCGAGTGCAGCAACGAGTGTGGAGGAGGAATCCAGGTCCGCAGCAGGGCATGTCAACCTGAGGATGGCATCTGTGAGGGCGTGGTCGAGGAAGGACGGGCCTGTAATCCCCAGCCCTGCATTGGTGAGTGCACCTGTCCATCAAACTTGGCAATGGGAATTGAGGTGAAGAAGTTGTATCTAAAAGGTCCTCTGTTCACCTGAACAGGTAAAGTTCGCCAGCGCAGCCAAGCTCTACGTTCCATCATTGGCCAGAGGAGGGACGGAGAGGACAGCAGCCTTCTGACAGCTTCAAAACCAGGTTAGACTTAATTACATCATTCAAAATACATCTAGCTTGCCAACAAACTAAGTTATCATAGTTGATAACAAACAACAAACTAAATGATGATGCTCTGTGTTATAGATGCAGGTCAGGATCAGTGGTCTCAATGGAGCGGCTGTTCTGTAAGCTGCGGTGAGGGCTGGCAGAGTCGGACTCGTAACTGCATGACTTCTGCTTATAGCACAATGTGTACCGGCCCTTTGAGAGAAAACAGGCCCTGCAACAACTCCATTGTGTGCCCAGGTATGCTTACAAACCTGTGAACACAAGTGCACACACTCAATCAGACTTAGAGACCCGACACGGTGCATTTAGTCAAGACGATTCAAATCTCTCTTTTTCTCTCTATAGTGAATGGAGCCTGGGATGAATGGGCACCCTGGAGTCTGTGTTCATCTACCTGTGGACGTGGCTACCGTGACCGTGTCCGCGTCTGCAAGCCACCCAATAATGGAGGAGAACCCTGCGTAGGCCCTACCAAGCAGACCAAGTACTGCAACATCGCTGTGTGTCCTGGTCAGTATCCCTTGCATTTTAATCCACTAAATGACTCTCAAAAAACTGTATATAGGAGTAGAATTTTAGAAGAATGTGTGTAAAAGTATGGCATGTAAATGTGGAAGAATGGAATTGTTTTTTAACCTCAGAAATACTCAACTAAATAACTGGCCGTCTAAATGGTAGTGTCAGTGTAATATCCAATCTGTCCACCAGATGGCACCATAGCCCACAGTCTGTTCATGCTTTGCGCAACCATAAACAGCAGAGTATGAGTGGACAACACCTTCTTGGAGACTTTCATATGAAGTCTTTTGAGACGCAGTAAAATGATTAGTACACTATTTGAGTGCCTCTAGAAGGACTTGGCTCCAGAAGTGTTTTGGCTCCTTTTTAGACAAAAACAAGCAGTAATCTGCAGAGGGCAAATAAAAGTTCCTCACAGGCCTTTGCAGTAAAGAGTGTCTGCGAATGAGGTGCTCTGGGAGTAATTTATGTCCTTCTATGGCTCCTAATTAACCCTGTGTGTATGTCCATTAGTCACGTATTAGTCAGTCTATTGGGTCATAACACACACACACACACACACATAAACACACTGAGGGACCTCCTTAAGGTAAACACCATTTGAGATTTATGTCATTAAGAGTGAAACACAATGTCTCTTCAGACTCTTCAGACCTGTCACCCACAAAAACAACTCTAGGGATATTTAATTGTGTTCAGTTGTGCCTTTTGCTCTGCAGCCATTAGTGAAAACGATTTGCATGACATTGTGAAGCTGATGGTCGTTGTCCTCACTCCACAGTCGATGGCTCCTGGAACGAATGGTCTGCCTGGAGTGTCTGCTCTGCCTCTTGCTCCAACGGGACCAAGCAGCGCACAAGGGAGTGTAACGGTCCTTCTTATGGAGGTTCAGAGTGCAGGGGAGACTGGCGCGAGATTCACAACTGCTTCCTTAGGGACTGCCCAGGTATGCCTAACACTTCTGTAGTGCAGAACACTAGAAGCTGTAAAAAAAAATGTTTACATTATTGAGATATAGGCTAATCCACACAACCGCACAGGTTGCTCCACAATACAGAGCAGTTCTGACTTATTTATCATTGCCCCCTAGTGGACGGAAGATGGAGCGAATGGAGCTTGTGGGGCAGCTGCAGTAAGACCTGTGGAGGAGGAAGCCAGCAGAGGCAGCGAGTGTGCGAAGGGCCATTCTATGATGGAGAACCTTGTGTTGGAGAAAAGGCAGAAAATAGACGCTGCAATGAAAAGCGATGCCCTGGTAAAAACAAAAAATCAGCAAACCTATGTTTTATATCACTGTAGCGTATAACCCAGTTTGTGTTGAATTTGACAACCTGCCCAAAACTAAAGTGGGCCAAATACTGTTCCCTGCAGAACCCCATGAGATCTGTGTTGAGGAAAGCTACGGCAGTGTGGTGTGGAAGAGAACTCCTGCCGGTGACACCGCGGCCATTCCCTGCCCTACTGATGCCTCAGGTACAGAACAGACAAAGAAATTTGGTTCATAATCAAGCCAGTGGAATCTTCCTGCAGCCATGAGTGTGGGTTTTGTTTGTGGGTCAGTCCAAAATAAGGGATAGCCTGGTTTTAGAGGAACTCACAAACTTTCCCACTGGCCTACATTATCCTTCCTGTTGTCCCGCTGGAATATTCAAAGCCTCTGATTTGCTCTGCCACAGGCATGGTCATCCGCCGTTGCACCCTGGATGCTGTGGGCCTGGCCTTCTGGGAGAACCCTACCTACATCAAATGCATCTCTAAGGAGTACCAGGACATCCAGGCACTGGTATGATTAGTTTGCAAGCACAATCAAGCTCATATATTAATGAAACTTCTGTAGTTTAGGCCAAGACTACAACTGAACTCAAAGACCATGCTGATTCTCATGTTCTGCCCTCAGGCTCGCGAACACTTCTCCAAGTCACAGAAAGGCCTGATGATAGATGGCATGTCTGAGATGCTTTCCAGACTGAGGATGACCTCTGACGATGGGACAAAATACAGTGGCGACCTGCTTGCAGTCATGGAAGTGCTGAGAAACACCACAGAAATGTTCAGAGGATCCGGCCACAGCCTCAGTAATGCGGACGTAGAGGTAGGCACCGCTTTCAACAGCTGCATAGATCACAATAATAATGTACATACAACATATACAGCTACAAAAGAATAGTAAAGACATAGCTCTTTTACTCTCTCTAGTATAGTACCAACAGTGTGCATTCTATTAGTGCTGTTATGTTCCCTCACTTTCCAATTGAGAATTGCTGTTTCCCTTTCCAATTAGAACTACGCCCAGACAATCAGCAATTTACTGAAGGAGGAACACCACGGCAAATGGGAAGAGGCACAGCTGGTGAGTGTGTGTGTCTTCCTTAACACCTTCGACATTCTCATTATCGCCCAGAGCCCATTTACCCCCCAGTTACATGGCTATTGAATATAGAAAGTGACTCATTAGAGTGAAAGGCAGAGGAGCCCTGTGATGTTGGCCAGGAAAGGTGCAGTGCATGAGATAGCAGCTATTCCACTCTGGCACTGAGCGCCATTACTCAACATTAAGAGGCCGTTCCGGATGAGTTATACCTAAGAAAACAGGGTGATTCATTATCCACCCATACGGGTCTCCCATACGAAGCTGATTCATGGAGCCCACTCAGAATATGCCTGTCCTAAAATGAAAAAACATCAAAAAAACATTCCACACTCCTACTTAGGTCTCTCACACAGAATGGGATGGACGTCTTTCCGGAAATAAGGGCAGTGCTCCGAATCAAAACTGGGTTATGAACGAGAAAAGTCATCGGTGACTGTATTTCATCGTGTAGGAGCAGAACATTTTTTAGATGTTTCCCAAAGTAAAACCAAACTGAAGGAAAAATGATGCATCTCCAAAGACCTTCAGGATCTGGGAGTCCAGGACCCATCAGTGTTGGGGTTTTGAAGGGTGCGGATTCTAGTTTTGACTTCAGAGTCCAAGTTTCCAACACGGGAAAACGATGAAAGAGAAGAAAATAGATAAACAAAAAAGAAAGCGATAGTCACTCCACCTACACAGCAATCTGTGTGTTGTCATGGCAGCCGGCGAGGGAACAGCAGTTGTATAGGCAGAGAGAAGCGAAGGGCAGAGACGCGAACACTTCGCTCCCACACACAAACGCACGTCTGCGTCAGAGAGACGTGCGAATTCCCTCACACTCGCGCTCCACACGTACGAGTGAACCAGCCGTGCCACCATTTATGGAACCGAGGAAGTGCTTGTGTCTTGGACTGTTGATTGGAGTGTGTTTGTCTTAATCATCATCTCTCTCTCTCTCTCTATCTCTCTCTCTATCTCTCTCTCTCTCTTTGTCTCTCTCTCAGATGGGAGGAAGCATCAAAGAATTCTTCAGTCTGGTCGAAGACTTCATTGACATGATTGGAAAGCAGATGCGAGATTTCCAGGACATTTACGAAGTGACGGAGAACCTCGGTGAGTCTGCAGGCCCTGAGGAGCCTGAGATGTTTTTCTCCAGCGGTTCTCTTCACTTCTTTGCCTGACGTTTGCTTTCCTCTTGTCCCATCAGAGCTGAGCATCCAGAAGCGCCCCAAAAGCATGAGCTCCGACGTCACGTTCCCAATGAAGGGGTGGAGGGGAATGATGGAATGGGTGCGCAATTCTGAAGAGAAAATCGTGGTGTCCCGTAACGCCCTGAGTTTGGACGTTCCAGGTACGTACACACACTCACCAGAACCTCAGAGAGAATCAGAATCTCTCTTTTAGAAGGCCAGTATTATTGCTTTTGCATGTTCAGTACTGTGCAAAAGTCTTGACAACCCACATCACTTTTATTTGACATTGTAATTACATGACATTCATTAAATGAAAGAAATGGGAACAAATGTTTACTGCAACTGGCTGCAAGGTGCCTAAAGACACAATGTACTCAATTACAGCATCTTCTGATCCTTCACACTTATACTTACATGAACTCTCACTGAATCTGTTTCCAGGCGCTGAAGACAGCACGGGCTTTGTGACTGGAATCGTCCTGTACAGAAACCTGGGCCCTATCCTGTCCCTGCAGAGGTATATATGCACATGCACATATATAAATAGTGCCTTTGCACAGTCCACTACACTGTCTCGAGCTTGTCCTCTAAATTACCTTGGACAGAAGTAAGACTCTGTGTCCTCATAGATACATATCTCAGTCCTAAAACAATGATAAAATGTGACATGATGACATTGAGCATCTACTTTTGAATCAGAATCAGAAACAGAAAATATAAGGTCTAAATAAAGCTGAGATAGGGAATAAATACTATAGATAAATAACTGAATTACTACACAAATAATAAAGAGATCAATAGTATATCAGTTATATTGACACATGTTAAGACATGATAATGAAATATTGCACATTTTAATTATTTGCTCACTTGCTTGGATGCCCAGATGCCCCAAATTATTTTTCGAAATGGTTACAAAGCACCACCGCACAATAAATGATCCATTAAATTGGTAAATAACCTCCAAATAAAGGAAATCTATAAAGGGCTCTTCATAATCACAAATGCTCTATTATTTTATGGAACTTTATGGTTGTCCTGCGTCACTGATCTTGTGAAGCATTACTTGGAATTACATTTACACGTACCTCCCTCGCACTCTCGGTTACGCTAATGATGCGGATCTTCTTCCCCCTTAGCAACACCACCTTGCTGAACTCCAAGATTGTGACTGTGACTGTGAAGCCCAACCCCGGGTTCCTGTCCGCGCCCGTGGAGATCGAGTTCCCTCACCTGCAAAATGTGAGTGAAACCACACGGCGGAACCTGTAACCACTCACTCCATGTTCTAGAACAGGGGTGGGCAAACTTTTTGATTCGTGGGCCACACTGAGTTCTAACATTTGACAAAGGGGCCGGAAAAGCAGCAGCTTCCCGTTCTTTTGTTGAGCGCTTGCTAGCATAACTAGCGTGCTTTGTGGCAAAGTGACGGCTAATATTTATTTGTCCACTCCTTATTGAACACTCGACATTCTCTGTCCACTTTCCTTTTCTTGCGTCCGCTTATTTTCACAGAAGGGCGGTGGGTCAAAGGGTAAATTGCAAAAGTGCAAACGCTTCACCTCAATAAAGCCAGTATATCTAGAGTGCGCCATCTAGTGAGGAAACATCAGAATTGCAGGGGAAATAAAACATTAACAAGGTTAATTTATAAAAAATTTTCAAGTTTGGCAGGCCGAATCAAAACGTTTAACGGGCCACATGTGGCCCCCGGGCCGTAGTTTGCCCATAGCTGTTCTAGAACATGACTGCCGCAGCAGAAGTGTGACGTATGTTGGGGTGCGATGATAAGAATGATGGCGCTGGACGTCGGTCGTACTGTCATGACACTCACACTCAGCTTTCTCTCTGCAGGGCACCATCAATGAGACATGCATTGCTTGGGATGAGAGTGAAACGTAAGTGTTAATTGTGATTTTTGTAAGTGTGTGTGTGTGTGTGTGTTGGTGGGAGAATGAGAGAGTGTGTGTGTGTGTATTGGTGACTGTCAGTCCCATCCAATGTGAGCAGGCCAGTTGGCCTCGAGGTTTTCACAGCAGAAAAGGCCACTCGCACCCAGCTGCCCCCGGTGCCATGTGTCACCATGCCATGGTCCAAGTCGTCCTCACACACCTTTTCTATCTTCCGTTCAAATCCTACGCAAAGACCTCAGGAGAGCGTGTAGATACACGCACAGATAGGCGCCTGGTACATTTGCATTTAGATAGATTTGTGCATTTGAACTCTTGATATAAATGATGGAATGATATCATCCTGCGTACACTGACAAAGAAAACACACACACACACACACACACACACACACACACACACACACTCACACAGCTACAGTGAGACTGGGGGGAAGAGAGCAGGAGGAAAAGGCAGGGCCGAATGTCTTTAGGGCAGCTCAGTGTCCACCACAGCCACTCATCTATCTTCCACCAGCACAGTTCTTCCTTTTCTCCGCCTCCTCCTCCCGTTTGACCCTTGCATGGGTCTTCTTCTAGTTGAGGTCATGTGACTTGACATCTACCATGTCCCCCCCACCATCAGCACAAACTGTCCCCACAGACAGCAGAGCCAAAGCAATAACAGTGTGTCCTGAAGACTGAGGGAAACAAGAAGGAAAGAGAGAGAGGGAGAGGGAGAGAAAGCATTTGGCCTGCTGGTAGCACACTATGCAAACGATTATCTTATTTGTGAATCTAGAACCTATGACCAATATCTGGACAGCAAACCAGGCCTGTTTCTAGCCATAAGGCTCCCAGAATCCTCCTGGGAGTATATATGGATAAATATCATTTTTTAAATACATGTAATATTATTAGGTTGCATTACTGTTGGTAATAGAAGTAAGAAATTCAATCCTCCCTTGTATAATTGATGGATGCCCAGAATATAATTAGGTTTGTGAGGATGTGAGGCCCCCCACCCCCACCCCCACCTCACTGCACCCATTAGGATGTCACTTAAGGCCCCCAAGTGAACAACCCTGCTGCTCTCAAGCGTTTGTTTATTTACGTTTGTGCATTAATCAATGAGCCTGCAGTGATCATCTTTAATGCGAAGTCAAGGCAAACCCGAGGCGCATTTAAAATAAAGACTGAAAGAAGCAGCGCTGCTGTTAAACGTCCTTTTGTTCTTTTTTTCCCTCCTTCTTTTGCCACTGACACATATTGGGCTCAACCTAAATGCTGGAATCCCAAGGGTTGGAGAAAGGTTCATTGTTTTTCACCGAGATTGTCTCTCTCTCCCTCTCTCCCTCTCCCCCTCTCCCTCTCCCTCTCCCTCTCCCTCTCTCTCTCTCTCTCTCTCCCTCCCCTCAGTGCTTCTCTGCTGGGCTCGTGGTCGGCGCGCGGCTGCAGAGCGCTCGCGCTCGAATCCAGAACCAAATGTGTGTGTGATTCCCTCTCTACCTTCGCCATTTTAGCGCGGCCGAACCCTGACTCGGTGAGTCCAGTTTGCACTTCGTGTGTGTGTGTGCGTGTGTGTGTGTGTGTGTGTGTGTTATTGTTTATTAAGATGCACCTTTAATTGCCTGTAATTAGGAGCATCACAGCGCTTGTGTATTAGACGAGACGTTCACTTGCACAGGGTCTACAAATATAATGGAATTTCGATTGATCCGTTATCGCTGATCACTGATTGATGCATCTGAGAGAACAAGTGGTGAAGACTGGCAGTAAACAGAATGGAGACTAACGCGAGGCTCTAAAAGTGTGATTTAGTCTTTTGCATGGCCGATCAGAATGCATTAGGCTGCATGGAGGGTTTATTTTAATAGAGCCATATCAGAGTGTGCAAAAAAAAAAAATTGTATTCAGTTTGTCTGTTTTTACCTGGAGGAGGAGAGACCCGCAGCCCAGCTGCTGTGTTCTGCACGTCTCCCTCCTGCACATTAGCTGCCCTGTCTGTAATTAGAGCCTCTGCCTTTACCTCTCTGCCTCTCTACCATTTTGTTCTCCAGTTGCCTTGGCAACGGCATCCGCAGCGCTGAGTGTGTATACGTGTGTGTGTATGTGAGAGAGAGAGATTGAGAGAGAGAGAGAGAGAAAGAGAGAGAGAGAAAATGGTGTGATGGGAAAGAAAAACAACCCCTCCCCTTCCATGAAAAAACTAATACTGTTTACACTGATGGGGATCGATTTTATTATATGTGTGTGTGTGTGACTGTATGTGTGTGTGTGTGTGTGTGTGTGTGTGTGTGTGTGTGTGAGAGAGAGGATGATGTCACTGTCCCGGATGCCGTGTGTGAGGGTCTCTGCTGTGGCTCCTGATTGCATCTTTAATCGTGCAATTATTCCAGATATCCATTTGTCTCCTTTCGCTGTGAGAAGTGTGTTCTGCACCAAACTGCCTCCCTAAATTTGAATGGCTCTCACATATTTGCCACTTGAGAAATTAACGTTTGACTTACACCAGAACGTGGCAATTCTGTTTCCCCCCGGACCCGTCCTGAGAATACGCTGCTCTGATTGGTTAACTGGCTCACCCTCACACACTCCTTCTTTCTTTTACCGTAACTGATTCACGAGCTTATTTTTGCTCACTGTCCATAATGGTCTTTGTTCCCAGTATTTAGCTTGTGATTGTGTATTGGAGTTAATGGAGATTTAAGATTGCAGCTGAAACATCGTCCTCTTTACACAGAGCTTTACTTAAATATATATTTTTATAGGTGACAGTTGATACATAACAACTTAATTGCACCAACTGACTGACAGAGCACTGTACAGGGCACTCGTTTTGATTCATTAGAATACAATACAGTACAATTAAATTAAATAGAATAGAATAGAATAGAACAGAATACAATACAATACAATACATTTAAATAGAATAGAATAGAACAGAATACAATACAATACAATACATTTAAATAGAATAGAATAGAACCGAATACAATACAATACAAGACAATAAAATTAAATAGAATAGAACAGAATAGAACAGAATAGAATAGAATATAGTAGCATAGAGTTAAAGATAATAGAATAGAATAAAATCAAATCGAAAAGAATAGAAAAGAATAAAGTTAAATAGAACAGAATACAATTAAATAGAATAGTATAGAATTAAGTAGAATAGAATACAATTAAATAGAATATAAGTAAATAGCATAGAATAGAACAGAATATAATAGAATAGAGTGTAATTAAAATAAATATAATATAATACAATACAATTCAAACAGAATAGAATAGAACAGAATATAATAGAATAGAGTGTAATTAAAATAAATATAATATAATATAATACAATACAATTCAAATAGAATAGAATAGAACAGAATAGAAGAGAATATAGTAGAATAGAGTTAAAGATCATAGAATAGAATAGAATAAAATTAAATTGAATAGAATAAAATTAAATAGAATACAATACAATTGAATAGAATAGAATAGAACTGAATAGAATAAAATTAAATAGAATAGAATATAACTAAATAGAATAGAATAGAACAGAATATAATAGAATTAAATAAAATGGAATAGAATATAATTAAATAGAATAGAACAGAATAGAATAGACCTAAATAGAATAGAACAGAATATAATATAATAAAATAAAATTGAATAGAATATAATTAAATAAAATACAATAAAATTAAATAGAATAGAATAGAATAGAATAGATGAATTAGTTAGATTAAAATCTGCAATATGAACTAAAATTACAGTAATTTGTGAATATTTCCGTGTTTCCTCGTGTTCCTGTCCTATCGTATGATGTGAAATCCTTGTAGCTGGATGTCTGCATCCTCAGAGAGCCGCTCAGCATGCCTGATCGCTGCTAATCCGGATCATTCTTGATCAGTAAAAAATTCATCCCTCTTGTTCCACAGCGATCGTACATGGCTGATTCGTGTATGCCTCCTCTGGAGCTTCTCTTCTTTCTGAACATATACCCTTTAATCCTTTATGGGGTTTAGACGATGGTGTTCATTCTCCAGTTCCAGATGGAGGCAGCTCAGCTCCCGGGAAGGGGTGATTCTACCTTGGGCAGCGCTGTATGGCTTCCTCTGTCCATTTTTGGGCCATAGACCCATTATTATGAGCCATAAGCAGACCAAATGAAGCACTGTTGACCACATCACGTCACAAAAAGACGCCCAAACCCACTCTCACACAAGCCAGGTCCAGAGTCGCCTTCCTTAAAGACAGCGGTACACTCAAGAGCAACGTGTATAAGAAATCGTTAAATTTTGCAGTATTGAGCATAACTGACAGGTGAAATACTGGAAATCCATGAGTACTGTGGCACTGTAGTCATAGCAATAATATCTTGTACATGTGATTGTACAACAAAGATAATCATATTTTCAAGAACAATTCACAACACAAAGTAACGGACTGTTGAATTTTACAGGAGAAAGCAAGAATATTCTTAACATTTAGCATAAGTTAATGCGAAAAAATGTACGTTTTCAATATTCTGGTTCACTTATGTTCCAACATTGACGATATTTTACTGCGTGCAAAACGATTTACCCTTACAGTAACTTATGAACATATGACTTACAGTTAACCTGAGAGTCGTTTTGGCCTTTATCTGTCCACATAAACATTCTTTTTATT
>JBBKCR010000122.1:2086569-2096749 GCA_037577295.1 Ladigesia roloffi
TCCTCTACTCCTTTGTTGGCCCTGCAGCTGCAGTCGTCCTGGTAAATACAAACTCCTGTATATTTACATTGCTTACACTCATGTTATACAAGTTATGTACGAGTACAGGTATACTATCATGCCTTGACCGACCTTGCTATATCCTTGTGTGTGTTTCAGGTGAACATGGTGATCGGTATTCTGGTCTTTAACAAGCTGGTGTCTAAGGATGGGATCACGGACGTGAAGCTGAAGGAGAGAGCAGGGTACGGAATCAGAATCAGAAAACCTTCTGTGTTACTGCACCGACAAGAATAGTATAAAAACAGTCCAAACAAAGCCCTCCACTGATCTCAATGAGAGAGACGGATTAAAATATAACAAATAAATACATTTCCTGGCTATAAACCATAAACGTGTACAACATATGGAATAGAATATACAGCAACATTTTATACTGAAATTTTAAGTCACAAGGGTCGCCTGGTTAACACGGATGCTGTTCTCCGGTTGTCCTGCAGGGCGTCTCTGTGGAGCTCGTGTGTGGTGCTCCCCCTGCTGGCCCTGACATGGATGTCGGCGGTGCTGGCCATCACGGACCGGCGCTCGGCTCTCTTCCAGATCCTCTTCGCCGTCTTCGACTCGCTGGAGGGTTTCATCATCGTGATGGTTCACTGCATCCTGCGCCGAGAGGTGAGCGGACCCACAAACACGCGACAGCAAACAAGCAACACTTTCAAAAAGGGAAAAATACGGGAGCCACATGGGAATTGTACACTAATGCAAAAACCACATTTCCGTCTCGCAGGTTCAGGAGGCTGTGAAGTGTCGTGTAGTCGACCGTAAGGATGATGGCAATGGGGACTCTGGGAGCTCGCTGCAGAACGGCCACACACAGCGCCTGGTGAGTGTCACACACACACACACATCCATATTCTCTCCCTAAGCTGCATTAGCATTCTCATGCATTATACATGATCACCCGTAGCATTCACAAATAGCTGTTGATTTAAATTATTTCTTACTCGCTTTCCTCCTCACAGGGTGAATTCGAAAAGGATGCTGACTCCAACCGACCAGGTAAGATCGCCTCCTTCTATGGAAGTTCATCTTCTAAGAGATCATCATGATAGTACTGTGGTCACCAACCCAACTCCTGGAGTTTCACACTGTGGCTTAATGAAGTTTCATTTGAACCCAAATCCACCACATCTGGTCCAATGAACTGGCATCTTCAGATGTTTTAGATGGTTATGGGGTTAGAACTGAAACCTGCAGGAAACTGGAGGTCCAGGAGGAGGGTCAGTGACCACTCATGTGTTTAGATGTGTATCTAACCATACCTGTTGTTCTCTTCTCTTTCATCAGGTGCAATGAAGAGCTCCTCAGAAGAGAAGATGCCTCCTCCCCAGCTGCCACTGCCCATGGGCCCCAATTTCCACACCCTCCCCTCCAACCCCAGCGCTAAGGCACACATGCAGGCCATGCCTGAGTACTCCAGTCACACACTGACCCTGAAGCGGGACAAGAGCCGCGGAGTGGACCCGACCTGCGGAAAGCCCATCTACGTGTGCGACAGCGACATCTTCAAGCAGATGGACGTGGACCTGGCCCGAGGGCAGACGGAGGGTACCGTTGTGGACGCTGGCGGCTACGTGCTGATGCCCAACACCACATCCACCCTGCGTTCCAAGCCCAAAGAGGAGCTGTCCTCCACCACCAAGTACAACATCAGCGTGGAGCAGCTGCCCCAGGCCCGCCTCATGCACATCAGTGGAGGCTTCGCCGAGCCGCAGACCGCGTACGCCAGCAGGACTCTCCCGGCCGACCGGCTGAGCGTCTCTTACTCAGAGGAGCGAGACTCGCCCGTCCAGAACCTGCACAACATGTCCAGCGAGAGCCACATGACCAGCAGCCTGGGAGACACCTTTGACTCCATGAACTCCATGATGTCCAAGAGCGAGACCATCTCCACGCTGTCCATGAGCTCACTGGAAGTTAGTGAGGGGGTAAGCGCCCAGCCTTCATTTCAGATTAGCAATGCTATGCCACACTGTGGCATGTTCTTAAGATCTGGAGTTGCACATACTCATTTTAACCTGAGAAATTATTCAGAATTGTAGCTGTTAGTGCAAGAAAATGGTGGAAGAGGCCACTTAGCATTGATGGGTCAGTGGAGGTCACTAGCTTTTAGTCATTATTACCAACGGTGGCATCTTAGATGACATTTAACTCTCGTGTTTAACATTTAGGACAGACAAGCACATTTGCACCACTTAAAACCATGTTTGAGACCATGAAAAAGCTCATCTAATGTACGTTCTTTGTTTTTCTCTTCTTCTTCTCCCTCGCCCCCTCCTCTTCCCTCATTGCAGAGGCAGAAATCTCGTTATGCTGAGCTAGACTTTGAGGTAATTATATTTTCATCTCTCACCTACACAGCAGCGGCGTTCAGAGATGCATTAGAGATGCATTAGTGCATAATTAGTCCATTACTTTCCTTTCGAGAAGTTCCTATCAGTCACATTATTAACCTGAGTTTACAGGGTATGCCTAAGTAAGACAAAAAGTTGTATAAAATTTCAGCCTTTTTTGTCTGCGTTAATTAGAATGAAACATCAAATTGCTTAATTAATTCAAAACATTAATTCAGAGTTGAAAAGCAAATTGGGCTAAATGGTTTAGACAGCATTCCATGTTAGCTGAGTGAGTAACGTGATGAATGCTAAGATGCTTTTTGGGCGGATTTCTAATAGAATCGAACGTTTTCTGTTCTCTGTCCTGTGCAGAAGATCATGCACACGAGGAAGCGCCATCAGAACATGTTCCAAGACCTCAACAGAAAATTACATCACGCTGAGAAGGACCGAGAGTCGCCTGCCTCCGACAGCAAGGTGAGACCCAAAAAACCAGACAAACGGTGACGGGATCCAATTAAAAGAGCTCAGAATAGTAACGGATGCCGGTAGACGACAGAATGTTGACAGAGTGCAGTTCTTAGAATCGGGCTGCATCAGAAACTCTGTTTATCATGAAGACCCAATTCTGTCACGCCAGAGACCGGCGTTCGTATTGTCACTGAGAGCAAAGCCAGACCAGACTTTTAGCTCAGCCATCCAGTATTTCACTCTGACACCTTTATTTCAATCTTCATTCCCTTTCATCTTAAATTGCTCCTGCAGAAACAGAGAGAGAGAGAGAAAGAGAGAGCAAGGGGAAAAAATAGAAGGGTTAAAAGAGGAAGCAGAAAATAGCAATTCAGAGAAAAAAAATAACTCAGTTCACCTTCTACCTTTTCTTCTCTTGATATGCATCACATTTTTTTCATTTTCAAAGACAGCTAGGAATAATTTTCCGTCCTTTGTTTCCTCTCCACAGTCTGTGAGGTGGAGCGTGTCTTCTGCGGGAAGCGACAAAACCAGCCACAGCGTAAGTTTCTTTTAAGCCTTCTTTCTTTAATCTATGATCCAAAATATACACAAACTGATGAGGCCAAAATCATTTTGGGTTCATTGTATGAATGCCAACATCCTGCCCTTGAGATCAGTCTCTAACTCTTTCTCCATCTCTCTTTTGAACCTTCAGGACAAGCAGCAGGCTCCAGGAGAGAGATCGTGGGAAAGCATGCCACGGTCGCAGACGTCCCCGCCTACTTGGGTACGGAAAGACCTGGAGCCCCTGCAAGCGTCTCCCCTGGAGCTCCCCACGGTGGAGTGGGAGAAGGCCAGCACCGCCATCCCTCTGGTGGGACAGGACATCATCGACCTGCAGACGGAGGTGTGAAGGCCTTTCTACCAAGCCCCTGTACACCCCTGGCTCCTTTTGGTTTAGGAAAGATGACGGAATCTGTAGGAAAGCTGAGGAAGATGGATAGAGTTGGAAGGAAAGAGAGAGATGAGAACCAAAATCTCCAGACATCCAAAGAGTTAAGAAGGGAAAACAGAGAGAAAGGGGGTTAGAAAAAGTGGGAGAAAGAAAGAAATAGAGAAAGAAGGATGTAAGCATGTCGTGTGAATTCATGTACCCTCGAGCTTGACCGGTGGTTCTCAGGCAGTAACGTTGACGTTAATGCTAGAGGAGGAGTGAGTTTGGATTGACTGGGTTTGGTTCTCCTCTGGGCACGAGAGGTTCTCGCTGTTCCGCCGAGACCTTCTCCCATTGCTCTTCCGTCTGGTCCAGGAGAGGTGTGGTCTTCATGCCTGTGCCTTTTCAGTTTTTCCTTCAACTTCAGCGTGGAAAGGGATGGAGCCTCCAGCCAGAGGTCCGTCTAATCACTCGGCCGCTTGGGCCCAGCCTGTCTGGGCCTCTTCCAGCACCTCCTCGCTTGCCAGGAGACAGAAGGACAAGGGCCGAGTGACCTCCCAGCAGCCTCTGGGGTATTTTTCACCCTGTGGTGGATGGACGCATGTTGCGAAATGTTTACGCTGTGGTTGCCGTTTTTTAGCGCTTTGTGTAGAGCTGCCTCTACAGAGCTTATTATAGACTCTTCCACAGAACTCTGTTCAGAGTCTCTCAGCATAGCTTTCCTGGGCTCAGCAAGGCTCAACTAGGACTATAAGAGCTGAACATTATCTTTATTGTTGCAGTTATCATTGATACCATGCGTTCTTGTTATCAATATGAGTATTGTTACGAATATGTTGTCATAATATGATTTTAAACTTTTGGAATTAAGAACTTTTATTTTATTATTTATGTCACTCATTGATCTTACAACCTGGGAAGTTAGATTTTTGTGTCTTAAATGTTTAAGTATTAACCATCTCACCAAGTCCCAAAAACAACATCAAAAAACATAATGAAAAAGTGCAGAGGAGAGGGAGTGGAGGTATGGTTTTTACAGAGACGTTCCAACACCCAACATGCCCCACTTGCATGACACCACAGCTGCGTCTGGAGCAACCCTAGTGCGTTCTAGGTTCCAAAGGCTGGACGCCAGTGACTGTGTTGCAGTGGACACATTGAGGATGTCTTCTGCTGAAGGCCCCATTGGATTATATCACTTTTGTGTAGCCTCACCATTTCTGCTGCTCTTTCTACTGCCTTGCGAACTACAGAAAAAAAAAAACACATAGGCCCTAGCAGTGGACCTTGAGGCACCTCGGCACATTCACTGCAGCTTTCTTGCCCTCCCCTGAACTTCATCAAAACTTCCACAGTGCCAGCTTGTAGAGACTGCAAGCAGACTCTCATGTTGTGCAGACAGAGCGAAAGACTGTGCAATATGACGAAGGACGCTTGATGCTCAAGCGAGGCTGATGTCAGACCCGTGGCAGGATTTTGTTATTTTCAAAGATTTTATACCGTGTTTATATAGCATATAGACACATTTATGAGGTATGAGGACTCTGTTAGCAAATATCAAAGACTCTTTCACCATGACATGATGGATGAAAGCACATGACTTTGAGTCCTGTGAACAATATTAAATCTGGGAGATAAAAATAGATATATTATATATGAAGAATAATAGATTATAGTGTTTCAGGTTTTCTACTCGATGCCCCCCTGACTGTCGAAAAACTCAATTGCAATTCCTCTGTATTGTCCTGTGTTTTGGAACTCTGTCTGTCACCCTGTGTGCCAATAACCTTCCTCTCGTTTCAGTCTTACATGGTACAGGTGATCAAGTTCCAACCTGATTGTTTTCTTCCCTTTTACATTTTTATGTCCTATTATTTTTTTCAATGTGTACAGTTTTCAGAGCACAAAATGAATGTGTGTTATTTCTAATAAAAACAAAAATCAACATTATACCATGTATTTGTTCTTTTATTACCAGATGCATCAGACAGTTTTGATGGTTCCATGTACAGGCCGATGTCAAGTTTAATGATTGCATCCTTTTCATAAACATAAGACAGATTTTATTCTACATTATACATTTTATTCACCATCCACACATCTTATTTGTGTACTCACAATATTGCATAATCACACCATCAGCTAATAAAAACACCATAAGAGAAAATTCTTGTTTTATTTGTTACTCTTTGCAATTTCCAGGAACAAATTACACAGTGAATTCTATTTTCCGACTTTTTATGTCTCTTTCTGGAAGCACGCTCAACACAAAATGCCATGTTTGTCAGAATAAAACAGGAAACAATCACTCATTGCTCAGCTTGGTAATGCTCCTGTTTTCAAAGAAACAGGCCATCGACAGAAATAAGTATAGAATAAATCTAAAAAGCCCAGGATGCAATCTAGGCGCCGTAAACTCAGACAGGCAGAAAACAAACACATTATCTCCGGGCCGGCCATTTTAAAGCATTATTTTTTTACGAGCGCTGACCTATTTCCAACCTAACCCATTTTAAAAGAACTGGGCGTCAATCGCGCACTGTTCAGAAATCTTCTACTAGCCTGCCACTTTTTCTTTACTGATGCTTTACTCTGCCCTGCAGATTCTTCTTTCACATAATGTTATTAGTGAGGTTTAAATAAGCTGGTTGTTGCGGATGTTGGGGAGAGAGACTATCAAGAAAATCGAGCTGAACATAAGAGCAGCTGAAGGGGAAACAGTAGAGGAAACATTACAGCGGTGGCGGTGTTCACAAATGAGTATGCAGATGCCTTGTTTTACCTCTTTTTTCCATGAAAACACTGATTGCTGGTGAAGATTTTTTATTTTCCCAAAGGATCGAGTTTGACAAGACTACATCAAAAGTAGGCTACAGCTGACAGCTGCTTAGAGGGGTTTGAAAAGTGTAGAAAGCTGACTGTGGACAGGAAAGGGAATATATAATATCTGTAAACAATATACAGCTGCAACTGACAGTGAAAACTTCTCTACCAAAAGAACACAAGTGCAGTAAATAAGTTAAATAAGGACATAAAATATCTGAACATAAAATAAACATTCTCATTGGTAAATGCTCTCACTTCTATACTGTTCTTCCATTATTACAGCTTCCCACCCACCAATACACTTTTGGAATTGCTTATTGTTAGCCAGGGACATGGGGATGGTTGGGGCAGCTGAATGGCCTAGTGGTTAGGGAGTTCCGCCTACAATCAGAAGGTTATTCAGTCAAATCCCAACTGCTAGCAAGATAGGGTAGCCTGACTCTAAACCTAAACTAAACCCTAAACCTAAGCCTAAACCTACACCTACAACTAAACCTAACCCTAACCCTAACTTTAAACAAAACACTAACCGTGACCCTGACCCTATAAACTATGCATTAAAATACAGGGTAGTACAATGTCCCAGCATGAAAAAACATGAAAGTCATGAAATCGTGTAGAGCAGCCCCCTGCTTCACTTGGTGAATGTGTTAAATGCAGAGAAATAATTTCACAGTTCTGCACTGTGGTGTGTTTACGTGTGACTATAAGGCGCCATTTTGTCCCAGTGGTTCCAGGGTGAAAGGAGGAGAAAACCCTGGACAGAACCACAAACTACAAAATACCTCATTTGTTTGATTAGAAAACTTGTAGGACAAATGCTGTTCTATAAAGTCTTCTGATTGGACCGGATGCTGCACTCTAGAGCAAGTACGAGATGAATGAATTCACGTAGAATCGTCATACAAAAGTGTTACATTTTCAATTTAATCATCTTGATACAATCACCAACAAATGTTTGAGCTCTGGTGTAATATTTTTAAATGCTGCACAGAACCAGTTACAGTACTTTCTAACAGTGACTTGTGTACATCTATGTCATTGAGCACAAACAGCCAATGAGCTCCTCTGCTCACCAGCCAACAGAACTCAGCAGCCAACCAGTCAGCACAAAACAGAAGTAGATGTAAGGTTTAAGTTCTTAGAAGTATTTTAGACACAGGACAGTAATGAAGTGGGATCATAATGATGATTTTCAGTGGGACTGGGCAGCGTCCCCCCTGCACTGAACAGCCAAAGACTGAAATACATATTTATTATCGCGACATGTGCTTGGGCGAAGAAAGGAACTAATGCTACTTGTGTTCTAGATGGACTACCTAAAGAACAGAACTAACGCTACGTGTGTTCTAGATGGACTACGTAAATAACGGAACTAATGCAACGTGCGTTCTAGATGGACTACCTAAAGAACAGAACTAACGCTATGGGTTTTCTAGATGGACTACGTAAATAACGGAACTAATGCTACGTGTGTTCTAGACAGACTACTTAAAGCGCTACACCCCCACCCCCCAGACAACATTGTACACCGTAGTTCGCACACTGGTTATAAGTGCCCCCCTAAAAACACACTGGCCACCCCACGGACCCCTGGTAATTTTGGTCTAGAACCGCCACTGGCATTAGGATGCTAGCATTCCAAAGTGCACAAAAAATTCTCAGACATCTTCAATTCTTCCTCATTTTGTAATGTCTAAAACTCACTCAGATTTTATAATCAGTCTACACACAATACAGCTGCCAAAGGTGCTGTAACCAAGAAGTAAAAGTAAAGGGGGTATTTTAGATTTTTATTATTTATTTTTTAATAAATTAACAAAACATAAACAACTATTTGCTTTGTTACTGTGGAGTATTGTTTGTAGACTGATTACATAATTTTATTTATTTATTTTTTTAATATATGTTGTACATTTCTGCATGAGGGTATTGCTTTAGTACCACTACTGCAAAATTACATCCTGCTCCTGCCTCCACCCACCCCCATGAAAATAACCATCATCATCTCACATAAGTTGACGAAAGAAACGCTGCATTCCCCGCCTGCCCATCCACCCACAAAGTGTAACTCACATCAAATATTTAACATATTGTACTTCCAAATTGATTATTTTCCAATGAAATGTCAATTAACATTATTGTTTAATTTCACTAAAATAATTTAGCCATGAGCTTATTAGTACTAATCAACACAAAGCCACAAATGAATCAGAATATTTATTTTGGTGGGCTACACAGTGGGTCTGCAGTCATTTGGCTAATTACTAAATATACTACATTTGTATTTATAATTGCGTCTCAGATAAACACTATCCTTAGTCCAGTGGGAATGCAGGCCTCTACATCAGAGGACCTCCCACAGCTGTGGCCTCTGATGATCAAAAGACTCCCCATCCTCTCCAGAAAGCAGTTTCCATGTTGTTCTTATGATTGAGTACTATAACTATTAGTTTTCATTATTTTTCATAGTTTTTATTATGTGTCTGCTGAAAGTTAAGTGATTTTTACAAAAAGACCCTTCATTCATATGCAGGATTTTACTATATATGTTTTGTCCCACACCCAGGTACTCCGGACTGATAGCCCAGTGGGTCCTGAAGCAATGTAAGTCTCTATTCTGTAGTACTTTTTACAAATGAAATGAATGAAATGCAGGAAAGACAAGACAAGTATTTTATTAAGAGTTTAAGCCCTTTAGCCCCATTATCACTATTCAATAAGGACTCGTTCATGACTGCCGTCCAGTTGTTTTTCTTTATATAATGGAAAGAGTAGTAAGTGGGACAGGTTCCTCATAAACTGGCTCTGGTTCAGTGTTTACAGTGACCCCAGTACATCATGGGTGCCAGTGGGTCCCTTACAAACAGGGGCACAGTAGCAATAAAACACCATTAGCCTCATTGGATCATATCCTGTGGTCTTCTATGTCTTCTATGCAAAATACTGTGGTCAATTTAAATTTAGATTTAAATTTTAACATATTACAACATATTACAAGTAACAGATATGTTTTTACACGTAAAGTGTGTTCACTTTTTTTACTAATTGTCACGAAGAAAAATATGATTAAAGTGGAGTAGAAGCTCAGAATTTTGCATATGACCATATATATCAGGGTCATTACACGTTTAAACAAAATTACTATGTCTCTCTCTTAGAACGCTCTATACTTGTTGTGGCTGAGGTTTTGTTTGGGACTTTTATTGTGACAAGTTGAGTGTGTATGTCTGTGTCTGAGGTCAACTGTCTTGTGTTAAGTTTATGTGATTAGGGATTTTGTTTGGATTGTGTTGGATTGTGTCTTAGACCCTGTCCACACGAAGCTGTAAACGACGATCGTTTTCCAAACAGTTTACGTAAAGATGGAACCGGCTCAGAATATATCCGCGTCTTCATGAAAACAATCGTAAATGACCGTAAACGCTGTTATTAGTAATCCAAGATGATAGGTGGCACTGCTGCACAGGAAGTATTTATAGTGCACATGCGTGTATAAGTTCACCAGCCAAGCGGGGGTCCTGTTCGGCGCCATTGTTGTTGTTGTTGTTGTTGTTATTATGAATCTGTG
>JBBKCR010000122.1:2123491-2141346 GCA_037577295.1 Ladigesia roloffi
TACAAAGCAAATGTAATTATTTACAATTTATTACAATTAAGTATTGTTATAATAAAACCTTTTTTTATACTTAACATTGAACAAAAATCACTGAACACAAACTATATACAAATTTTTTGGCCTTGATGACCCCTCTCTAGCTGCTGCCTCCTTCTACCTCCTCTCTTCCCTCTCCTTCATCTCCCTATAAAACCTCTCCTCCCTTTCTACCGCCTCCCTGTGTCACCTCTCATCCATTTCCACAAGCTCCCAATGTTTCTCCTCCTGTTCCAATGCCTCTCTTGCCTCCCTCTCCCTAGACTCCTCTCTCCTCTGCTGCTCTCTCCATCTCCTGTATGGCTTCCTCCTTCTGCCTATCAAAATATTTAGGAGTTCCTCCACCCTGTCCACCAGGTCACAGGAGGGGGTGGAGTCTGTATTCAAAGTAGGCACTGAAGTATTTTGAATTAACATTGGCAGATTGTAATTATTTAAAGCTTGAACAAAATCATAAAATGTTATCCACTCTAAAGTAATTTTTTGTGGTAATTACAACTACAATTTTTAATGTATTATTTGTATTGAACATCACTTTGAATAAGAGTCTGCAAGGTACCCCTAAACTGTTGGAAATTGGAGGATTACATTTGGAAATATTACTGATTGAGTGGCATGCAGCTCCTCCCTCTCTCTGCGGGACTTTTTTTGTTATTCGTGTTATCATTTTTAATCACTTTCATTATTTAATGTATTATTCTATCTATTTTAGAATTCCTATCTATTTAAATTATTATATTCTGCTACTGGATATGTGAATCCCCTTAGGGATAAATACAATTTCAATTTGTACAAACAGATAAAGGGATGGATGGAAGGCTGGAAAGAGAGAGAAAGAGAGAGAGAGAGAAAGACAGAGAGAGAGAGTATTTTTATTCAGCTACTGGATATCGGAATCAGCTTGGGAGGGGGGTAGAGAGAGAGGGAGAAAGAAAGAAGGTGAGAGAGATTATTTTACTTCCGTGCTGGGGGTGATTTCCGCTCCAGGCCTAAAGGGGGCAGAGTTAGAGCTGAAATGCTCGCAGGTTTCAGTGTTTCCGTGTGAGCAGCACAAGGACACAGACAGGTCTGGTGTGTGTTCTGCTGTTTGGTGTTTGGTTTTAGGAGAGTCATGGCTCGGCTGCTGAGGAGCAGTGTTCGGGGTTATTTCCTCACCCAGGTCCGGAGGAGCTCTGACCAGGTACTGACTGCTGATTGTGCCTTTTACCGTCCTGAAGGCCTTTTCGGCAGGAAAAAAGATTTGCGCTTCTGACGCAATCCTGCTGCTCTCTCACCGCTCCACTCCCTGTTAGAAACAAGGAGCACGTTTTCGACCCCGGCCAGCCAGTGCTGTTATATTCGCCGTGTCATGTTCGCGGTGGGGGGGGTGGGAGAGCAGGTGCTGTTGCTAGTCTAGAACCTGAATCGCCTAATGAGAGGAGGCTGGTGTCACTGCACAGAGCAGCATCTCAACTACTGAGAAACTTCACCAGATATCAAGGTCATGAAGATCCAGACAGTGTCCGTGGCTCTATATTCTCTCTCTTTCACTCTCTCTTATTCTCACTCTCTTTCTCTCTCTCTCACTCACTCACTCACTCACTAACACTCTCACTCTCACTTTCTCTCTCACTCACTCTCACTGTCTTTTTCACTATCTCACACACTCTCACAAACACACAGTCTCAGTCTCTCACATGCAAGCATACACTCTCTCTTCCTTACACGTACTTTCTTTCACTCGTAAAGAGACTCACACACTCGTCTCTCTCACACGCACTCTCTCCCCCACACAAACACACATTCATTCACTCTTCAACTTTATGTGGGCTGCGCAATATACTTTCAAACCTTTTCAATTGCATAACATTTAATTTAATGTTATGAATGGCATTGCATTCGCAATGTGCTTCTGTAAAAATGCAAAACTCATATCCATACAGTGCACACATATGTGATTGTATGCATGTGTGGTCCCTGAAAGGAACAGAAGCCAAAGAGGAGCCCATGCTCCTCGGGTCTACACCAGATAGTAGAATAGCATACATTATTTTATTGAAATAATATAAAATAATGTTTATTGTACCATCAGCTATTGTCCTCTGCGGTGCGCTGACACCCCACCCGGGGTGACACCAGGATGGGCTCCGGGTACCCAGGCAAAGTTTCTCTCGTCATTGTCACCTTTAGCTTGCTCCCGGGCTTATCAGACACGTGATTAATGGCCCTCCGTCCAAAAAGGCTGCTAGTACTGCTGAACTAAAGCCAAACAACAACTTCAGCATAGTGAGACGGATTAAGTGCAATGGGTTCTATGAATTCAGCCCGTGTTGTACGCTAGCCTTGCCTCACTATCCGGATTTTACGTGCCACTCGTTAGCCTTGTGATTGTCATAGAAATGTATTTTCTGTACACACTGAAACACAATGTTAAATATGCTTAACTCTACCTTAATTTACCCCTGAAAATATGCCAAACACCTCAATTTGGATTAAGTGGCCATTAATTTGTAAACCGTTCCCTTAATTTTACCTTAAATCAGATTTAAGGTGTGAGTGTAAAGCCCCTTAATCCTAAACATATGGCATTTTCTTCAGGAGGGTCAGTTATTTAAGGGGCAAATTTTAAAAATTATGGAAAAATTCAGTTGTTTTACCCCTTAATCAGATTTAATCTGTGCACTTTTCCACTTAATTATCCTTACTTTACTGGAAATTAAGGGAAAAATTAAGGTTATATTAAGGGGTTTGGTTTCGTAGTGATGCATGTATAAAGAACATGTTATTGCAACTTGTAAGTATTTCTGTCAGTGCTATTCAGGCTAGGTTTAAGTCATTTAAAGTACATCCAACATCAAACACTTCAGTTTTCTTTACATGCAAGCGGTTTGTGACTACAGATCCTGCTGGTGTGGGTTACCTCTACCTCAGTGAGGCACACAAGGGGTTCATATTTGTCCCTGAAGGAGAATCATCTGTGTGCCCAACCCTAAAAATGCCCTTAATGGCCATCATTCTAACTGTTAACTAATCAGTATCTTTTATTATCTCTCGTTTTACCTCTCGAGCTCGGAGAGTTGGGGAAAGGAGCTGGTAAAGGTGGAGGAGCAGGAGGGTCCATAAGAGAAGCCGGAGGGGCTTTGGGCAAGAAACAGGCAGCTGAAGAGGAACGGTATTTCAAGTAAGTGACCTCACTCTGCTCGTAGTTTGATGCTTTTGTCTTGGAGCCTGAAGAGACTCAGCAGGCCCGAGGCTTCTACATTACTCCAGGTCTCGGGGGGGCCTGTAACACCTTTCTTTGATGAGGTGAAGAACATTCACGTGTTAATGTGTCCTGGGCGATCTCTGGTTCCCTACAGTTAACTTCTACAATTGGAACATGAGTCTGAAAAACCCACAGCTGGAACGAGTGTTTAGTTATTCCCACGTCATAAGTACAAAAACAACCTATAATTGAACTTTGTAACGTTGAACACTTAATAACAAATTTGATCTTCTTTGGCATCACTCTTGGCTGGAGAGTGTTTCTAATCTATGATTGTTTTTCTGACAAGGTTTTTTTCTGCTAGTAGGATCTTTACATCTGAATTGTTGTACCTTGTTTTAAGTTTGTGTATGAAGTTTTCATGAGAAATTGGATAAAACTGCGATTTTGGTTCCAAGTGCGGTGATGTGAAACACCCATGTCAGGATTGCTTGACAGATGTAAATAGTAAAGACTGAGTCTGTGCTTGATTCCTTTTTTTTGCCCCAGATATTATAGAATCAAACCAAAATCCCTCCGGTTTAAGATACTGGAGCTAGAGAGGAGTTTGTTAAAACCTGTTTCTCTGATATCTGCGTATATTACCATTGTAAAACGAGGTGGGGACATTTTACTCCATTACCCATTGCTAAGTTGTCACTCCAGGTTTGTTGTGGTGTGGCAATTTTCAGTTCCACCTAACTTGGTGAACCAATCAGAATGTGTCGTTGTGGGACAGAATTAGAGGTTCTGTTTTAGGTAGAACTGAAAATACGGAGCCAGCTTACAATTTATCCTGTTTACTTTAGATCCTCTGACATTGTTGTATCAGCTCTTTATGTGTTTGCATCATTACCGATTGTAAGTAAATATATATGGCGCTATTTTTGATTATTTTCAGAAAGACGTTAGATTAGCCTGTATCTTGCTAATAACGCTAGTAAGCTAAAGAGAGTAAAGGGTATAACTCTTCATGGCTGTGCTGTATATTCAGGCTCTTTACTCTTGTTTGAGGATTGTGTTCAGATGAACAAAACTTACTTGAGTCCTGAACCTACTGAATAATTACAGTGTATTATTCTAGATTTACTCTAAGCATTTAGCCCACCTAGCATCTGTTTAACATTTGGTTAAATAAATAAATAAATAAATAAATAAAATTCTGTCAGATCATTATTTTTGGTTTCATACATGAAGGTGCTCTGGAGCAGAATGTCTGCTAAATGCTGTAAATGTGAACTTCGGCTTCATAAATTACATTGCAAGTGCAGCACCTTGACTTTAATGTTGGTGACTTCAATGTTATTTCAGTGTTTTGTGTTAAATTTGTGTCCTTCAGTCAAGTAGCGTCCTGTATATTTCCTCTTTTTACCAGTGCATTTACAAAGTGGAAATATGGTCACGAATGTGGCAACCAAATATTTTGGTTTTTGTTTGTATTTGCTGTTACTGGCCTAAATTTTGTATTAAAATGAACATCCGAATCAGAACCAAATAACTGCCCAAAGAGTGAATACTTGAATATTCAGGTCCAGTTTGAACTTCTGAAATAAGTTACTATTCCCTCATCTTCTATTTCTCATTTTCCTGTTGGGATCTCTGATCGCCTGAACAGTGAGGAATTCCCTGTGTGTTCTGATCCGCAGGCAGAAAGAGAAGGAGCAGCTGGCGGCTCTCCGGCAGCACCACAAGGACGAGATCGAGCACCATAAGAAAGAGATCGAGCGTCTTCAGCGCGAGATTGACCGTCACAAGGGCAAGATCAGAAAACTGAATCCCGATGACTGAGTCCCTCCCAGGCCTTGTTCTGTTATTGCCATTATTCACTCAATGCCTGATCCCACAATCTTCCCATTCTGTAACCTCTTGTTGTAGATGGATTAATAAATAAAGCTCATAATTTGGTGACAAGCTGCCAGTGCCTTGACTGCAAACCGAGCTGCCGTAAAGAATGGGCGGTATGACCAATAATTACAGCAATAGTTAGACTTTTCTGAGGGAGCGCTGATTGTCAGTAAAACAATACGGTTCTATAAAAGGAGATCAAGGCTTTGGAACTTTTTTTAAAAGTGTTGCATCATTGGATATGCATGGTCAGTAATGGAAACTGAGATGAAGATACATATGCACATTGGTAAAATGGCTGTTTCTGTGTGTGCGGGGGTCCTCCAATATCTGTATATCCATTTTACAGCCCCTACTTTGACATTCACATGTGCGCAGAAGTGAAAAAGTGAGAACACAGACGAACATTGTTGTGACAATACCTAAATATTCAACTATTATGGAATACAGAATATACAATATTGAACCATCGGTCCAACCATTTTTTAAAACTATTTTCTGTTGATACCAATATGATTCTGACATTATGCATTGCTATGCATTTCCAGCCAAATTTGCCAAATTTAAATTGCTGAGTTGATTTTAAGATGAAAGCATGGTTAAAATCCTCACTGAAACAAGGCAGCTACCCAACACACAGCATTTTTATCCCCATGTTCTCTATAAAGAGCCTTAGAACTTGTTGGAAAGCTTGGTTTGACACCTGGAGTAAGATTCTTGTGGCCTTCAGTCATGGTCAGTATTGTTGGCTACATAATTCCTTTGATAAGTTCATTTCCTCGACACTTGATTGACTCAACCTCTTGAAACACTGAAAACATGAAAGTCTTTCGCTTGACCGTGCTCTGCTTTGATTGAATTATGGTTTTAAAGCTTGGTCAGTGCCAGTGAATAACACTGATTAATGGAAGGTAGGGAATCTGTTTAAATTTGGAATACTTTCACAATTCTAGCCAGTCTAGATCACCTTCAAAGAAGTTGTGATTTTAGATGCACATTTTCACAAGTGATAAGCCAGTAATCCACTTTTTCCCCCCCAGCAGGCCTCGGGTCAGACCTTTTACCCTCACTAGAGATCTGTATTTTCACTTTATATTTCTGTATGCATGAGTGAGATGCGGAAAAGAGAGAATATATTGCACATTATAATATTAACATCACATTAACTCCAATGTTCACACATTTCAACCAACTGTCAAAGGAGAATTCAAGCAGAATTTAGGTGGATGTCTTAAAATTTCGATATCTGAGATAATCTTTTATTTTTAACTAAGGCTACTGGTGATTACTTGACTTACCGATCAGTTCACAGTTTGAATGATAGTCAGCATTTCTAAATGTCATCATTAAGGTTGAGCAGACTGAAGATGCTCTAGAAGAGGCAGCTATTGGCACACAAATCACTGAGCAAGAGGTAACCCACACCAGCAGGATCCCACAAAAGCATGTCTGCTACGACTACTTGCATGTGAAATCTTTGATGTTCGATATATTTGACGATACTTCGATCTAGGGTGAGCGGCTCAATAAACAGAAAATGTGGGGCGTTAATATATTAACATCACCAACCAAAAGCCTTTAAACATGTTCAACGAGAACTAAAGTTACATTTAAAAGTCTTAATTTTTATATTTATGTTGTTATAGCTTATCTTTAAGTGAACACCACGCATTCTTTTTCATAGATTTTTTCAAGTAGATTTGATACCTACTGTGGCAAGTTTGGAGAGGGCAATTTAATGTTGTATCCTAATTATTCAACAGTATTTGCATTTGAAACTGTCAGGAGCACCTGTTGAGGGTATTAAAGCCTGCTGCGGCAGAAACAGTCTGTTTATAACACCTGTTATTTTTGAGGTGTACAATTGTGTCAGCATTAATATGAAGTGACGAGTAAAGGGTTTAAACCGGTGGATTGCAGTACTACTGCCGTCACCAGACCCCTCATAGAGTTTCCCCTCGGCTCAGAATGCACGAAAGATGAGAGAATATGCTACAATCGCACAGAATGTCCTAGAACGATGTGAATGAAATAGAACAATTTTCCCCAACTAGAGAGGCTACCTGGTAGTCCCCAGCCCAGCGGTTGAGAACCCAGGATATAGAACATCTTGTAGAATAATGTGAACAATGAGAACGTTCTTGAATATTGCAAACATTGTGAGAACATTCTAGATTCTTGTGAATGGGGAATTGAACTTTCTAGAATAATGTAAACAATGTAAGAACATTCTAGAGTAATGTGAACAATGAAAGAACATTCACAAGTAATGCGAATTAACATTTTAGAACAGTGTGAATTGGGATAGAACATTCTAGAATATTGTATACTCTTGTCTTGTATAGATTTTAAAAGAATACATAATTATAATATATTTCTTTGTTGGCCTCCTTAATAGTGTGTACAAACTGATTGTTTGTGTGATCTGTATTTCAGAAACGCGTCATTAATATTTTTCAGTAATATTCTGTAATAATGTTTGAGTGAAGTGGTATTGACCCTTTTTTCCCTGAGAAGGAGAAAGAAATTTTGACCCCGACGTGATTTGAACACGCAACCTTCTGATCTGGAGTCAGACGCGCTACCGTTGCGCCACGAGGTCTGAGAAGGAAATCAGTTGTATGGGCTTAAGAGGCTGGATCCCGGTCAGCCAGCTCAACAGAGTTAAGCTGATAGTTTCATTAAATTAAATAAATCCTGACAAGACACAGGATGTGGCCAGGAGTCCCGTCAGACGTTGGTTCTGTAAGAACATGTAAATTATCCCGAAGCGCATTTTAACATGTACAGTAATACTATGTGTGTATGAACACCAAATGGCCAAAAGTATTGGGACGCCTAACCATATTTTCAATAGGGACTGTAACGACAAACATTGTAATATGGAGTTGGTCCCCCCGTTTGCACACACAACAGCTTACACTGATTTTTTATTTTGAGTTTCTGTGGGAATTCGGGCCTATCCATTCTGCAAAGGGTTAGAGGCACTGATGTTGGATGAGAATGCCTGGCTCACAATCTCAGTTTCAGTTCATTTCAAATGTGTTGGATGGGGCTGAGGGCATGTGTGAGCCAGTCATATTCTTACTCAAACAGCAATGTAGTTATGGGGCTTGATTTGTAGAGTGGAACACAGTCATGCTGGAAAATAAAATGTTCTTCCCCAAACTGTGTCCACATAGTTGGAAGCACAGCATTTTTCAAAACCTTGAAAAACAGGTGTGTCCTAGTACTTATGATCGTATGGTTCCTTGCATTCCTTTGCCATAGGGGAACAACAGAGAGACCAAAACCCTGTCAACACACCCATGTGGGCCCCAAGTGGACGTGTTTGCAGGGAGGATACATCTGAGGGGCCATTAATGGGTTGGACACTTAATGGATCGAACAGAGGCTCTCACATTAACAGAAAACAAAAGGACACCCCTGAGTCCAAGTGTGAATGATCACCTCCTGTAGTGATGCTCATACCAGGTGGGTGAGGCGGGGGTTTGCTTTGCTGTGTTCCTCATGACACACCACCCTGTTGCATCTAATAATAAACCAAATGCAATGCATCATTAAGATTTTACCACTGAAAAAAAAACTAACCAACCAATCAATCAATCAATTAATTCATCAATCAATCAATCAAGATTCAAGATTCAAAGTGTTTATTGTCAAGTGTACACAGAATTTGCATTTCTCTGTGCAATTAAATTCTTTTTTTGCTGTCCACAGACAAATGCAGAGTGAAAAGTAAATAGGTAAAGTAAGACTAACATTAAAATATATATAAATACTAAAAAGAAAAATAAAGGGTAAAATAAAAATAATAAAATAAAGGGTAAGTAAAGACTAAGTGTGTGCTGATGTGAAACAAAAAATAAATTGTCAATCAATCAATCAATAAATAAATATAATGTCTGTGTGTGTGTTTCAGTGGTAAAATCATGTTGTAGGTTGTGAAGGATCAGTTTGAAACTGGTGACTTACTGCTCATCTGCAGTGTGTGAATGTATGTGTGTGGTATTGATGGAGGCTAATTGTTATTAACAAGTACAGTTGTGTCAGAAAATGAGGAAAACAGAAAAATATCTTGCCTGACATTAACAGAAAAATGAATGACACCTGAGTCTAGGTTGTTTGGGGGGCGGGTTCTTTGTTCCTCCCTATGGGTCATCAGTTTGCTTGTTTAAATGTGTAGTAAAAAGCTCTACATTTTCTAGGACAGTTTTAATTGTGAGCATCAAGCGTTTAGTCAAACGACATGTTTCACTGACAGAGTGCATACTTCTGCACATTTTGCTGCTATTTTCAGAAACGGAATTTGCTCAATGTAAAATATTGGGGGAGAATTGGCCATGTTAAAATGTGGCCTTAGCTTTTCCTCAACATGCTAAACGGATGACTTAATTCGCAATATCAAAACACTTTACAAAATGGGGGGTACACAATAATTAATATATGTTAATACACACACACAGACATCCCACAGTCTACTCCCCAATATTTATTATTACTCTCTGACGTCCTCTGTGACGCAACCCGATTCGCCGGCGAGCGAGGAAGTGGCGTCGCGCGAGCGCCTCGTACTGAGTGTATGTGTGTGTTTCACTGAGTGTGTGCGTGAGCCAGAGCGTGTATCTAGACTGAGTGTGTATGTGAGTCTGGGAGAGAGCACGCGCGTGCGTCTCGTGGACAGAATCCTCCGCCGCGCTCCGGTTCCACTCTGGTCTCCCGGAGAGACGGATCTCCACCCCAGCAGGAAACGGTACACGAGGACCGGGAAACACACCACCACGGCTAGGTGAGGGTTCCATGCGGCCCGGTTCGCCTCCGTTTCTCCTGTTTTCCTTTTTTGGCGGGCGTTCCGGGCTCCGCAGGCCTCGGCTAAAGCTAACCGCCGCTTTTAGTAGCTTAGCATAGTTTAGCCTAGCCTAGCCTAAAAAATGAAAACAAAAACAGACCGAGCTCCTCTCCTTTTTCCTGAGTGGAGATTTATTTCAAAGCACAGATACACAGAGAATATTCAGGGTGCAGTAAAGCTGGGCTAAATGCAGTGTTTTGGTTCTTTCCAGGAGGTTTTTTGCCGGTTCTGCTATAACCTCAACACGCGAGGGGGGCGGAACACTGTTGTGTGTTTGGCTAGCTAGGCTATCTCTGTGTGTGTGTGTATCTTACACCCACAGACACTTAGGCTCTGAATGTAGACATAGCTGTTCCGATCCACACTCAGTAGCGTTCCTTTTGAGTTTGGGCAGTTTCTGAAAGGTATTGAGAACCAACTGGTTTCATATTTCTCCCTCTTCACGGTGGGCTACAACAATGAACAAAAGCAGGTCACAACATGGGATGGATGCAGAGCCGGTCGAGGTTGTTTCTATTTTAACTTAATTACAATACGCATAATTTGGGTTTTTCGTTCTGTTAGAACGTCAGAGGCTTTGGTAACTAGTTTGGTGTCTTCTTGATTTAACTGGGAATAAGGAATGCCTTGGTGTATACACTCATTTTCTTCTTCAACAAAAGCAGGTCATAATTTGGGATGAATGCACAGCCGTTTATATCTGTCTAAACTGAATATTCAGACGTTTAATTTGTGCAAAAACAATTGTTGCTGTTCTTATAGATTTTCGATGCTATTCTTCCCATGTCCAGATTAGTCCTGCAGAAACATGAGGTTCTTGAATAAATTACTTCTATTGCAAACAGTATATTGTTTGTCCAAAGTGGATGTTTCTTGTCTGATTGACTAAACACTGTTTTCCTAGACCAGCTTTTCTAGTTTTATTGGTCTGACTAGGAAAGAGGAATACTGTGGTATATGCTTTTTTCAACTTATTTTACTAGCTGAAGTGTGGCTTTTGAAGCTCATGTCTTCTCTCTTTCTCAGAAGAATGGCTGCTGAGGTGAATGGCAGCTCTGCTCCAGTGAAGGAGGAAGAAGAACCCATGGATGTCTCCACCACACACTCAGAGAACTACCAGACGCTAATTGATGCTGGACTGCCCCAGAAAGTAGCAGAGAGTTTGGACAACATTTTTCAGACTGGTGAGTACTGCTGAAATAAAGTCTGTGTTTGTGTGTTTGACTCTTGATCTCCTAACAAGGTTTCCAAATTAAGGAATAAATCTTTTTGCTCATCCAAGCAGCCCAAAATGCATCTTCTGTCATCTAAAATGATGGACCTGTTTGGTAGCATGGCGAGAAGTAATCATTTTGGGGCCATGTCTTTGTGTATTTGTAGGTTCCTTGTTATACTGTCTTGCCTTTTGTTGGTTTTAGTCTCTCCAAATAGTTTTGCTTAACAGATTGTCAATTTGCTTATTGTTTTTATCTCTTGATGTGTTCCCTGTAGATTTTTGTCTTGAGTTTGTGTCTTTCTGCCACAGGTTTGGTGGCTTATGCTGACCTAGACGAGAGGGCAATCGATGCCCTTCGAGAGTTTAATGAAGAAGGAGCGCTTTCTGTGCTGCAGCAGTTTAAGGAGAGCGACTTATCCCATGTGCAAGTGAGTCCTTCAGTAGTCTGTACCGGTTATCTAGAAATCTTTAGTTTCAGACTGAAGTGTATGTTTATTTCTTATTTGACAAAACTGTTCTGAGAAAGCTCTGTTAAATATTTGGTTGCTCTTCTGCAGAATAAGAGTGCGTTCCTGTGTGGGGTCATGAAGACTTACAGACAGAGAGAAAAGCAGGGCAGCAAAATACAGGAATCAACAAAAGGACCAGACGAGTCAAAGATAAAGGTAAAACAAGGGAAATGTTCATCATTTGTTTTGAGTGGGCAAAGTTGTAACTGAATGTAGGTCAGAGTGTCTATGGGCTGCCTTGTCTCTTGCTGATCACATGATCTCCGTGCTCCCCCCAGTCGCTGCTGGAGAGGACGGGCTATACCCTGGATGTCACCACAGGTCAGAGGAAATATGGTGGCCCACCCCCAGAGGAGGTGTTCTCTGGCACACAGCCTGGCATCGGCACAGAGGTAACGCATTCTTATTTTCTGATTCATGAAAACTTTGCGTTCGTGGGAAAAATGAAAACATGTCTGTTAGATGCGACTTTGTTGAAATTACAGGTTCTTGAATTCTTGTATACCTTTAATAAACAACTGCGATTCACATCTGTGTCAGAGAACAGACTTATTTTCTTTGCATTTTTATTTTTCTCCAACCGCCATTACCAACAAAGATACTGTGAGATTCAGAATCATTTAATTTCTGTTTCCTTGAGGTCAGGCAATGCAGTCATTACTAAATGTTGCTTTGGTTAAATTAAATGTGCTGTGTGTAGGTATTCGTTGGTAAGATTCCTCGAGACTTGTATGAAGACGAGCTGGTTCCGCTCTTTGAGAAGGCTGGGCCAATTTGGGACCTGAGGTTAATGATGGACCCGCTGTCTGGACAAAACCGTGGATATGCATTCATCACCTTCTGCGGCAAAGAAGCTGCGCAGGAAGCGGTTAAGCTGGTGAGTTTTACTACATTAATGAAGTCCTGAGCTTGCAGGGTGGATAGAGTAGAATATTTCCCAATACTGTAAAATAAACACACAATTTTAAAAATATAAAGTTTTTTATATATGCTGTCTAAATGTTTAAGCAGTTGCTTACATTAAATTGTCCATGAAACAGTTTTTTGTGTTTTTTATTTTTAGTGTGATAATTATGAGATCCGACCAGGGAAGTATTTGGGTGTCTGCATCTCTGTGGCCAACAACCGGCTGTTTGTTGGCTCAATTCCAAAGAACAAAACCAGAGAGAGCATCCTGGAAGACTTCGGAAAAGTTACAGGTCAGAAACCAAATGCCACACATCATATCCACCTTTTTAGCTGTGTTTGGTACTTGTGCAGTATTTCGGTTTAACAGCCTAATTGCCTTAGGCTTTAAGTACAGCATTATACCTGTTTTTGTGTTTTGGTTTAAATTTTAGTGTGTATGTTTCATATACGTTTGTGTTCGCTCCTCCAGAGGGTCTGCAGGAAGTGATTCTGTACACGCAGGCAGACGATAAGAAGAAGAACCGGGGTTTCTGCTTCCTGGAGTACGAGGACCATAAGTCAGCGGCTCAGGCACGTCGACGGCTCATGAGCGGCAAAGTGAAGGTTTGGGGGAACCCTGTGACTGTGGAATGGGCTGACCCAGTCGCTGAGCCGGACCCTGAGGTCATGGCCAAGGTGAGTTGTTTTGGTTGGAAAGGTTTTTAAAAATTCAGCATTCCTATTATCTCCCCATTCATTGAATCTTTTGGGCATTTGATGTGTTTAAGGACACAGGAAACGAAATTGATTGATAACACAGTCGACAGTTGGAATAAATCACTGTTTTCTAAAGTCTAAACAGTCTAAACTGACAGAGAACTAAATAAATAAAGAATTTATTAACAAAAATCTTTGTCCCTAACAGGTGAAGGTGTTATTTGTCCGTAAACTAGCTACTCCTGTCACAGAGGAGTTGTTGGAAAAGACCTTCTCCCAGTTTGGGAAACTGGAGCGTGTTAAGAAGCTGAAAGACTATGCCTTTGTGCACTTTGAGGAGAGAGATGCTGCTGTTAAGGTATTTAGTCTAGTGTATTTAAAACATTCCCATTATTATATGTCCATTGATATAAAATACCAGCAATTTAATTTATAGAAAAGTGATATTGATTAAGCTATGACTTAGCTGTTTGATTCAGTAAATGTGACTTTATTGATCTTTATGTCCACCTTTTGTTAGGCTATGGAGGAGATGAATGGGAAGGAGTTGGGAGGAGAGGAGATTGAGATCGTTCTGGCTAAGCCCCCAGACAAGAAGAGGAAAGAGCGTCAGGCTGCCAGACAGACCAACAGAAATGCAGGGTAAGACTTGCATATGCGATTTATGACAGATAGCCAGTAGCAAGCTCCCTACACTCACTCAGTGGTGGTAGGGAAAACCCAACAGAATCAAAAATCCTTGTGTGACTAAATCCAAACGTTCATGTGTTAATTTCAGTCTTTCTCTTCCCTTGTCTTTAATTTATTCACAGGTATGATGACTATTACTATTACCCTCCTCCCCGCATGCCGCCCCCAGGGCGTGGTCGGGGCAGAGGTGGCAGGGGTGGCTATGCTTACCCTCCTGACTATTATGGTTATGAAGAATACTATGATGATTACTACGGCTACGATTATCACGACTACCGCGGTGGCTATGATGACCCTTACTATGGCTACGATGACATGTATTCCATGAGGGGGCGTGGCGCTCGTGGAAGCCGTGGTGCTCCACCCCCTCCTAGAGCGCGCGGCGTTCCTCCGGCTCGCGGAAGGGGTGGTTATGCACCAAGGGGAGGAGCTCCGATGGGTGCTGGGCGAGGCGGCCGCGGTGGTGGGCGTGGCGGACCCTTCCAGCCTCCGAGGGGGCGTGGCACTAGGGGAGCCCGTGGAAACCGTGGCGGAAACGTTGGCGGGAAGAGGAAGGCAGACGTGTTTAACCAGCCAGATTCTAAACGGCGCCAGACGACCAACCAGCAGCAGAACTGGGGGTCACAGCCAATCGCCCAGCAGCCGCTACAGCAGGGTGGCGAATACTCTGGTAACTACGGTTACAGCAACGACACTCTGGAGTTCTCCCAAGATTCCTATGGCCAGCAGTGGAAGTAGACGACACAAACAACACAAAAAGGTATTTGGCAACAGTGAGAAAATGACAAAAAAAAAAACCCCAACCAATCACAACAGAACACCCACCCTCCCCCTTCCTGTGAAAAACAAAAAGACATTGATTGGCCAGCAGTGTTTGATTGACTTCTATTCTCCATCTCCCTCTGTAGAATATGTCAGTGACACAAAACGGACACGCCCCAGAATTGGCATCACAAATCCTGATTGGCTGAAAGTACGTTTTGGCTGAAGACAAGAATGTATCCGATCCTCCTCCTGCCCCTGATTGGTTTGCTTACACACATGCCTGACCGGGACATTTTGTCTTAAATCATACTCCACTTTTATCCCTTCCATTTGTTCTTTGTTTTAAAGCCAGCAATGAACATTTTAAAAGAAACAAGGACTTTTTGACTTCTAAAAAAAAAAGTAGTTAAAAAAAACTAGCAAAAAAAATCTGAGAGAACATTAAAATCATGAAATGGTTTTGCAGAAAGCTCATGTCCAAACATTCAACTCAACTCACCCACCCCGTACTTGGACACCTTCCTATTTTCTCTACCCCCCTCCCCCCACCACCACTCCTTGCTTGCTCTGTCTCTCTTTCTCTATTTCTCTCTGTGATTTCTGCTAGTGGCATAGGGACTTGCTTGTAAATAATGGCTGTCAGCTTTAGCTTTATTTTTCTTTTTCTTTTTTTCAGAAGTGGAGAAAAGAATCCACTGGAAGGAAAAAAAAGTTTTGTAGCTGGAAGTACCATTTAAAAGTGTATGTTTAGCATTTCTAGAAGTAGTTCCATTGTGTTTTTTAAAAACTGATATAACATCTTCAAACTTTTTTTTTTTTCTTTTTTGAAATTTGCTCGTTAGGACTTGGTTTGGCTCACCTTAAGAGCCATGACAGTTTGTTCTCTGATGTTTGTATTTATAACTTTTATTTTTTGTTTGTTCCGTTTCAATAAAAACTCATCCGAGCAACATCAATTGGTCAAGTAACTTGAAATTCAGTGTTTGTGATCAAAAGTCTTGCATCATATCAGACTGTTTCAGCTAAATTGAACTGAATGCACGAGACAAAGATGGTAAAGTGACTTGCACATAGTAGAACAAACATCTTTCTCCCCTCATTCATATTCAGTATGATATTGGAACTGCTTAACATGGCAGAAAATATTTACTTTTTTTTTAGCTGCAGTAAGTTCCTTTCCTACGCAATGAAATAAACCTACAAGATAACAGCATTGTTTCAAAACTGCATCTAGAAATGAAGTGGTACTCATGAAACCAAGTGTATTAAATAAACTATATGGCCAAAAGTATGTGGACACCTGACCGTTACACCTAGATAACCATGACCATTAAAATAACATTGCAGACATAACCGTGTCTGCTCGTCTGGGAATGCCTTTCAAGAGGCTTTGGAGTTGATGTAAGAATTTGTGCCCATTCAGACAAAAGAGCTTTTGTGAGGTCAGGCACTGATGTTGGACCAGGCCTGGTTCAAAATCCATGTTCCAGTTTATTCTAAAGGCCTTCAGTCACTGGAGTCCCCCCCCCCGTGCTAAATTCAAGCCATGCTTTTATGTACCTGGCTTGGTGCTTTAGATTATTATCTCCATCAAATGTAACTGTTGGAACTATGCAAAATGTTCTCCTAGCATCGGATAAACCCCAGATAGAGTTACTCAATAATAGAATCGCCTTTCTTAAAGCTCCTGAAGCTGATCGTTGCTTCCAGAGGCGGTATGGAACTCCTTTAGTGAGGAAATGTGATCCCCTCTCTGTACGTCTGCTCTTGGTAGCCCTGCTGCCTGAGTTTGTAACTGAGCTGTTTGTTTCCACCACATGCTTCCATTTCACTATAGCTGCATTTCTGGCAGGTCTAGTAGGAAAGGAATTTTACAAACTGACAAAACGGCAGCATCGCGTTTAGAGTCAATCTGAGTTTCTGGTCAGGAGATTTGTCCACATATTATTGGCCATGTAGTGTTTAAGCATGCTGTTAACACTATATATTCTGTTATTCTTCCTTTTCACACCAGCAGAGCATTTGTGTGTACCAAATGCAAAGAACTGGAAGTAATAAGCTACAGATTGACATAATAAAGTAAATTTTTTTGGGAGATCCAACAACAAACCAGCCACTGTTGTGACCTAACTCCTGGTGAACCATGAATAATTTTTTTTACCAGGCTGAAATGCAAATGGTTTGTGTGGATAACCATATGTAGCTTGGTTTTTAGCCTTTGGATAGTGAAGGTTTTTTTTTCTTATAATTTGAGCTGCCAGGTTTATGGGGTTTATTGCTAGAATTTTTGAGCATTGGGGTTGTTTTCTGCCCTCTGCGATTTGTTCTTTGTGGATCACTTGAGCACATTCTGTCTTATTGATCAGATCTCCCCCTCTGCGGTATGTGGTAAGTGAATTGTGTTCTGCTGTCACTCCTAGAGTGTGTGTTCGTATGATTGGTAAGTGTTTGTCCCTTTGTATCTGACTTACCCAGGTATCGGAGCGAGAGAGAGAGAGACGTTGCTAGCTTGAGGAACACACCAGAACTGTGTTCTTCTCCAGGGGGTGAGCTGGTCTTTCACACTCTCCTCTCACTCTCTCTTCTCTCCTCTTTCCTGTCCTTTACTGTGGTATTTTCAGTCATAACCTGAGCTAAAGCGATGAAAAGAGGAAAAGGCTTTGCCATGCTGAGAGCTGCTGCCCTACTGTTGAGATGTTTGTTTACACTTTTGTAGGTCTCAAAAGAAAATTCAGCTCTTTCAAGTCATCTATAAAGGTTAAGGCAACACATATCGGACCTGTCAAGTAAGTTATTTTTTGGGGGCGCAATGGCTTCTGGGTCTTTGGTCAGTGAGCCAAATAAAACCTAATCAGGGGCACACAATGATCCCACTTCAATTAAAATGTGAATTACAAATCGATTTCCTTCTTGTAAACTTGCAACACCCACAAACCTCATACAGATGCACCCTAATTTTGCACAAAGACAGTTTGGCTCCACACTGTGCTGGCAGTTTATTAAACATAGTCCTGTCATAATTTCTTTGACTGTTTGTTTTTTAAAGGGATATTTCACCCCAAAATGAAAATTTGATGTTTATTTGCTTACCCCCAGGGCATCCAAGTCGAAGGTGAC
>JBBKCR010000122.1:2155211-2169163 GCA_037577295.1 Ladigesia roloffi
TGGTCTCTACCGCCCCCTCTCGTTTCCTTAGGGTAATGAGGCATGAACTCTCTTGTGGATTAGCCTTGCTAGCAGCCTGGTGAGAAAATGCTAACTAGGTACACATTTAAGCTGTGAATACAACTTTTGCCACTGCGTACGGCCGTATCACTTACAGGACGGAAATTTTTTTTTTCTTCAGAGATCGGCAGTTCTTAGGGAACATGCCAGAACCTTTGTGTCTCATTTCTCCTCGTTTATCCTCAGAAGCGTGATGTGAGACGTGCTTCACTTAGCGTCTCACGCTCTGGTTAGCCGCGGAGCTGAGTAAGCTCTACATTTGTAATACTGATAATAAAAAATAGTCAAGTAATAGTATAATAGTATAATCAGGTGTAATATATTTTATTTAAACGAGAAGAGTCTAAATTTCCAGAAAGACCTTTAGAAGAGAGCTAGTTCGGTTTAAACGTGCTCTCATTGCACATGGCTTTTCTAGACGGGGCAACAACCAATTTCTGGGAAACTTCACAGTTAAATAGGGCTCAATCAGAGCTTTCCAAAGAACACCTTGTTTGCCATAATACCTCCTGGCGAGTTAAGACACAGATAGGACAAATGTATAGGGACACCCTGCTAGAATTTAGCACAGCTAGACACATTGCTGCTCCTGAGAGATCCATCTTACAATGTCTTCCATTCTCAGGGATGTGTGATCTTTAGAAGTCAAGGTTTATGGATCTTTTAATGGGTGCATTTGCATTGTTATGTCATTATCATTACATCAGTAGAAATGGACACAAAGACAATATTATCATTTATCGTAATAATTTCTGGGACAATTTATCGTCCAGCAAAATAAGTTATCGTAACAGGCCTAACCCAAGCGTGAAGATTGATGATGTGCTTTCCTTGTCACATTGCATCTGCCTCCGGAACATGTCGCTTTGCCTTACACAATATCAGGGAAATCAGGCCACAATGACTCAGCTTTTTAGAGAGTACCTCTTTTCCTGATCTTAAATCTATCTTTCCTGATCTTAAATCTATCTTAAATCACATATGCTCTACTTGCACTATTCCCTACTTACACATTTAGCACATAGAACACTTATCTGGTTCTCATACTGTCCTGAAGCTGGAGGGTGCCCTTAAATTGGTTAGACGCTTTGGTTAAAAGCAATATCCAAATGAATGTTATGTAATTTCAGGTGTTAGGATTGTGCTAGTCTTCAGGGGTGCTAGATAAGCACTAAATGATGAAGCAAAGTGGCACTTATATTCACACGTGAATACGTTACAGCACACACTGTGATGTTCTTTGTCTGTATTTAACCCATTCCCCAAGGGAGCAGTGTGTGGGGATGGTACTTTGCTCAAGGGTGATTCGTTGGTGCCACCAGCAGTCCTTGGATTTAAACCCACAAAAATTCTGATTGCAGTGGCAACTCCCTATCCACTAGCCCACCAGCTGTCCCTGTTAAATGAAAAGGAAACTCTCCTCTCTTGGATTGAACAGGATAGTGTCCAGCACCTTCGCTTTGCGTTACCCTTTTCAAGACTGACTTTGCTGCAGTGATGCACGCGTGTGACGGGCTTTAGCATGACCAGGTGTTGAATTTCTCTCTCCCTCTCGATTCTCTGCAGATGGTGGGTGGACTGATGAACTTCTGCTTCTACACATTTGTGAACAAGTCGCTGAGCGTGGAGTTCCCCGAGATGCTTGCCGAAATCATCAGCAACCAGTTACCAAAAATCAAAGCCGGGAGTGTCAAATCGCTGCTCTTTCATCAGAAATGAAATGAAAAACAAAACAAAACAAACAAAAACAAATCCTTTCCGCCGGCAGCGGGACACGATGCCTTAAAACTATACCGCATCACCAAGCGTTCCTCACTGAACCTGCAGGGGGTCAGTGAGACAAAGTGAGAAAGAGACAGAGACAGACATGAATTTATTATTGTGGTGCAGAACAGTATGCAACCAACCCAGCACAGAACCGCAGTGGGCGAGTGTTGAGTTTAAAGACGGGTAAAGAAAGCAAAAAGAGTGCTCACGATAAATAGCTATATAGTTGGAAAGATATAACTGATGTTCTATGGTGGCTAAAAAAAAAAGAGAAAAAGATTATACCATAAATGTCGTCTCAGGTGTTTGATTTTCAACAGTACAATAAGTAGTAAAAAATAAAGCTATTTCGCTGAGATTGTTGTTTGTATAGGGTTCTCACATTGTTTTTATTTTTGTTTTGGTTTTGTTTTGGGGTTTTTTTTGTCTATTTTGAGCAAAGGCATCCCCATAGCACTTACTGTCAGATATGCTCAACCTATATATAGTACGTTTTAGATTTTCAGAACTTTTAATTTTTACGTCGGTCAGAAAATACAGAGTGTTTTATAACTTCATCTGATAGAAATAATCATTTCAATAATATGTACAGTCATATGGCTTTGGCATTGTTAGAAGTCGGCTGGAGAAAAATTTAATACTTACACATAACATATCTTTACTATTTTGAAGCTCACGTTTTTGCTAACTGCTAACAGAGTTACACAATTATAGCAAAAGGGAAAATATGTGCCTTTTTTTAGCTCATCCCATTTTAGCCATTCTCTGTAACTGCATACTGAGCGTTTTTTGCATCCATCATGTTAGATATTGTATTTGATTGTATTTTTATACCCACTTGAACTGGCGATTTTCCTTTTTAACATGGCTGTGTATTTTGTTCCTGGCAGCTCCATGATTACGTCACGTGAACTAAAGTGATCCTTATTGCTATGGTATTGAAATTAGGAGTCTCATCTGTAATCCGCATCCTTTCCCGTCTTGTTCTTCTGAATAATATTCAGTCTGAGCACTTTTCACTCCAGCACAAGCAGAACTTGTGTTTAGTATTGTCTGAGAGAACCTCTTTGTAATCGCTAGTCATTTCCGCAGATGGTATAGGAATGGATTATGCAAATGTGATTCTGATCTGAACACAATTTGGTCTTTTAGGTTTGTTTTTGTTTGTGGATTTTTTTTGTGTGTGTCCTTGCTCACCGTGGCTTAGGAAGCCACTCCTCAAAAACAGCCATAACATTTAGTGCCGAGTTCAGCACTGTTAACCAGACTAGTTTGCAAAAATGAATACCAGTGGCCAAGGCTCCCTCAAAGCATACAAAGCCCATCAGCAGACAGGAACACAGTACAATCACAAATACACATTTAGTCTAATAGAAATTAAAATGAACTCTGCCACCGCTGCTCAGGCCCACGACCTGTACGTTTGCTGTCTTTGCTATTTCAGTGGTAACGCGCCTGCGTGTCTGTGTGTACCTGCCCATTTTAGCTGATGCTCTTTTAAATCGTTGAGGCCTAGAACCCTCTTGGCTTTCTGAACTTTCCCCTGTCCATTTTCTCAGATTAATTGCAGCAGAAAGAAGCAACATGCTAGCCTCACTCTTCACTTCTCTGGGAATTTCTACAAGCCTGTATTGTTGTAATCTGTTCTTTCGGTGCCAAATGTGTATTTGTTTCTTATTTTTAGAATCTCTAAAACTGTGCTTGTCTTATCAGTTGTCGAAAAAGTTAAATTTGAGCGGGAAATGGAGAAAGAAATGGAATATTTTCATTTTCCTCTGTTAAAGCTTAATACATGTTTAATACATGATTAAAAAGACCAGATTATATCTAGTCTCCATCTCTGTCCGTTCACTAGCTAACACCATTCACACTAATACGGTGTGTACAGTGTTCACCAGTGTATTCCAGACTCATGTGCACCACTCCTATAGGAGACAGTATAATCTACGTTAACTGTTCATTTGGTTCGCATGGTGATTAAATCCATACAGTACAAAGTGCAGCCAAGTTCATGAAACTGATGCCTGTCAGTCATCTACAGACATTACGTCAGGACTGTGCTTCATATTTACATTCCGTTAACAGTTTATTGACAGTCATCCAACTATATTAGTTTTAAATTATAGGCTAAAGTAGAAGATTGATTGAATATTTGTACATTATAAATGCACTTAAAGGTAGAACACATGTTATTTGCATTAATAGGAATAAAATCTGCCTACAAAACAGAAAACCTATTTTGTCTGTCCTAGTGTAGGAAAAACTATAATCAAGATGTTTTTTTTTATATCTTTTTTGATTGATGTGCTGAAATATTTTAAGCACCTCATGGTTGAAATGAGTTATAAATTATTAGTTAAGAAAATCCACTGCACTCAAAAAAGAAAGCACTCAGCCCAGATACCTGAACACACTCCCTCAAATCACGTTTTCTAGAGGAATTTGCATTATTTAAACTATCTGAGGTCAGAGAGAAGATTATTTTCAGTTTTAACTGTGGTCACTGAAATGGTACAGCCTTGTGACCCAATTACTAAATTAATTGATGTATATAAACACACATACACTTTACAGGTCAGAGGTTTGAGCCCATTCTAACTTCACCATTTTGAAATACTTAAATGTAACTGACAGGTTATCAATATTTTACAGTCTGTATGAACACATTAATTAGCCACATAGGCACAAACGGTTTTGAAGAGATACTTTGTGTTCATATTTATTGCACTCATGTTCAATCAGGTTTGTTTGTCTTTGGGGGGAAATTCCAAGAATCCAAGCCTTCTTTAAATTGTGCCAAAATTATATCCAGTCCAAAAAAATCTACATGTATTGGTGTAAATCTTTTGTATTGGTGTTTTTTTTAATTGTCCTGAATGAGTAAAGGGGGCATTCGGCAGACAACCTTATCCAGGGTGACTTACAATCATTAGTTACACAGACAGTCCCCCCTGGAGGCACTGTTGTGGGTTGTGTCTTGCTCAAGGACAGAATGGCAGAAAGTGTGGGTGGGTTTGAACCTACAACTTTGTGGTCATCAGGTTCACAGCCAAGTTGTTTACACTCTAGGCCAACGCCACCCCCATGCTCATACACAAGCTTTCCGTGTATTAAATAAAACATCTGTACCGGTCTGGTACATTTGTTTTTAGTATTTCTAATGTTTTCTTGTAACAAAATGTGTGGCCTGTAGTGTGTGCATGTGTATTTGCATGCGAGTATATACATAAAAACTACATAGATAACAGGAGCTGTAAGATAATAACTGGCCTTGTCTAAAATATTATTGTAACATACTACAGTAAAATTGCAGTTCATGTAATAAAAAGAGCAGGTGGTGTTTTAGAAGGCAAAAGTAAATGTATTCAGAACCTTAAACCAAAGACCAAAGTGCAAAAGCCAGAGAGACTGCTATCAGAACACTGATCAGCCACACACAAGTGCGCGCGCGCGCCTCGTTTCCTGCTCCCATGTCTGTGTGTGTACTGCTGAGAGGATGGAGGTGGTCCAGCCCGGACCGGACCACAGCAGACTGACCCGCCTGTACTGCCTGAACGGAGGACTCCACCTCCTCCTCCTCCCGGACGGAGCAGTGGGGGGAACCAGAGACGAAGACCCCTGCAGTGAGACCACCCACTCTGACCTGTATCTCTGTGCTGAACGGTGCTGTGGGTGATGTTAGCCGTTAGCTGCTCTGACAGGGAAGGGTAACGCCGCTTACTGGCTTTTAGGGACAAATATATTATTAATGAAATAGATAAACAAATATAAAATAATAATAATAATGCATTCAATTTATAAAGCGCTTTTCAAAATCCTCAAAGACGCTTGTACAATATACATATACACCTTTCTCAATATGTACATATACATTACTGGATTTTTTTTCCTATATTTTAAGTATAGACAAACGTAATGTGTTTTTTCGTTATGTGACTGTTTTAATGAGATTACAGGAAGACTTGCCGATACATACATAAAATGAATGGAAAACAAATGTGTACATTTATGGCAACATGAGATTTTCAAAAACAATAATGTATATTTTTCCACCATATTATTGTTATACTAAGATGATTCAGCCTGCCAGTAGACATGTTTACAAAACCGTTATATCGCTTTTTTTACACATGCATCATTTTTGAAATGAGGAAAACATGTAGATTTTACTCATAAACCTTATATAAATCTGCTAAATTGCAGTTTCATTTAATTAATATATGGGTCGGTGAAAATATTAAAACAGTACCGTTTTACCTCAAGCTTCATAATGCTGGAGACGTATGAGTTTGTGAGACTTCTGTTACGTTTTTGGGATCGTTTTAAAGGTGAACTGCGAATAAAAGCCGTCAGTCCCGGAGTGGTAGTCATTGAGGGAGTCGAGGCCAGACGGTTCCTCTCAATGAGTGCGGATGGGACCCTGTACGGTTCGGTGAGTGTCTGATCGTCTATACTGTGACCCCACCACACCACAGTAACTCTCTGTTCCTGATCTCTGTTGTGTTTACATTTTGCAGTTATTGGTGACAGACGAAAATTACTTCGTGGAGAAGATAGAAGAGAACCACTACAACACATACCGGTCCCAGAAGAATGGCCCCTACTGGTACATCGGAATAAAAAAAAATGGAAAACCAAAAAACGGCTCAAGAACCAACATCGGACAGAAGGCCATTTTCTTCCTCCCTCGACCGCTGGACAAAGCGAAAGACTGAGAGCCACGTTAGTTAGGGGATGAGGTAGCTGTGCAATCTGAAAGAGTGTTTACTGTAAAACCAAGAGAAGATCACGGTCTTCTGACGACAATAATAGACAAGACGCTTCACTTACTAAACCCGCAGGTCGAGGCTTTTCATTATTTATAACACGAAACGTCAGTCTGTATAATATGCTACTATGGAGAAACATGATTTGCTGCGTAGAACACACTAAATATACACCAACCGGATCCCACCCAAGATTGTTTACTATTTACTGACGTCATTTCGTCTATTATTAGTCTTGGCCTTGAAACCTGCACAGCCTGGTATAGACACGTTTACCATTATTTTTAAATGATCAAAGTTGGAGAAAGTGCACAGAAAATATACTACGGAAAAAGTAAATAAATGTAAAATACTCATGGTTAAATAGTAAAATGTGGAAACGTTTTCTGTTTGGTATGACAAATGAGTAATACAAGTTCTGTACAAGTACACAAAGTTTTTCTATTTAAAATATTTGATTATATACTTATCCGTTAATACATGCAAGTATATAAAAATATACAATATATACAAGTACAAAAAATATATACAAGTACAAAAATAAAATAGAAATGCAGCACAATTACTCCAGTTACTAAGAGGCAATTCCATAATAACTTGCATTCTTGTGAATTACTTATCTAATAACATGCAATTAGAGAACTGCAGAGTTAATGGAGATGTAAAAAACAATGTGAAGCTTTATAGCCAATATTGTTGCTTGACATATAAACCTTAGTGTCAAGATTGTCACCTACCAATCAGAAAGGCATAAGCATGGTTCTGAATGAACAAATGAACATTGTGTGACCTGGCAGCATAAGAGAAATGTGCTCAGGACATTTTGTTTAAATTTTTAAGGTGGTTTATGAGTAAGGGAAAACTGCTTAAATATGGAATACCCTGGAATTTCTTTCCCCCAAAAAATTGCAACACAAAGGCCTATACAGTAAAGAACACCAAAAACGCAAAGAAGAAACACAAACCAGTTGTTATCTCACTATAGAAGCCATCTTTATTAAAAGTTACTTTGCACAATTGTAAACATACAAATCACAATGTCTTACATTGTGCAGAACTATTTCAATGACATGCCTTTCACTAAGATCCTTAAGAAAAATCAACAAGTCAGTGGTTTAAACTACAACTACTTTGGCATCATAAATTACGGTTCAACACAGATCACTGAAGAAATAAACTTAACATATTCCGGCGATTCACTGCATGTTAAACCAGACTGCATTACACTGAAATGTTTTGCATCTTCTCTTATTTTTGGTCCTATTAATATATCATCATCATCATCATAATCATTAATAGCAAAATCTTTTTATATAACCATACCCATTAGAGAAAGACTAATCATTCACATTTTTGCATAAGGCCTAATATTTCCCTGACTTTAAAATTGGCTGTTGCTCTAAATTCAATGCATCATCAAAAGTGCAAGTTTAAGTAACAACTGAGATTACACTGTTTTTTCATCTACTCTTCGCATTTCACAAAAAAAGAGAAAAAAAGATTTGGTTACAATACTTACTCACAAAGTAAAACTAAAACATCCCCAGCTCTATTCATGAGAAAAATATGTGGCCCATTACATCATCTGAGATATAAGCCGGGTAGACTGTGAATTTCGCAAGGATTCGAGTGTCTAAATTCATGGCTGATCATTATATCCTCACTTGTGTGCTACTCAAGAAATATTAGCAAAAAGACAAATGCATTAATGTCGCCGTGGTAGACCGCACTTGATATTAGTTGCTGATAAATACATGATTGAAGGACTATCAACATCCTTGGTAAATTTACATAAATGCACCTAAACGTTTAATAGCAGTATGCAGATAACAAAAGCAGCCATATTCTTCTTCGCTTGCATTCTAAGACCTGAAGATTTGAAATTCCGAGTTTTGCCATTTTGTTGATGTCGCAATAGTCCTGAGGAGGAAAATCTACACACAAAAACAGATCAGTTAGGAGAATTAGGAGGAGATTGGTGAAACACATTGTAAGTGATTATCACACAGAACGAGACTGAACAGCATCCTGCAGGCATTTACAATAAGAACCCAAATACATTTTTAACACCATATATTAACTTTACAATGGAGGTTCATCTTGAATCACTCCCTCCTGCATACACGGAGCACTACATAAATGTACATCAAAATATGTTTAAAGCAGCCATTTGGGATTCACATTTGTAGGCATAATTTCATTCTCGACCAATTTCATACTCAGGGTGTTTCATACTCTGGGTTTTTTGAAAGATTTTCGAATAGTTCTCAATTTTTGAATAGTGATTTTGGCAAAAAGTCACATCCCTAGTAACTGTAAGAGGTGTACTTAGTCTGTTTAGATAGGTGGAAGTTGTATGTATGTGAATGCCAGGATGCAAGTTTTCCCTCAAGAACTGCCCAGAACATCACACTGTCACCAGTTTGCCTTCCTCCCATTTTTTCTTGAGCTCCCTGCTGCCATCTCTTCCCCAGGTAAGCAATGCACACACCTTGTGATTTTTGACAACCACCGTAGCCAGCATTAATTTTTTCAGCAATGTGTGGAACAGTTTACCGTCCTCATATACATCAGGAAACCTTGAACACATTTATTTGTCGCTGGTACTTCAGTAGACACTACACACCAGAACAGCTTATAAGTAGGGCTGGGTTTTGTTGCAGATTTCCTGAATCCATCCCATTCCGATTCCTAAGGTCATGATCCAATTCGATTCTCGATCCAATTCGATTACATTAGATATCGATACATTTACAGATTTCTTTGCGTTAATACTAGTTTGACTTGGTTATAAATTTACATGAGTGGGGGATATCCCCATGGTGACAGATTGTACTGCAATATTACCTGTGGACAGTAAACTTTTCCAATAAGTGTTTATTTTATAATTCATCCAATCCAACATTATAATATTGTTTATTTTAACTCAAACAACTTCTGCACAAAACAAGAACATGAATAACTAACAGGAAGTGTGTGTGTGTGTTTGAAAATGTCTATTTGACAATGAAATGATAACAAAAATGGCCATAAAATTGGTTGAATAAAAATAATAAAACAACAATGACCACAACTGGTTAAAACTATCAACACTAGTTCAGCAACCAAGTGAAGCAGGGGACAGTCACTCGGCACCGGGAGGCAGCATGTGAGGGCGGTACAGCGCTCAGGACCTTAGAGGTTGCTGTCGATCTTTGGGATCGAACCCAGACACTCTGATCGCAGGGCGAGTGCTCCAACCACTGAACGCCTGGCTGAGCTTCATGAGTGGAGTGAGTGTTTCATAGTTTCCTTGTGGGGTGGCGAGCAGTAATGATAACAGGAAAAGTTTGATCCACAAATTTTTCAATCGATATCGTATTTTTTGAACGAGAATCATTATTGATTGGTGAATCGATTTTTTTTAACCCAGCCCTACTTATAAGACTTGCAGTTTGATGCTCTGCCCCAGGAGTCTTTTGTCAGAGTAGTTAAGATCCCTACACTTACATTTATCACTAAATTTTTTATTGCTTCCAACACATCAACAACCAGAACAATTTTTTCACTTTCTGTGTAATAACGTAAATGTTTTCATACATTTACCTTTAGTAGATGAACAGCACTCTGGTCCGAGGAAGAGTGGAGAAGGAATGATCGGCCATGTTGCGCACTCTTGAGTAATTAACAAATCCTCTGAAGAAGAGCAAGAACCCTGTTAAAATAAAAACACATTAATTAATTAAAATCCTTAGTGTTACACACTCAGACAAATACCCATTTACATGCAACAAAGCCTGATATGGACAAAAACTGGGATATGTTTAGTATATTTGGAAACATTTGCTTACCAACAACGAGGAACACCCACCACAGCCAGTACTGTCCATCAAAATATCCAGGGAAATATGTGGAAAACTGTTGTAGGAAATACAAGCAAGAACAGTTAACACTGGCAATAAACCCATTCAGTACAATGAGACGTCCAATCAAACGTGCATCTCTAATTACATGGCAGTAACATTTGGTAGGGCCCAAAAAGAAAGAGGAATGCATTTGTGGCTAGAGCAATGATTAGTTTGAAGGCAATTTGCCAAAAAAACATCACTATTTTAGACAGCATTCCAGCATTGCTTTGGACAGGTTACTGTTATTAAGCAGACACAGTCATCATTAAACTGCATGGTATTTCTGAATATGCCCATAAACTGTCTCATAAACTGACAGGACCTCTTATGTATTAAAATATAAGGTAATCCTGGAAATAATTATTCAAATACACAACTATTAAAAGGGTCTTACCCTGACAATCAGGACCCACTTAACCAGGGAGAGCCCAAACCCAGAGACAGCCCCATAGCGCCCGGCTGCTGAAGTGGTGAGGCAGAAGGACAAGAAGAAGCCGATCCAGTTGAAAAGGAAAGCCACTGAAAATTAAGAACCACAATCAGCAATTCGCTCTTACATTTTTTCAAACCATTTAAAAAAAAAAGCTGTTTTCTTGATTAAGTGCCAGAGTAATCTGTGGATTTATTACTTATAACAGATCATGACAGTCCTAATTGTTTATCTGATTATGTTTCAGGGATAAATACACTTCATTTCTTACTGAAAAAGGTTAGCATGAATATGCCATCATTCCCAACTCGCAGTTGATCAACATCATCAAAATCATCTCTGGAAACAAAATCCTCGTCCTGTAATGGAGAAGGTTTTCGCAGGATTATAGAAGAGTATGAAAACGTCACTGGTACAAAACAATAACATAAAAACAATGGCTGTCCTCACCCTTGGTGCCACAAGTGGAACTGAGGACTCTGCCTTGGTTCGTTCTGCTTCGTCATATGATGGCAAAGATGTGGCTACATTGTATGATGGAGGTTTGGGGTAATTCCCATCTTCTTTGTAATCAAAGAAAGCTGTAACATTTAGGATAATACCAGTCGATCAGTAAAATGTCTAGTGGATGAATTTAAAGCTGAGTGTATGATGCCCTTATTTATAAAGACTTAAGGTTCATTTACTGTCATCAACAGCTAAACATACATACAATGTGACATTTCTCCAGGGGTCACGGTGCAATATACAGCAACAGAGTGCAAGTTACAATATAAACCACACAAACACTACAGGAAACAAACCCCACAGCAATGTAAACTAACAGTACAGTGTGAAGTAAAGCTTCCAGAATGATTAAATTGATTTTTGCATAGTATAAATGCAACAAATGACAATAAATAACAATGCAAAATATACACAATAAAAAACACAAGTATATACAAAAATATATAATAAAAAAATGTATATTTATGAAGACTGTATAAAAGTACTTATTTTATTAGATTTAGCCTTTCCCAATTCATTGAATACAACAGCCCTTAGTTTGGAAACTTCTGGCATTGTCTATAGAAGTTTAAAGCCCATCAAGAACTACACTTTCTGCAGCAGGGAGTAGTTTTGGGATTAACTGGAATGGCATTCACTATCGAGAACTAAATCATCCAATATCAGTAATTGACCTCGCTAATGCAGGCGCAGCTGCATGCAACAAATTGTAGTCAAAAGCCTTCCCAAAATAATAGAGGCCGTTAGAGGTGTAAAAAGGGAGACCCCTGAATAAAAACTTCATTTTTAGAAAAATGCAAGGGGAGAGCAGGTGTTAAAAATATTTACTTGTAATATAATGTATAACATGTAGAAAGAGGACACTAAATCTCATGAAACTGATGTGTACAGCTGAATGCCTGGCTTTACCTGCATCGGTAGAAATGCTGTTGTAGGGTGGAGGAGCATCATTCGCCTCCTGGGGTACCTCAGGTGTCTCCTCCTCGTTGTTTAACTGCAAGTGAAACAACAATATTGTACAGGAATGCAACTTTCATTGTGCTATGAAATGTGACAAAAAGATTTAAGTCTTCAAACATAGTTTGGGGTAGATAAACTGTACTATGTTAATTCATGAAATGGTCAAATTAGGTGGTCAAATGCAGTAAAATACATAGACTTTAATACGAAGTTTGTCCACACTTGGCAGCTATAAAAGATTTCATTCTTCTCTGAAGTGTTTCCACAAGATTGTGGAGTTTATGTGGGGATTAGTTTTCATTTATTCTGCAGAGAATTTTTGAGGTCAGGCACTGATGCTGGACAAGAAGGCCTGACTCGCAATCTCTGTTCTGGTTCATCCCAGGGTGCTGGATGGGGCCAAGTTCTTCCACACTGAACTCATCCATCCATGTCTTTCTGGAGCTCACTTTGTGCACAGGGGCACAGTCATGCTGGAATAGAAAAGGTTCTTCCCAGGGTGCTGGATGGGGTCAAGTTCTTCCACACTGAACTCATACATCCATGTCTTTCTGGAGCTTGCTTTGTGCACAGGGGCACAGTCATGCTGGAGTAGAAAAGGTTCTTCCCCAAACTATGTCTACAAAGTTGGAAGCATGGCGTTGTCCAAAATGCCTTGCTCTGCTGAAGCATTAAGTTTGCCCGTCACTGGAGGTAAGGGATTAAAACTACAATCCTGAAAAAGCAGCATGTCCCTATACTTTTGTCCATATAGTGCATCATTGTTGCCCTTCACTGGAAGCCAATGGGCCTAGCCAAGCCCCGGAAAAACGTTATTGCTCATTATTACAGTTTCCAACAACCTGACCACAGTCCTCATTATAAAAAGAATTATTACATTTTTAACGCCTTACCTGTTAATTGGTTAGTGTTTAAGTTTGTATTTACACAAGTTCTAGTCGATCAGCAAAAGACAGGCAGTCCGCTGGTTTTATGTAACTAGGCCCAATAACATTTAAAGTACCTACCACAAAATACATTTATCCAATAATTCCATTGACTGCCATAAATACAAACAATGTATTACTAACAGCAGACAAAACAAAATAATACAAACGAAAAAAACAGATATAACTAAACAAACATCAAAAGAAAAAGGTCAGAGAACTTAGCTAAACAGAGCTAACTAGCTTGCTAAATGTTTGGATGTCAATTTAGTGGCAATACTGACAAATAAGACGATTCAGTCACTGGTCTGAATATGAAAAAACCCGATTAGCGTCTTATTCACGATTTTATTTCGACAGAAAAATACAATTTTTAATAAATTCACCGAAGACACTATAAACGAAAAATGCTAAGAACGTAAACAAGCGAGCTAACTAGCCTGTCAGGAGCTCCTTACCTGCAGATATCCGCTCCTCTGCTCGGCCATTCTCGGATAAATCTGGGCTGAAAACTAATTCATAAGAGTGTTGGGTTTAATTATGAGCTGTATCTTCCTTGTGTTCTCGTCTGGGTGTGGATGTTGCAGTTTTTTCTGTTAAAAATTTCAGCTGAGCTGGTTGAAGGGAGCTACAGCCCGACAACCATGTC
>JBBKCR010000122.1:2189364-2199548 GCA_037577295.1 Ladigesia roloffi
TGACGCCCATCCACTTTCATTAAATGACTACCAGACTGCTACGGCTAAAGCTAAAAATCTGCGTTTGTGTTCTGCTGTGGAAAAAATGTCACCTTCGACTTGCATGCCCTGGGGGTAAGCAAATAAACATCAAATTTTCATTTTAGGGTGAACTGTCCTTTTAAGTCTTCGGGGTCAATACAGTTTTCTGATTCTAATTTATAAGATGTGATCTTTTACACAGTCAGTTTTGGTATCCAAGTGACTGTGTGTAATAGAAATACAAGCGTGATATTTACTTATGCCAAGTAAATACCAAGTAAGGATTTTTTTTCATAAGCAAACTGTGCCTAAACTGTCTCATTCCAACACACTCTGTCTCATAGTTTCGAATGCTGTTCAGTGGTTATGTGTTTAACATTTTACCATCACTCACCTTAATTCCTGTTGTCCCGTTGGGCATCTGTGAAAGCTCATACACAAGACTAGACTTCAGGTTCTGGACAAAGGGATCTGAGAAAGCTCGCCCATGGAAACGCTTGAATCCCTGGACCGTGTTCTGACAATTTGTGACCACCTGAATTGGAAAGAGAGAAGGAGAAATTTGGTTTTTGCACTGGAACAATGAGGGGACGCTTTCAAAAAAGATAAAAGAAAAAAAAAAACAGACATTTCAAAATTCAGGAACTGAAATTATTTATCATACCTGGCTTTTTGCAGCCGCACCAATCGATCGATTTCGTGGCCCAAAAGACACACATGCTCTGAAAAATAAAGTAAATAAAGAAATTGTCAATAATTATTTTATGCTTTTAAGCTTGCTGGACTGTTGTGATATTTAGAGTACCTACATTTACAGTTTTCTATGGAGATGTGAAATGAACAGACTCAGATAAACAGATGTGGTATTTTTTCATTGCAGCTATGTTTTTCAATGACACCTACTATCAAGCCTAAAGGGAAAATTTAAGGCCAACAGCATTAAAAGCAGGATAATGCTTTCATTAACAGCTGAATCCGGTTTGTATTCGCTTGAATATAAGAAACATGTGTGTCTCTAGGATGACGGCGAGACAAAAAATAGGTGTACATTCTAACAAATGTTAGATTATAAGCATTACATCCAAAATGCAATGCCCATAAGATAGTGTTGTCTGTTACCAGTCAGTCTAACATCCAAATTCTTCATTTGGTGCAGTTTCATCCATGTATCCAGTACCGAATAGTGCATGTTGTGACTTTCACGGATTTCTCCAGGCTAGTAATGAACAATATTAACAAATTGTAATTAAAATGCTACATGTTGCGATTGCAGTTCTTTTCCATTTATTGAAATCGTATCACTTTTCTGGGTAAAAGACCTAAAGCATGTAAATAATGCTGAAGTTTCAAAATTAATGTTCGCACCCCTCTCACCCACACACTGCCACATCAATCTAGTGCATATATATATATATGTATATATAAAATAATATAAATCTCAATGTATTCTCAGTACATCAATGTTTTTCATGATTAAAAACTAACGTAAATGATATAAAAATTATATTTCATGAATACTCCCATAGTACATTGTGCAGACTTAATCCAGACGGGAGAAGAACAAAATCCACATAATCAAATAAATCAAACACTTCCCATTTACATTCTACAACACAGTGATCCCTTTGGTAGTTTAAAAAGAAGAAAAAAATATGCCTTTGTTTTCATTTTAAAAGAACAAAATGTTCCTTCACTTTATTTTTCAAAGAAAAAAATGAAGCAATACAGTCCAATTAAATATATTTTCTAGTATATGATCTCATACTAAGACTTTACTGTAATATACTGTAAACCACCACTATACTGAGTGTAATCTTTATTGTATGGCCCCAATCTGAGGGCTCAATTGTAAATTGTACAGCCCCTTGGTATATTGTACCAAAATAGTCCACTAAATGGTGTTTTCTAGAGATGCTTCTAGCATAGAGGTGGTGCTAATGAATGTGACTAAATAAATACTATATTAGCACAAATCACCTCATATCATTAATTTACTGAAATAAACTGTACATTTTCACGATACTGAATGTAGTGTGTTCAGCCCTCCTCGAGGGAAATATTCCATTTTTATTTTAAAAGAAGAAAACAGCCAAACAAAACATGTGAAGCTGCTAGCACAGGGCAGCAGTACTTAATACATTTACCTTAAAATGTACTAAATCCATATCATCTCATACCGGGATTTGCCTGGTATGGTGTGTTGTCAGTATCGCCCAGCCCTGCTCTGAGAGCTCAATTGTAATTGTATATCCAGACTTTCTCACATTATCAGAGGAATCCAATTTTTTAAATTCCATTTACATGTACAGTATAATGTCGCATTTTTTCAATAACATTAGAAGAAAATGAACCAAAACGTTCCAATAAAATGTCTAATTTAACAAATGCATCTAAAAAAATATACAGCTAACAAAGGCATTTTGTAGGGAAGCTTCCAGAATATAGTGCTTAATAAATGTACCTTAGAAAACATTAAATTAACTCAAGTATCTCATATCACAGGTTTACTGAGATATTCTGTGAAACATCAGTACTGAGCCTGGTCAGTATCGTCCAGCCTGGCTCGTGGGGGCTAATGTTAGCAGGTGAGCAGAATCTTCTAGAATCTCTACTGTTGCATCTTAACACAAAGGAATATGCGGCCTTTCTTGACATTAACATTAACCGTGGGCCTCGGACAAAATATGGAAGGTTGTTTTATGATCGCCGAAAATGTGTTTGGACCTAGACGTATTGCTTTAAAATCGCCCTGTTTGTGAGATGCCAACTTCCTGACGGCTAGCCGGCTTAGCCGAGCAGAATGACTGGAGCGTGGTATAAATACACAATGTGGACAAAAGTATAGAGACACACTGGTTTCCAAGGTTTGGGTTCGAGCGCCTTACTTCAAGTGAAGGACTATAAAGATACACAATTAGGGCTAAAGTATTGAGGCGCACTGTTTTTCCAGGGTTTGGTGTTTGGCCCCTTCCCGTGAATGTTTCAATCTTTAAACGTCATATTTTGGACAACGCCATGCTTCCAACTTTGTGGACACAATGTGGCAGGGGCCCTTTTCTATTTCAGCATGTTTGGAGGAGTTTGGTGTGGAAGAACTTGACTGGCCCGCACAGAACCCGAATCTCAAACATCTTTGTGATGACCTGGAACGGAGATTGCCAGTCAGGCCTTCTCGTTAAACATCAGTGCTTGACCTCGTAAATGCTCTACAGAAATTCCAACAGAAACCCCTACACCTTGTGAAAATTATGACAAAAAGAATAGAAGCCCTTATAGTTACAGTCCAGCTCTATATTACAGTACATGTATTTGAATGCAATATCTTTAAAAGTCACTGTTGATGTAATGGTCAGGCGTCCCAATATTTTCGTCCACGTTTTGTGTAAGTGGACTCTACAGAGGGGCCCGGTGCTATGGATAGCCGAGTGATGGTGTGAAGGTGTAAAATGACTTAACGAATGAGAGAAAAGAGTAAACATGGGTTAGATAAGAGGAGAAATGGTAAAAAAACAAGTTACATAATGTGACAATACGAGTTAAAAGAGCAGAGAAATGCAGAATGAATGGGGACTCACGGTGTGCACCGGTCGCTGTATTCATTCGCAACCGTCTCGATACCCCCAGCCCTGGCCACTGCCGTGTAGCAGCTCAGAAAACCAACGTCGAACCCGACCACAGACATCCTCGGACAGTATAAAAAACAGACGCCCTAAAAAGAACTGGTGTGAGATATTTTATATATATTTATTTACAGGTTAATTCATCCTCCCCCGGCTGGCATGAGAGAAAGTGTGAGACTGCTGGAAAAAATAGGGCGGGGCTTACAGCCACACAGGTCCAACAAACACCCCCTCACTGATACTGTACCCGCAGACTACTCTGTCCTTTAAAAAACCATAAGAGCTGGTAGATTTAAAATTGTTCGAAATTCTTGAAAATGAAAAAATAAACAAAACGGTAAACAGCTATTTGTTAATATGCTATCATTATTTTTGGTCTAGTGTCCATTCATTTGCACGTGTTACAGTCCCTACTTAATAAAAGACGCCATTTTATTAAACAAATGTACCGGCAGTTTTTTAGTTCTTAGTAACGAACAATAATTCAATAAATAATAGTAAGAAGACATGCAAAATAAAAATGCAATGTTTTTGCATTTAGGAAAAAAATTGCAAAATAAACATATGGATACAAATCCTGAAATACCTTTAAATGTATTGTCCTTTTGGCATAAGAGTCCTTCTTATGGGCAGTATAGTGTGGATAAAAAAAACCCCTCTGTTTCTTATTCGTGTTATTATTATTATTATTATTATTATTATTATTATTATTATTATTATTATTATTATTATACACATTTTATTGCACGTTTCTGACTTATATAAAATCATCTATTAGAGGAATGTTAGCCTAAACAACAGTAAAAAGGTAGGTTGCAAATATATTTGCGTTTAGAAAAAAAACAATAATAAAAAAAAAACTTACACCACCTTAATTGCACTTTTCTGGCATATATAAACAAAGTAACAAAAAAATAACCCCAGAGATGTACGGTATTTTCCACTCAGACGCAGCTCTTTTCAGCTGCCCTTGACATAAAAGTCCTTCCTCTGAATTCACAGTGTGATTCAAAATAAAACCGCAACTCGCTTCCTCTGTGACAGTGAGCTCCAGACCTAGAGGAGTTTATCCTCTGAGAGGGTGTTTTGGTTGGACCGCAGTGTCTGAGATCAGGACGGGGGACCCGGACGCGAAGCAGCAGCCTGGAGGAGTGACCATGCTGAACATGACGACAATGAGAGTGATCCTGAAAAAAAGTGAGAGATCTCTTCTCCGACTGGGTTTTAAGACACCCCACATCTGCCCACTGAGACCTTGCCATGCACCGACTTATTACGTCACGACCCCTATATTCTACGTCAATGCAGCCCCCCATCTAGGACATGTGCACTCTGCCCTCACAGCAGACTGTCTGTACAGATTCAAGACCCTGCAGGGACTCAGCTGCAGGTTCGCCACAGGTAACGTTACACTACACTGTTCAGAAGTTTGCAGACACCTGCTCGTCAATTTCTTAAAATCAAGGGTGATAATACGGGGGTTGAACCAACGGTCTCTACTAGTACTCTAAAAATGCTGCATGTGAGATGTCAGATAATTTGGTGTGGTCCTGTACTGATGTTGGATGATTAGACGATAAACAGCACTCCCAAAGGTGTTGGGCAAATGCAATTCCACAGCTCCATAGCCCAGTTCTGGGGTCTTTTTTTGACCCATAAGATGACATTTTGGTATTAAAAACTATAGATTCTGCTCAGTAATTGCAATTGGTTTACATTAAGTGTCCCAAAACCACCCCAAACCTAATTCCAAATTTGAAACCCTGTTTTACTGCCACAGACATGCTGGAAAAGAAAAGATTCTTTCCCACACTGAGCACTGGGTGCAAAATGTCTTTTGTCTGATATATGTTTTCTGTATAGTGTGTGTGTTTATATATATATTATATACACACACACTATATTACCACTGCATGGCCAAATATGGCATTCCATATTGGTGTGTACCCAATGAACATAGTAATTAGTTTTTAAAACCATTACATTAAGCTTTATTGCAAATTAATATCAGTGTAAAGCAGTTTAACCCTTTAAGCGCTGGCTAATAAAAAGTTGTACGTTGATGATGTCCTGCAAATTATATTTGCCAGTTCCGAATCTGAAGGGGAAGATTTGCCTTTGGAGCGGCAACACAGCTCACTCACGCCCCCAGCTTGGAGCACGACTTTCTCGCGTGTCCTGGTACAAAAGGCAAATCTTCCCCTTCAGATTCAGAATCAGCAAATATCATTCGCAGGACATAATCAACGGACAACTTTTTATTAGTCATTTGGTGTTTTTTGTCCTAAGTTATCTAGAATCCAACATGCTTACATGCACTGAGAACAGAAGGATGAGTCTGCTCCCGCGTCAATGACACAAGGCTCATTTCAACCGCTTTTTACTCAAAACTTTAAATAGAATGATGGCGAAATTTTCATCTTGAATTAAAGTACTACATGTCTGCCAACTAGTGGTAGGGAATACAAATGCTACATTACATGAGATTTGTAAGTACAGTCTGTTTTAGTCATGAATACGTCTTGTCGCAATTCTGCGACTTTGGTGCTTAAAGGGTTAAAAAGACAACGGAAACACTTGTATAAGGTCACCCAGCCGTGTCTGAGGTCGTGGCCCCTCTGCTCTGTTTGTTTTTCAGGTACTGACGAACACGGTCTAAAGATCCAGCAGGCCGCTGAAGCTGCAGGAGAGGACCCTCTGATCTTCTGTAACAGGGTGTCAGAGAGGTTTAAGGAGGTGTTTAGGAGCTTTAACGTTTCCTACACAGATTATGTGCGGACAACGGAGGGAAGACATCGCCGGGCAGTGGAACACTTCTGGACTGTGCTCCTCCAAAACGGGTTCATCTACAAAGGGAGTTATGAAGGCTGGTACTCCACGCCAGATGAAAGCTTTCTCACTCCAACTCAAGTGACTGAGATCACCGACTCCTTGGGGAGAAAGATCAAAGTCTCCTTAGAGAGTGGACATAAGGTAAGGTAAGGGGGTGGAGGTGTTAAACTATGCTTAAATCTTATTACAATATGTCACCCTGATTCAATTTTTAATCATGTTGGCACATTTCTAAGTCTGACACACTGAATGCACAAATGTCATTTTGCCCAAAAATTGATGTATTATTATTATTATTATTATTATTATTATTATTATTATTATTATTATTATTATTATTATTATACACATTTTATTGCACTTTTCTGACTTATATAAAATTAGAGGAGTGTCAGCCTAAACAACAATAGAAATGTAGGTTGCAAATATATTTCTGTTTAGAAAAAAAACAATCATTAAAAAAAAAAATTATATAAATGTACAGGATTTTCGCGTCTTGTCTAAAGTGTTTTTGGCATACGAATCCTTCACTTGAGTAGTATAATGTGAATAAAAGTGTTTGTTCTTAATAACAATAATACTATTAATGATAATAACACCACCTTAATTGCACTTTTCTGGCATATATAAACAAAGAAACAAAAAAATAAACCCAGAGATGTGCAGTATGTCTTTTCAGCTGCCCTTGACATAAAAGTCCTTCCTCTGAATTCACAGTGTGATTCAAAATAAAACCGCAACTCGCTTCCTCTGTTGATTCCAAACGTGTTGACCCACCACCTTAGGATAATTGCAATAATTTTAGGAGGGCTGGTCTGATGGTTAGGGAGTTGCCCCTGCGTTCAGATGGTTATGGGTTTGAATCCCAAGATTGCTAGTGGCACCAATGCTACCTTGAGAAAGGTACCGCCCCTACACACTGCTCCCCATAACTGGCTGCCCACTGATTCACTTGGTGAATGGATTAAATGCATTGAAAGAATTTCACTGCTCAAACTGTGCTGTGGTTTGTTCACATGTGACTATAAGGTGCCACATTACTTTAATTCATGCCCCTTCATTTACATTGAATAGCACATGTATGAGCAGTTGCTTTTACTCAATTAAACTTATTAAATGTGGTGTTGATCTGTGTAAACACTGCTTTGTCTTAACAGGTGGAATGGATGAAAGAAGACAACTACCTGTTCCGCCTCTCTGAGTTCCGAACCAAACTACAGCACTGGCTGAAGGCAAACCCAGAAGCCATTCAGCCCGAGAAGTTTTATCATAGCGCCCTCCAGTGGTTGGAGAATGATCTACCAGACTTGTCAGTGTCACGGCAAAGGAGCCGTCTCCAGTGGGGCATCCCGGTTCCTGGAGACCCCGAGCAAACCATCTACGTGTGGTTGGACGCTTTGGTCAATTATCTGACGGTTGCAGGGTATCCTGAGACTCACTCCCAGTGGTGGAGCTCTGTCCACCATGTCGTAGGAAAAGACATCTTGAAATTTCACGCCATATATTGGCCAGCATTCCTTTTAGCAGCAGGACTGCCCCTTCCACAGGCAATATATGTGCATTCCCACTGGACCGTACAGGGAAAGAAGATGTCCAAAAGTCTGGGAAATGTGGTGGACCCGCTCGAGAGGTCGCAGAGGTTCACAGTGGAGGGATTGAGATACTTCCTTCTGAGACAGGGGGTTCCAGACACGGACTGCGATTACGACGACGACAAACTGGTGAAGCTGTGCAATAGCGAACTGGCCGACTCTCTTGGGGGTCTTCTCAATCGATGTACTGCACCGTCTCTCAACTCCAAGCAAACATATCCTCAGTTCTTCAGCACCTGTTTTCCAAAGCAGACCGAGGAGCCCAGTGGATGGGCTGTGCCAGAGGATTACAAAATGGTTAAGGCGGTGTCAGAGCTGCCTGATTTTGTAAAAGAGAACTTTGAGAACCTTCATGCTTACAAAGCATTGGAAGCCATTAGTGGGTGTGTTCGCCTAACCAATGGGTTCGTCCAAAGACACGCTCCATGGAAACTTGACTGTAGTGAATCTCAGGACAAACACTGGCATGATACGATACTTCATGTGTCGATGGAGTGTCTCAGGATCTACGGCATTCTCTTGCAGCCAGTCGTACCGGGGCTAGCAGACAGAATCCTGTCCCGGTTAGGCGTGAGGCCTGAAGAAAGGAGCTGGGCTCATGCACTTGATTTCCTCTCAAAGTATGAGGGGAGAGACTGTCCTTACGAAGGAAGAGCATTAGGTCTAGATACTGGGGTGCTTTTTAACCGTCTACAGAGGGAAAAATCTCAAGTGGGCCCCCAAAAAGCAGAAAAACCACCAAAATCCCACATAGTTTGATAAAAATGTAATGGCATTTACTCGTTTCTTCACAGAAAAAGGAAGGACTTTGACCACTAGAGGGAGACAAGTCACTCATGTTTTAATATCCAAGAATAGCTGGAACTACAGAGTTTCTCTTGGCCCTTTTGTTGGTAGCAACATTTGCACAACCAATAAATCGGTTTTCCCCCAAAGGGGATACTGGAATATGCTAATCAGTACAAATCAGTACAGTGGTCCCTTATAATAATACATGAACACTCTACAGCACAGCGTGAAATTCTTTCTCTGCATTGAACCATTTGCCAAGTGAAGCCATCACCAATGAGGGGTGCCTGGGAAGCAGTATGTGGGTGCCTCAGTCTTAGGATTCAGAAAGTTGGTGGGATTCCAAATCACAACTTTGTGATTGCTCCCAACCTTCTTTAAAAGCTACCGAGCTGGACATTTGGTGCATGAAATGTTCTAGAAGCTAAAGAGTCTGAAATGTTCTAAAGAGGCCTGATTAATGTTTGTTAGTAGATTAAGGAACATGTTTTGGGTCCTTGACATACTGTGGGGGGGAATATACCCCCCCACACACACATTGTCCACGGTTCCAAAGAAATTAAGATGATGTCATCACTGATTTTTGGAAGTATATGGTGGAAGTATAAATAATTTTAAATTGTTGCCCCTTGAAAGAGGAAACATACTTATAGTACTGATTTAAATATTCCCATGAAACTGAACCAGTGCTAAGTTGTTTGACACCACTTTTGTGGCCTTTTCCGCTTTGTTCTTTCCTTATAGCAAACTGCTCAGAGAGACAAGAGACAAAAAGTGACATGATTTTTTTTAATGAGAATACACGAAACTGAAAAATTGTACAAAGTGAAATAAAATTAAAAAATTGCATTATTCTTATAATTTCCTGTACTTTTTTTTTTACATAGTCTTCCATCATTGATCTTCGTGATCACTAGTTCACAGCACGACCCCTTGGATAATTTGAGAATTACAAGTCTGAAAGCGCGTGGGCTTATTTCTAGTACAAAAACAGCACTGTGGTCCGATTACTGATCACTTGTTAATCTTCTAGATACAGTGTCCTTCTATTCCATCCATCTTCTAGGCTTTAAGACCCACATGGTATCAGCCTTGAATTCAACACAGTCCATCTCAGAAGGGTCGTATCCTCCCCTCATGGCTACACAGGTCTCAGTCACACTCTCAGTAATAAGAGTTGGTGTTCTGTCCAGGTTGTGTGCCTGTGAGGAAAAAAATAATAACAACTAATGAGCACATTTTGACAGAATCTGCAACAGTGTTGTGCAAGTTCACACTTTTCATGAACTAGTTCAAAGTTCAGTTCACACATGCTCAAAGTGAACTGTTC